>CM031954.1:12134787-12224572 GCA_018749465.1 Paracanthobrama guichenoti
ACAAAAAAAAACATACCAGAAACTCTTAAACTAGATTACAAAAACATTAAACACTACTAAATCTCCCACTTAACATTCGTCTTGCTCAAAAATAAAATATATAACCTTTTGAGTGTCATGCAAAGCATGCTACAGGAAATAGAAATCCCAGCAGTCTAAATAAAAGAAACAAGTTCATAAACCAAACAATGAAACTATTCAGATTACTTCAAATGTGTCAGTTTTGTGAACCCAAAAGAAAAAGATTGTTCTAAATAATTCATGTAAAAGGTTAATTTGCTTAAATCTAACATGTTTAATTTGAGTTGGTTCTACTCAAACCAATTAATTATTTTTTGAGCATTAGGGTTTCACAATGTAATATAGTAATATAGTTAGATATGTTATATATATATATATAGTAAATATAATCTCTTATAGTGATCAAGCTCTTGATGTGATCTTGCCTTTAGAATCCTACAGATGTTAAACTGGAGATGTTAAGTGTTAAAGAAAGAACAAGAAACACATTTCAAAAACACATAATAGTGGTTTGATTTGTTGATCTCTTTGTGCTTCATTTCAGATGGCTTCTCATTACCTCCCTATTCCTCCCTCAGCCACTGTCCTCTTCTGCAGACAATGATCTCCTCCCACACCTTGAACAAGGATAGTTCGAGTGAACCTGGCGGTGGTGGGTGTGTATGGCATGCATCCGCCCTGGGGCATCCTGGAAAATGGACTGGTGCTGTGGGTGTTGGCTGCCGCTCTCTGCAGAATAAGACGGTTGGCAGGCAGTATGGGTTCTCAATCTGGCGCTGTCAGACTTCCTAACCACACTTACCCTTTGCTCGCTTTTCACTTATTACTCCACTGCTGATGGGCCACAGCTGGAGTTGCGTGGCCCAATGTGTGCGGTCCAGGCCTCATCTTTTTTCCTCAACATGTTTGAGTTCTTCCTTACTGGCTGTGATATCGCTTGACCGTTGTTTGCTGGGTGACTAAGCCGGTGTGACTCCAGAATCATCGCGACCGTGTCGGCAGCATGGAAGATCTGGGCGCCTAGGGATGGGCTTAAGCGGCGGTTAACCTCATTTCCATATTTCATGTTCCGCTCTGTCGTGGAAAGCAGGACAGCCGCAAACTTTGCTATCATGATTTTGCACTTTATTCCTCCCAGAGCACAATTGCTTACAGACTGTAAGTGCCAGGCAGCGCGCGACGGCAGTGTCCAAAGTGTTGCTGACATTTGTCGTGCCGCTGGTGGTCATTGC
This sequence comes from Paracanthobrama guichenoti, assembly GCA_018749465.1. Lineage (NCBI taxonomy): Eukaryota > Metazoa > Chordata > Actinopteri > Cypriniformes > Gobionidae > Paracanthobrama > Paracanthobrama guichenoti. The sequence continues at coordinate 12,136,041 of CM031954.1, forward strand.
CGCCTGTTATGCTTCCTTTGTTTTAGAGCTGCAGGCTCGCAGGAAGAGGCTCACGAGTAGACGCCAGGTGCGAGTAATGACAAACAGAGATCCTTGAAATTCTTCCGCAGCCTGTCTTCGCCAGGTGGACAAAAAGGCGCTCAACTCTCTCAAGGTTTCACTAAAATGGTTGTCTCGGGTGATCGCAACCTTTATTCTCTGCTGGCTGCCTTACCACGCTTTCTGCTTGCTGGAGGTGACGGCTCAGTACAAGACAGAGATTGTGGAATTGGTGGAGGTGGCTACTTGTCGCAACAACGCTCACTTTCCTGAACTCTGTTGAATCCAATTATCTACACTTTTAGCTGTCCAAACTTCTGCACTCGAATCCGCCAAAGTCTAGGGGCGCTTTTTGAGGGGCTGGTCGAGGAAGTTGGGCCATTGTTCTGGTTACTGAAAGATAAGGAAAAAGATCTATCGCCTCCCACTTTCTCAGCTCTCCAACCACTCCCAGAGATCCCTGCATCCAGCGGGGTCCTGTAGGGTTCCATCAACCTCTTCAGATTTAAAAGCCGCCCCACAAAAAGTGATAGAGAGAGAACAAAATGTAACTTTTATCTTGTGGAATAACATTACCTGGTACTGACGACTGATGTTTCTGAGTGGACTGGCGGTTCACCAACTAGAGGTCACAATCATGGGTTGGCCTTTATAAGCCTTTATCTTTTCTGTGTCTCTTCCTCCACTGGGTTTGATTTAAGCATTAGTCATGCTGGATTACCTCTGAGGTTGTTGTGATTTTGAGAGTATTAAAAGAGTCCTTGCCACTGGTGAAAACAAATGAACTAAAAACAAAAATCCTCAGACAAAGCAACATGGCCCATATTTCATGTCTGTGTTCTGTCACATTGCTCAGATTACTGACTACATACATACATATATACATATATACATACACACACCTAAAGGATTATTAGGAACACTTGTCCAATTCTCTCATTAATGCAATTATCTAATCAACCAATCACATGGCAGTTGTTTCAATGCATTTAGGGTTTGGTCCTGGTCAAGACAATCTCCTGAACTCTAAACTGAATGTCAGAATGGGAAAGAAAGGTAATTTAAGCAACCTGGAGTGTGGCATGGTTGTTGGTGCCAGATGGGCCGATCTGAGTATTTCACAATCTGCTCAATTACTGGGATTTTCATGCACAACCATTTCTAGGGTTTACAAAGAATGGTGTGAAAAGGAAAACATCCAGTATGCGGCAGTCCCAGGGCTGAAAAATGCCTTTTGATGCTAGAGGTTAGAGGAGAATGGGGCCGATTGATTCAAGCTGATAGAAGAGCAACTTTGACTGAAATAACCACTCGCTATAACCGAGGTATGCAGCAAAGCATTTGTGAGGCCACAAACATGCACAACCTTGAGGCAGATGGGCTACAACAGCAGAAGAGCCCACCGGGTACCACTCATCTCCACTACAAATAGGAAAAAGAGGCTACAATTTGCACAAGCTCACCAAAATTGAACAGTTGAAGACTGGAAAATGTTGCCTGGTCTGATGAGTCTCAATTTCTGCTGAGACATTCAGATGGTAGAATCAGAATTTGGCGAACAGAATGAGAACATGGATCCATCATGCCTGTTACCACTGTGCAGGCTGGTGGTAGTAGTAATGGTGTCGGATGTTTTCTTTGGCATACTTTAGGCCCCTTAGTGCCAATTGGGCATCGCTTAAATGCCACAACCTACCTGAGCATTGTTTCTGACCATGTCCATCCCTTTATGACCACCATGTACCCATTCTCTGATGGCTACTCTAGCAGGATAATGCACCATGTCACAAAGCTAGAATCATTTCAAATTGGTTTTTGAACATGACAATGAGTTCACTGTACTAAAATGGCCTCCTACAGTCACCAGATCTCAACCCAATAGAGCATCTTTGGGATGTGGTGGAACGGGAGCTTGGTTCTGGATGTGCATCCCACAAATCTCCATCAACTGCAAGATGCTATCCTATCAATATGGGCCAACATTTCTAAAGAATGCTTTCAGCACCTTGTTGAATCAATGCCACGTGGCTCGTGCAAATTGTAGCCTCTTTTTCCTATTTGTAGTGGAGATGAGTGGTACCCGGTAGGGACTTCTGCTGTTGTAGCCCATCCGCCTCAAGGTTCCTTTTCACACCATTCTTTATAAACCCTAGAAATGGTTGTGTGTGAAAATCCCAGTAACTGAGCAGATTGTGAAATACTCAGACCGCCTGTCTGGCACCAACAACCATGCCACGCCAAAATTACTTAAATCACCTTTCTTTCCCATTCTGACATTTAGTTTGGAGTTCAGGAGATTGTCTTGACCAGGACCACACCCCTAAATGCATTGAAGCAACTGCCATGTGATTGGTTGTTTAGATAATTGCATTAATGAGAAATTGAACAGGTGTTCCTAATAATCCTTTAGGTGTCTGTATATACACACACACACACACACACACACACACATTATACACACACACATACACATAAAATGACATTATTAAAAACATCTATTTACACAGAAACACACATTTTAACTATTGTACAATAAAACAAAAACAAAAAAGTTGTAGCACAGTCTTTTCTAATTTTATGCAAACTATCATTATTAATTAAATTATCAGCATAATAATTCAAGTAAAACAATTTACAAACATTTCTGAATTTCTTAGTTATGTTTTGTAGAACACAAAATAAAATGTTTTGAAGAATGTTTATGCTGTTTTGTTCCATACAGTGAAAGGGCTGACAAACTGTCAAAAGGGGGAAAAGTGTGATAAATACATGCAAAAACGTTTTATGCCACATTTTTTGTGTTTTTTAGTGAAGCCATATGAAAAATGTAAGTTGATATTGACGGCTGTGGTCACCATTGTATATAAAATAATAGACCTTATTGACCTTACACTAATCCACTGTATTAGTGGACTAACGTAGGGAACAGTGATTGAGGGTTTAGGAGGCGATAGAGAGTATGCACATGACGCCACCATCATCCGGTGACTGTGTCATCCGGGTTACGCCTACTGAGTGGCAAAAAGGTTGGCAGCATTGGTTTTCAGTGTGAATGTTGTGAAAAACACACAAAACACAGCTAAAACGGGAAAGAGCTTTGAGATTGACTGAACAAACAGATTTGACAAGAAATCTGAGGTATATTTTTATAGACTACCGAAAACTACAGAAAATAGAAGCAAATTGCCATTCACAGAAACAACTGACTCCAGGCAGAGTTATCATTTTGTGTCAATATGTTGAATTTTGAGGTAAAATCATATATATTGTATTGACAACTCAGTTAAATATTTACCATCTTATATTCTGCATGATTGATTGTTTTTAAATAAACACTGACAAAAACAATACAAATTTTAGGGCTGGATGTGACGATTTCGCAGTTTCCTATTAAATCCAGTGATGCAGCAGCTCTTTTGCCACTCAGTCCAGCTGAGGGGGTGTGTTCTGGTGGGAAAGTGACGAAAATGCATACCCTCTATTTCAGATTCAGTCACGGTCAAGGTAATTTTGCTTAAGTTCAAACTGAGCATCAGAATGAGGAAGAAAGTTTGATAAAGTGATTTAAGTGAACGTGGCATGCTTGTTGGTGCTTGTTGGAGCTGGTCTGAGTATTTCAGAAACTGTTGCTCTGCTAAGATTTTTACACAAAACCTTTTACAGAGAATAGTCCAAAAAATAGAAAATATCCAATGACTGTCAATTATGAAATGACCAGGCAGGTCAGAGGAGAATGGCCAGACTGGTTCAAGCTGATAGAAAGGCAACAGTAATTCAAATAATTCAGTAATTCATCGTTACAACCGAGGTCCACAAAAGACCACAGTGCACCGCTACACCCATCTTCTGATGGCTACTTCCAGCAGGATAACCTGCCATGTCACAAAGCTCAAAGCATCTCAAACTGGTTTCTTGAACATGACAGTTCATGATACTCAAATGGCCTCCACAGCCACAGATCTCAATCTAATAGAGCAGCTTTGGGATGAGCTGGAACAGGAGATTCTCATCATGAATGTGCAGCCGACAAATCTGCAGCAACTGTGTGAGTGTGATGCTATCATGTCAAGATGGAGCAAACTCTCTGAGGAATGTTTACAGCACCTTGTTCAATCTATGCCACGAAGAATTAAGAGGCAGTTCTGAAGGCAAATGGGTTCCAACCTGGTACTAGCAATGTGTACCTAATAAAGTGGCCGGTGAGTGTCTATACATCACGCAGGCTGCATGAACTAAAAAGTTTGTGTAAAACCTGATGATCATGTTATCCAGCATTTTTTGCAAACGTTCCAAAGACCATCTTGTGCATCAATGGAAGCAAGAACATGCAACCATCTGCTGCTCACATTAACATTATACATGTGCTTACTTGATTAATGACCTTGAAATAGTGCCAATCTCAAATATTTCTTCCTCATTTCCTATAATTTTCAAAATACAAAATCTTTATTTCCAAGGTTTAAATAAATCATTTAATGTGGTTTTTACTAATGTACAAAACCTCCACTGTATCTGTATACTCAATGAGTGTTGACCCAGTTTTCTCAGCAGTTGTTAGCAAGAGGGGGAGGGGGTGGGGAGGAGGAGTAGAAATTAGTGAACGGATGGAGAATAGAGTGGACAGACGGAACAGTTCATGTTTTAAGCTGTAAAAGAGTGAGCGCTGTGCTGTAACAGTATGAAACAGATGCTCTTAGAGGCATTAAAACTCCATTTATGTTGTCACTCACTGGCAGCTTGCAGCTACTCTGGGACAAAGAGAATGAGGAAACAAGCTGTGGAGAGCAAGCAAATCAAGAAGTGGTTTTCACTGGAGTGTCCGTGGCTCACTAACTCATTGTCGTACAAATAGTGTCATGCTTAGCAAGAAAGCACATTTTCATATTCTTCCCGTAGCTATATTAAATATGCTTCTTATTAAATTAAGCAGCTCACAACGACAATTGTCGCTTGCTCCACAGGCCTTTACAGCAATCAGATTATCGAATGAAAGCATTTCTAGCATTTCTAGCATTTCTGTGAGTGTGACAAATTCCTCGAGATCAGAACAAAATGTACCATGCAGATCATAGGAATCAGTTGCCCCTGTGGATTTTTTTCTTCATTGTCCACTTCTAATCTTACATAACATTACTGTTTATGTGTGGGCTATGCATGCTGTCTAAGTACATGCCAAAATCCTATAAACAAAAGCATGCTGTAGAATGCAAGTCTTACCCCTATTTATTGAAACTGCTGCTTGTCAGGACATCTGGTCTTTGATCAAGGACCGATTTCAGAAGATGCATCCAGAAGGTTGCACGGGTAGTTGACAATATTGAACTGCAATAAAAACATAAAGAAGTTTAGTATTTTTATATTAGACTTTAAGCATTTGGCTTGGCAGAAAATGGCACAGAGCATAACAAATAAAATTATCTATTCAAAGTAAAATATAGAAATTGTCATGAACCCACATGCAAATAAACTTATTAAAATAAACAATACATATAGTCATCATTCCCACAAATGACTAATCAAGAATTGACATATCTTGTAATATTAGTATTATTTAAAAAAATGAATCTCTCAAAATTTTTGGAAGGTAAATGGCTTAATTTAGAATGACTCGTATAGATGTAGCAATGTAAATAAATGGTGTTTAGTGGAAATAGAGGATGAAAATTATAGACATGAACATGAACGTGTAAGAGGATTTTTATGAGAGAGCAGGAGACAGGATAAAGGATTAAATCAGATGTAAATCAGGAAAAAGAATCAGAGATGAATCATTTCTCCTTACAGTCCAATCACACAATGCCGGTACATAAATCTACTGTCTGACAAAATGAATATAGTTGTTGTGGGAATAAAAAGAAAAGCATTTGCTTTCAAAATTGTGTCACAACAACAAAAAGGTGAGATTATAATATAAAATGACAAATGAATATAGACTATATGTTAGGAGTATCTGTTTTCTTTTGACAAAAAAAAAAAAAAAAAAAGGAAATTATTAGAATCAAGTTTTCTAGTATTATTGCTTCTGGCAATGAGAAAATATTCACCATATTAATTTGACACAGAGCATCTATACAACAAAAGAGGAGGAGACAGAGAATCTACATATGAATGAGTGAGAGCGAGTGAGAGATGGAGGGACCGTATTAGAGAGAAACAGATTGAGAGAGAATGAATGAAAGAGAATGAACATGAGCGAGAGAGAGAGAGAGAGAGAGAGAGAGAGAGAGAGAGAGAGAGAGAGAGAGAGAGAGAGAGAGAGAGAGAGAGAGAGAGAGAGAGAGAGAGGAGAGAGAGATGTCCAGAGGAAACACTCAATGTAATTTCCTGCAACAGAATCTAAACAGACAAAGTGAGAGGCAGAAACACAGAGCCATAGAAAAGCATTAATGCTCATCAGTCGTCACAGAGAAAAATATCAATGGAAGCAGGCAACATGGAAACCATTGAGGTTCCTCAAGACAAGATTGTCAAAAGGTACGTGACCTTTGAGAGTTATGCTGATATGGAGCACAACTGATTGAAAAAGTAGTAAATCTGGCAGATTGACACTAGTGTGTATATATGTGTAATGAACAATAAATGTTAACAAAAAGACAGGCTTGAAGTAAATATGGAAAACTAGGACTACTTGTTACACATTTTAAGGTTTCTTAGGGTATGGCTTTCTGTAAAGGCACATATATTCAAGTTTTGACAACAAAATAAAACAAATTTAAATTGAACCATTATTGCAAAAATGACAAACAAAAATTGTAATTAATAAATAAAAAGTTTCATATAATAAAATATTATGAAGGTGGGGGTCAGTAAGATTGTTTTTATGTTGAAAGTTCTCATGCTCACCAAGGCTGCATTTATTAGATCAAAAATACAGTAAAACAATATTGAAATATTATTACAATTTAAAATAACAGCAGTTTTTATACATTTTAAAATGTAATTTATTCCTGTGACGGGTAAAAGCTGAATTTTCAGCATCATAACTCCAGTCTTAAGTGTCACATGATCCTTCAAAATCATTTTAATATGCTGAATTGGTGCTCAAAACCATTTCTTATTGTTATCAAAGTTGTGCTGCTTGAAACCAAGATACTTTCTCACCCTTCCTACCGTTTGATTTAACATTTAAATTAAAACATTTAAACCAATGGTAGGATTTGTCCATATATGACCTAAAAATTGGTGTGTACTTGCTTCAAAACCTCACAGTTATTGATTTATAGCCCATGTGATAACTAGTCCCGGTCTCCAAATATCATAAATAGACCTCAAATTTCATCACATGCTCTCTGATCAAGTGCTCTTTTGCTCCATGTAGGGGTCCTTTAGAAAGAAGATAGAGAAGCTGAGGAGATGGAGCACCTTCGGGCGGCGGCAGCTTCAAACGCCCGCCCAAAACCAAAACCCTCAGTCTGAACTCGCCCACTGAACCTGAGGCAAAGCCCTTCAGAGGAGAGACGGAGCGCAGGAAACTCAGACCCATTGTGGCATCTGTCTTTGGTCAGGTATGGACTGCTATGTCACAGAAGCAGTTTTCACGTTTCTGCTGAGCTGTTGTATTGTCAGTCATAATCTTGATTTAAACAAATGTTTCGGTCTGCTGAACTCTGGCATAGTTAACTAAGGATGATTATTTCAGTACAAAGGTACTGAACATCAAGCAGGGGTTCATGCAAAAGTGGTTCTTTATTAAGTGCTTGATGATGCAATTTACACTTTTACACATATATCTGTCATACAGTATACTACTCAAAAGAGGCGCTGTGCCTGTGATTGTTAATGCATGGCGGGAAACAGCATTAGCAATGAGACCATGCTGGGGGGCGGTTTATCAGCACCTATAACATTCATTCATGCTTTAATAGTGTTTGTTATGCTGATGGATACTATGAACATTGTTCATGTGTGATTTTAAAGTCTGGATTATGTGCAGTTTTGTGCTTGGGTAGTGCTTTCTCTTTAATGTTTGATGTTAAATTGATGTATTTTTGTCTGATATTCATTTTCAACAGAAATGTCACTAATTGGCTTGTATGACAGCAAAGTTCTCCCAGTTTGGATCCTTAAAGTTTGCAACAACAACAACAACAACAAGAAATCCCATGAGCCTATTTTCGTATATACAATTTTGCCCAGATCCAGTCCAATGCCTGATAAATTTTTCTCAGACTTATATTTAATTTACTAATTGGCAGTTAAAATATTTGAAGTGGTCAGGAGGAAGGAGAAGGCAGCCGAACAAACATGTCACCATTGATGTTTGCAACTTAATGCTCAAAATCAGAAGAAAAACAGAATGGCTCCCTTCCTCATTCCCTCACATTTACTCTTTCCAGCCAGCAGTCCATTCAATCCTAAACCTTTCACACAACAGTAATCATAATAATCATTTCCCTACAAACTCTCTGCTTTCAGGGGATTATGGGACTGTGCTGGAGGAAAAGGTGAAATTGTATTAGGTATTATCTATTATTCATCACACCTCATTCTTTAAAGCTTGTATTCCCAAACACAGTGAACTTGCACAGCTTTCCATTAAATCCCTTTATTTCACTTTTCTCTCCTCAACTAAGCGAGAGTGTGAGCTTAGTTGAGGCATAAACTTGGCATGAAGTCAGAATTCCTCTCACCCTTCAAATTCTCTAACTGGCACTGACATAATAACATTAATAAAATTAACAATTTCAAAAATGTCAAAAAAACAAACAAAACCATAAATATACAAATAGATGACTAAGGCCCTGATAAAAGGTTAGTAATTTATGATAATGAAAATAAAAGTAATAACAATACACTAAATGTTATCTTTTGGTGTTTCAGAATCTAATAATAATATATAATCTTATAAAGAAAAACATAAATCTGAGCAAGGGTAACTCATCTACAAGGTAGGGATTGAATCTTGGATTTCTTATTCAATCAAAGACAAACTGAGATGGAGGAAAGGAGGAAGACTGAAAGGCTGGGAGAAGAGAGTGACGGATGAAAGAAAAGAATAGGACAGGATTATATGGGTGAGATTAACGACTCAAGAGATCAAATCGAAAAAGCTGATTCACACAAGAACTCTCTTGTGAACACTCCAGCTTTGGCCGACGATAATAATAACATATCAGACAGACACTAGATGTGGTGACAGCTTTGTGATCATATGAATGCCCAACATATCACTAACTAAACCTTAAGCATGTTCCTTTTTATCCATTAAAGTCCATTTTATGTTGAAATCTCAATGTCACTGCCAAATTCATATTTATCTATTTACAGGCAATTTTATGTTCCATGGGATTATATTACAACTACAGTTTTCAACGTTTTTTTATTTGGGAAATGATAATGTGTTATTTTTATTTATTCAAGTGCTTTTATACACTCATCGGACACTTTATTAGATATACCTGTTCAACTGCTCGTTAATGCAAATATCTAATCAGCCAATCACATGACAGTATCACAATGCATTTAGGCATGTAGACATGGTCTGTCACAGGGGTTTTCAAACTGGGGTCCGGGGACCCCAAGGGGTCCTCCAGACGGTTCTAAGGGCTCCCCAGAAAATTTCAGAGAATAAAAGACAAAGCAAAAATGGTACCAAAAGTACCAAACATTGTTTCATTTTTAAATGTTTCTCTCCTTTCTTGACGTATACATACTTTCTAGATTTGAATTTGTCATTTTGTATCTTTCTAGTGAGTTTTTCTCACTATAGTTCCCTTTATCTTGCTCACTGGGGTTGTAAGGCATAATTAACTCAGTACGTAAGCTGCTTACATACATTTATTGTGAAAGTTGCTTATACAAATCATCTTTAATTGAAAATGTTCTTCTTCAGGTTTATACATCCAACATCATAGTATAGCCAAGGAATTTAAGTTTTGGAAACAATATGTTGTACTTATTATGTCACACTTACTATTTTATCTAACGGTTTAAATGTTGTTGTTTTTTCCCCATATACATAAAAATATGTAGATGGATTTTTAGGAAGGGGGTCCCCCATAAAAGGTTCATCATATTTAGGGGTCCTTGGCATCATAAAGTTTGAAAATCCCTTGTCTAGAAGATCTGCTGAAGTTCAAACTGAGCATCAGAATGGGGAAGAAAGGTGAATTTGAACATGGCATGGATGTTGGTGCCTGAAGGGCTGGTCTGAGTATTTCAGAAACTTTTGCTCTGCTGGGATTTTCACGCGCAACCATCTCTAACGTTTACAGAGAATGGTCAGGAAAAAGAGAAAATATCCAGTGAGCAGCAGTTCTTCTGGCAAAAATGCCTTGTTGATGCCAGAGGTCAGAGGAGAATGGCCAGACTGGTTCAAGCTGATAGAAAGACAACATTCACTCAAATAACCACTTGTTACAATATGCAGAAGATCACCTCTGAACACACAACAGCGGGTGCTACTCCTGTTAGCTCACAACAGGAAACTTTGGCCACAATTCACACATTCTCTTCAAAATTGGACAATAGAAGATTGTAAAAACGTTGCCTGGTCTGATGAGTCTCGATTTCTGCTGAGACATAAAGATAGTAGGGTCAGAATTCGGTGTAAACAGCATGTAAGCATGGATCCATCCTGCCTTTGTATCAGTGGTTAAGGCTGCTGGTGGTATAATGGTGTGGAGGATATTTTCTTGGATATTATTTTGGCTATTAAGATATTTTATGAAAAATAAAAATAATATTTCTGTGAATTTGAGATACATCACATGCTGACAGCTAAACAAACATTCAGTCTTCATTTGACATCCCTTTCTCCCTCTGCTTCTGTTGCTCGTCTCTTCTCGTGTTTTGGCCTTAATCCATCAACAGCCCACCAATATACAACAGACAACCCAAATCTCCTATATAGCCCACACACTTACATACAAAGCACAGAAGCTGTTTGAACCAACAGAAACGAGACGCTCTACATTTCACCGTAGGTCAGTTGTCTGGCTGTCTTACAATAAAATAATTTAATCCGCACCAATCAGAGGTCAGGTCTCCACGGGTAACACAATTAGGAGCCGCTGTGTATGTACAGCGTAGCCAGCTGGTTCTTTATTACATGAAAAACAATTATGACTGAGCTATCCCTTTAACCCTTAAAAACCTAGATACATTTTTGGGATCATGAATCTCCAGTATTTTATGTTTGTTTGTTTTGTAACCTATTCTAGCAGTCAGCATCAAGTGCCATAATATCATTTAAAAAAAGGAGAACTTTAAGGTTCAATCTAGGTCATTTAAAGTCCCAGCTTTATCTGAGAATGGATGGCTTTACCAGAATTTTAGAAGAACTTTGCAGAATCTAAGAACGCCAGCAACAATTTGGCAACAGAACCTTTAGAAAGTTAGGTTACACTTTATTTTAAGGTGATGTATAGTTACATTGCACTTGCTCAAATAAGTACAGAGTAATATTAATTAACTACATGTACTTACTATAGAGTTAGGTTACCCAAACCCTAAGGGTTAGGTTTAGGGTTAATTACAAGTAAATTACCTTAAATTAAAGTGTTACCGAAAGTTATACTTGGATGTTTTAAACCAAATAAAATTGTCTACATCTAACATTTCTTTAAAGGCACAATATGTAATTTTTTTTTGCCACTAGAGGCCACTTATACAAAAAGTAAAGATCAGTCAATCTCATGTCAGACTTGAGTACCTATAGAGTTAAATCTACATCTACTCACCTACAGTATGGAAATGTATCTCCCACTGCTTCATTATGGCAAATGTATTTAGGTCTATGGCCATGTTGGTCAGTCTTTCAACTTTGAGATTCTTCAGTAATTTAGATTTCATTTGAAAGATATGCATCCTTCATATCTCCAAAAAGTCTTTAGTTTTATTGTATTTATAAAAGAAAGATACACTGTACCGAGTCTTTCCGAATAAAACCGAGCGGCTGGAGGCGTATCGTGTGGGCGGAGCTAAAGAATCATGAGCGCACACAGCTATTGCGTTGAGAGCGTCTGAAAGCTGTGATATCCTTAAACGTGGAAAAGAAAAGTTATCCTAAACAGAACATGGCTATCAATCAAATTCAACCATACATGTATGATCCAGAATCTGATCCGGAGGCTGAAATTGAACAGGAGCAGGAGCAGCAGCAACAGCGACTACAGCAGGACATCTCTATGTGGTATGTACTGTAACTGTATTTGCTTAGCGGCTGCTCATGCACGAGTTTTACAACATTTGTGTGTGTTTACTCATGGTTTATGAGGACATGATTTGGTTTATGGACTATTGTATGTGACTAAATGTTAGCAGTAGCAAGTGGAACGGTTTTGCACGTCAGATTAGTGCATGTTTACATAGAAAAGCAATGGAATAGTAGCGCATTTGAATGAAGAAGCGCGCTTTGTATGAACAGCCCCTAGGTTTAATATGTTTGGGGTGGTTTTACAGTAAACAAACAGACACCTCTAGAAGTCAGCTAAACAAATGTAAATACACATCATACATTGCATGTTCCATTGATAAATTAACTATACAGACCACGTTGTTTACTTGATGTGTACTTATGCGCGATAGCCAACAACACGAGACAGACATTTGAAGCAGTTTTACTCACCGCCTGCTTCCAACACACGACCATGAACCTTTATCGCTGGGACCACCCCATCTTTCAGCATTAGACAAGCTACAAATCCGGCGTCGAACTGGGCTTTGTTTAGAAAAACAAATTGTCGCTTGAAATACAACTCCTCGGAAAAACAAACTCCATCCACTGTCCCATTAATGCTGGGTTCTTTGGGAAGCTGTACAGGGCTGTCTTGCCCTGACAACCAAAAACACACTTCTTTGAAATGTATCTCCCACTGCTTCATTATGGCAAATGTATTTAGGTCTATGGCCATGTTAATCAGTCTTTCAACTTTGAGATTCTTCAGTAATTTAGATTTCATTTGAAAGTTTTTCTTTATGGTGTTGATGCAGTGAAGTAGCCTACGCTAATTAGCTTGACAGGTTACCTCTTTCTTTTTTTTTAAAGCTGCAGTCCATAAGTTTTGCCTGTTTGTCGCCATCTCTGTTAAAACCTGCAGTTGTAGTTATTTGCGGAAGTATTGTCTTTATGTGGGCTGTGCATTGGCATGGCTCCTCAGCGCGGATTAATCCAATGTTTTGAGGAATCACGATTCTACGTCTTGGAATATATGACCAAAATACGGATTTTCCCCACAAAATGTCATCTGAACTTTTGCTCTGACCAACTGAGAAAAAAAGCATTACAATAAATCGTGCTACCAACATTGATTAAATCTAACGATCTAGCTCATATCACATCAAACCGTGCCAATTATTATTATTTTTATACTTATATGTTCTCACATTATTAATGTTAACAACATCAGCATTGTGTGACTAAGTGTAGCCTATTTAGTGTGTATTAGCGTTACCTGTAGATGTCAATTTCTGTACAGTCTAATCTTTTGCCTTTTACCCCCGGGTGAATCTCCAGTTGTCACTGATGATTGTCATTTGGAGCTTTCTGGATTAAAATCCGCCATCAAAATGATACGTTTAATTATTCCCGCTGCTGTGAGAAAAGGCTATAAATGATCAGCCACCTGCAGCATCCTCACATGCCATAGACTACTAGCCAGACTCTTTTTTATGTATACAGAGGTGACGTGAATGACACAAAGACATGCTCAAATTTCCGCTGAAATCCACCAGTGCCACTCAAATTATAACACATTATTGCAAGCTCACCATTGCGAATCAGGATAAGGTAAGGAGATTTTGAACACTGGCTGGTTATGTAGGCCTACTTGCTCAAATAGATTTTGGATCATTTTTAACCAACAAAAATTTACAGGCTGCAGCTTTAAAAAGGGAATTTAATTTCTTCTCTGTTAAGACTTTTTCGGGCTAATTTCTGGAAGGAAGTGAATGACGTTGCATCATTGTGATCGGTCAATTTATTCTGCAAGGAGCGTTTTCATTAACCTCCTCAGGTGTGCACTTTTAGCCTCCTCTGGTCCAAATCATCCATTTAAAAATACTATTATAATCATTATAGTTTTATTTTTTGTACATACACACAATTTGCATATGTTCTATAAAACAAATTTAAAGCATTTATTACGCATAAGCCTTTTGAACAAAAGATCTTTAAGAAAATGAGAAACACACAGGAAGTCAGGAGTCCAAACTTTTGTCTGGTAGGTTTTTTATTATTATTATTTAGTCTAGCTAATTTTTGATACTATTTTAATACTAAGCCCCACAATTATGTAAATTTCACCATATGAAAAAATATCAAATAGATGTGCAATGGGTTTCTATAACTTTGTACACATTGTGGATATCAAAAATGCTTGTTTGGTGCCCCCCTAGTGGTTATATTTCCATAATGCAGCTGCTGATGGTACATACAAATAATTCTGAAGAAAAAAATATATAGTATTCTACTGGGTGTGAAAAATTCCTTTTATAAATGCTTCATAAATAATTCATATTTAAATAATTCATAGGGCGGACTGCACAATTCACTGGATTAACACTGCCTTCTTGTGCTAGGTTTTTTTTTTTTTTTTTGTAAGATCTATGTTAATAAACAATGTAATATTATTGAAATGCCATACTGTTGTATTACATAGCCTTAAATCTCTATCAATCTAATCTATCAATCAATCTACTAACAATCCAATCTTTAATTTGATTTTGAAATATCTTAGTTATTATGGATAAAGAGAGTGAGAGAGAAATACTTTTAAGAAAAAATCTAGCATGGAATCTAAAGAGATTACATGGTAATATTGCATGTGGGATTGAATACAGTAATACCTTGATTTTACTTCTGGGTAGGAGAGGTGAAAATTCCAAGAGATCTCTGGGGCGGTTTGGGGGCATGTTTTGTGCTCACCTTTGCGTGTTTAAACCTAAACCCATCTAATCTCAAAGACAGGAGATTTATCATAAGTCTGTAAGTCACTATAAATGTGAAAAGGTTTTTCTAATTCCAAGAATAAGATATTTGGCTATTAATCATATTTTAGGGTCTGTGAGCTGGTTAAAGCAAAACAAACAACCATGTTAATGGGTCTGGGACTAGTTGTCACACAGAAATGTATTTGTTTATTATTTATTTATTTAAATTAACAGTATTTCACCTTTGGGAAATTGACCAAAAATAAATAGACTATAATAAATATGACATTTCTTGCACTCCTTTTTTTCTCTTTTAGATATTCACCACTGTAAAAGTGTGACAACCACGCACATGCACAGATACACTGCAAAAAATGCTCATCTTACTTAGTAATGTTGTCTTGTTTCTAGTCTAAATATCTAAAAATTGTTAAATCAAGATTTACTAGATACTTACTAGATAAGTAAAATGACATAAGATATTTTTTCTGGTTTTCTTGAAAATAAAATCAGAATGAAGTGAGTTTCTGCCAATGGGGTGAGAAAAATAATCTTGTTTCTGATTGAAATCTTGTTTCTTGTTTCTATCCCAAACAGAAATAAGATTATTTGTCTCACCCCATTGGCAGATAATTTAGCTTTTTTTATGCAAAAACTCACTTCATTTTGATATCTTATGTCATTTTACTTATCTAGTAAAAGCATCTTGATAAGTTGATAAAAATACTAAATAAGAAGAGCATTTTTGCAGTGTAGACCACAAGAAATTTTAAATTATTATTATTTTATATTTTAGTTTTTGTGTAAATTCGACCCATGACATCAATTCTCAGTGAAGCGTGTCAACAACATATTCGTAATAATTCTGCGAGGCCACACAAGCCCTACCCACTCTCGGAATCGGGTGAGTCAATGATTCAATGACTCATTCATTAAGTCAGTGGACACTTGTGGGCTGCATTTAACTCCACTTTTAGACTAAAGGCCAAAGTATACTTAACTTTTTACGCGTACGTGAGGGTCAGCATACAGTGCGTGTGACGCTAATTTTGTCATCATAAGAGTATGCGCATATTGAACACGCACCGCCAGATTTTTTTGAACGCACAGGTTGTTTATATGCATGTAATGTTTTTGCAGTGTTGACATGGGTTGTAAATCGTGCCGAGCGATTGCTCAAAACTGCGCATGTGTCGAACACCTGCATACGCGTGCGAGTCAAAAGAAGTATACTTTGTAAGGCTGTGCGTTCGACTGTGTGCATACGTTCGTGTACGCGTAAAAAAACTAAGTATACTTTCGACTATACACTCGCGAACTTCCCTAAGCACTTCCCTTCAGGGGAATCACCCCCACCATTTTGAAGTGCTTTCAACTTCGTCAAGTGAGCGAGGGAAGTTTATTTCGATAGACCCTTGATCCCTCTCAATAGGTCTACTCAATATGTGTACTTCCAGATCCATAGACCACAATGCAACACAACTGTGACGTCACAGTAGATCACACTTAATTTACTCCCACCAGTTCCATTTAAACACATTGCAAGGGTTCCCAGTAGCTTACGTTATTGTTAGTTTTGTGTTAGTGATTAATTTACAGCAAAACAAAAGATAACATCTATGCCTTCATATATGCCCTTTTTTCACTTGAGCACCTGCCCCCTAAAATGTCTGTATTCCATATACTATATTCCATCTCGGTTGCTGTTTGCTATAATATATCCTCACCATTTTTCCTGTTCTTTTTACAGGCGTGTATAATAAGTACTGATTTGGCTTCATCTACCCATCTATTTAACCTCTCTTCTGACCTCTTTGACCTCCAACCCCTGACACTGTGGCTCATCACCGTTCTTAAACCCATCTGATGGCTCTCTACCTGCTCTCCACAATCTTTCTACAATCCTCCATTCGCTTATCAGCACTGCCAGCTGCATTGCACTCACCATGTAATCTGTAATGCAGCGGATTATGAAGACCTTTCCCACCCCTGCCTGGCCCATGATTCGTTTTCTCTCTCTTTCTCTCTCCATTTCTCTCCTCATCCCTCTATCCATTCCTATTTTGTACCATGCCAGAACATTCACTTGCAGTGCGATTAGAGTCTGTCACAAGGCAAAATGAGGATGTGAAATAGCATGGCAATGGCAAAAGAAACAAAGGGAAGGACAGAACATGCAGAGAGAGAAAAAAATAGACAACAGATGTAAGATTCAAGAGCATCAGGATTAGAGCACTCAGAAAACCCTGGAAATGCCATTTCTGGCTGAGGGAACAGGTCTCCCAAAACATGGCATGACTGTTTTTAGTGGGTTTTAACATCACTCCCATCACCTTTTGTTTAAGCAACTCCACCCCCTCTTTGGATATTCTGGCGACGGGGATCGTATGTCGCAAAGTTTATGTAATAATCTGAGGACAGGAACCAAGAGTGAGTGATAAAGAGGGAGGGGAGAGACAGAGGCAGGGACAGCGATGACAAGAAAGAGTTGGAGCAGTGAGAATTAGAGAAATACAAATGATGGGAGCAAAACCATCTAAAAGAAGAAGTATGAAGAAGGTAAGATATCAGTTTTTAAATGAGCTTTTAAAAAGGATGTAGATGTAGTCTGTAGTAGATTACTATTTATTTTTTTATTTTTTTGTGAGACTGATTTAGAAAATTACTACTCATGCTTATTTGGCCATTGGCAGAAAATATTACGAAATTCAAATCAACTGTGTGAATTCAGTAGCAATAATTAATAGAGTACAAACTTAAAGGGACAGTTCACGAACTTTAAAACTTTAGGAATTTTTATGCTCACCAAGGATGCATTTATTTCATAAAAATACAGTAGAAACTGTAATATCGTGAAATATTGTTACAATTTACAACAGCTGTTTTCTATTTTAATTCGTTAAAAAAATAAAGTGAAATCTCAATTTTCAGCAACCATTACTTCCCTTTTCAGGGTCACATGATTATTCGGAAATAATTTTGATGATGTAGAGCTCAATAAACATTTCTTATTATTATCAATGTTGAATACCGTTGCTGTGCTTAATATTTAATAATAATCATTCTAAATGTATTTTTTTTCATCATTGTGATCAATTAAATGTATCCTTCCTGAATAGATTTCTTTAAAAATTAAAAATTATAAATTGAAAATATTCAGTCATTATTTACTCACCTTCATGTTGTTCCAAACATGACTTTCTTTCATCCATGATAGGATGATGATGTCCAAGCTGCACTATTACATTGAAAGTGAATGGTGACCATGGCTGTCAAGCAAGTTTTTTTTAAAGATTTCCAGTAAATAACAAGTAAGAATTCTCACTCAGAGCAAAATCGCATGACTTCAGAAGACTTGGAATATAGAGCACACTTCATGTGCGCCACATGTTTTGAAGCTTGCTCGCTCCTGGTTCCCATCCACTTTCTTTACAGTATATGGAGGAGAACAGGTCGAACATTCTGCTAAACTTCTCCTTTTGTGAAGACTGATGTTTTTCAGAGAACTGTCCCTTTAATTAATTCTTAAAGAGAGAAAAAAAGAAAAATAATGTAATTTATAGTATAGACACCAGGATTTTTGACAGATTTCACCACATACAGCAGTGTGACATTTTCAGCATTAGAAGTCAGGTTTTTTTTTTTTTGTCTGGTGCGTAATGAAATGGTTCCTTGCAAAGGGGGGCCCGCCCGTGGAAGGCAGCGGGCTGCCATTGGCAACCGCCATGTTAGATGTCAACAGTGATGTGGCAGCAGAGGATGATGATGATGAAGATTTGGGGGACGGGCAGTTTGAGGAGCCGATAAGTGCACTGGTTCAGAACTGTACCATGCTACACAACATTGTGGGCCCCGCCTGCATCTTCCTCCGACAGAGCTTCGCTCAGGCTCAACTCGTACGTACACACACTTACAAACGCACATTTCTTAGACAATGCATGGTGAGGACACAGAAAATCAGTGTCAGAATTCCATCAGGGAATCATATTATCATTCCATCTTCAGTCAAATCCCCCATCCTTTCCCATTATAATGACCCATCATCTTGCGTTCTGATAAGAGGAGACTGTGCATTTTTATGTTGCCAAGTCCTTCATGCAGCATTTGTAAGAATGGATGGTTATAAATTTAAAGCACAGTGTCCATAATAGATATAAATGCAATCTGTTATACAACCTAATTTCTCTCAAGTGTGAACCAGTCATGTTTAGATCAGGATGTATGTAATATAATATATACCTGAATGTGAAAACCAATTAAGTAGTTTTGGGAGAATGAAGAAATGAGCAGTTTTGAAGATTATAATTTAGATCCTGTACCATATAGTATTGATTAATGGGACTGAGACAGTGTAATATCCTTCTGCTGTAAATATACATATATGCCATTAGCATAATGTTCTTTTTACTCATTGGACAATCTTGGTAAAACCTCTGATGTCTTTGCTGGACTGGAAAAATACCATTTTATCGATTTTTCAACTACCAGTGACAGCTCTATCAGATCCTTATGCTAGTCTGGGGTAAAAATACAAAACACTAAAGAGAAAAAGTGTACAACTGTGTAGTTTCATAGTAGCTTAATGTTTCATATCAATGTCTACATCTGTCTGATAATCCCAGAATCCTTTTTGTGTGGATAGAGACTCTGGGCAGGGTGTAAGCTGCAGAAATTGCTGCAAAGACCAAACTGATGGAAAATTTCCCCGAAATTGTTTGTGACATATTTATTTATTTAGCTTAAGCCTTTTTCCCAAAATAATATCACTAAGTAATATCACAATATTCAAAAGTCTTATTTGATTATAGTCTGAGGATATAGCTGAGGATATAGCTGAGGATATGCAACACTCATTGAGGCCTATATTGTATGTTTGGAGTGAGTACACCTGATTTTCGCAAAAAAACTATATGTGAACTCCATTTGTTGCTTGGCAACCCGGACCCTTGTAATCTGTTCACCATAGTGACCCTATCCTTCTGCTGCTTTTATCATGCTTGCCAATTCATGGTAGTAATCAGCCTAAACACTCCCCAGCTGTGTGAATATGTTCTGGCTGGCCACTGCCAAAACACAGGCTCAGTCAATCAGATCAAAATCTAAATCACTCTACCATTTGTTATTATCTTACTTATGTAATGTGTAAATGTTGTTTCAGATGAGATTTCATTGCTTTGCTTGTTCTTTTTTTATTTGGCTGATAATGTTTTAATGACGGAGTTTCTCCATTTCCACGAACATGAATCTCTGACGACACGCAATCCCATGTGTGTGCTTTTCTACCCTTAAATAACTTCAAATATAATCCATAATATCATAACACTGTGATTCTTGGTCGATTTTGATTTAGAGCCACAATATCATCATGGGGTAATTACCAAAAACGCACACTGTATTTATTCTAAGGAAAATATTAATCATGTTAAAATCATAGAAAAAAACATTATGTTAAATCCTTTGTGGTAAATGACGGAGGCATGTGTATTGTGAAACAGTAGTTAAACCCAAAATGGGCTTTATACTTGCAGGATTTTGTGGACTTTTTCAGAAGAACGTCATAATGTCAGAATCATTACCTGGAAAGGAGAATAGAAGAAAATGTACATGAATGTTATGCGTGAAACTCATTTTATATGCGGGCGCTCCCTTTGTTTTTACCTGTGATGACCGGTAATCAGAGCCTCATGTGTTCCATTCTTTCACCCGTGTGTGTCATGCAACGGTGTGCAGATGGTTGCCCTCAGAGACAATGACAGGTGCGCGTGAGGCTTGCTGGTACAATGCACTTTGAGTGACAGTTCAACAAGCACAGTCCAAATGCAAAGCAGATTACAGCAAAGATTATAATACAGGGTTCCCATTGATTGCACCAGGTGCTCATGCCACGCTGTGCGGGTATAAATGAGACACAGGTGATGGCATCAAATTAGCTTTTTGCTGAGGAGCCGAGTGGTAGATGGTTACGCCAGCTATCACTCCTTACCTCGCAGTGACTGAAGCGGAGCCGCCTTTCGGAAGCGATCACTTCAGTCGGTGTTGGTGTGACGGCACTGCAGCGGGTCGTGTGGTTTCGATCATCTCTCTTTGTTGTTCGTTAGAACGATCACAAGGGCTGTTCTCACAGCTGGTTCGGTGCGCTAGGTGGAGAGCGCTAAAAAGCCGTTCCCACGGCTAGTAAGAGCGCCCTCGTGAGAGAGAGCGCGCACGTCAGGCTGCACTACTCCCTGACTGTGTCGCCGCGACCCCTCCCCATGCGTGCTTCAGCACCAAGGAGAGCGTCCTTCTGAAAGAGCTTGCACAGATAGAGCTTGCGTCTTTTTCAAGATGACATTCTATCTGCGTGTTTCTGGATGCGGTGGTTTCCTGTCACCGAGGGATGGTCATCAGCGCTGTATCGTGTTTGGGCGTTCAGCATGCTGAGGCAGCGCTGGTGGATGAATCATGTTCTCACTGCGGGAACATGACCATCTCGGAGTTGCGATCGCACCCCCGTGCCTCCTCAGAGAGTTACTTCAGGCAGTGGCCTGGCTGATTTGAGGGTTACGGTGAGCGTGTTTCCCCAAGGGAACCAACCCCCTGTCTCCACCCCGCCGCCTGCATCTGCCTCCGCTCCCGTGTCGCAGCAGCAGCCTCCACCCAAGTGGCGTCGTGGAGCCGGGCGCAAGCAGGCTGCCCCGCCCGTCCAGGGGCCTGCCAAGAGTGGTGGCAAGGGCAAGCGGCCCTGAGACGGGCGACCCGGAGATGAGGAGGACTGCTCTTCTGGAGATGGTGACCGCACCACTCCATCCCCCGGAGGAGGGCCGGGAGGAGAATCTTGTGTTCTGTTTTGTTTGTTCCGCTGCTGGGCTCAGCCCCAGTGGTACAAAAATTCTCAATAAAAGAGCAGTTTCTTCCATCTCCGGGTCCTCGGGGGGGCTCAGAGTTGTGGCCGGTCAAACGCCGAACTACACTCATCCTCCCCCTTTGCCAGAGGGCAGCAGTGGACAACCCCCTCACGTTCCTGCTGCCCACCTGTGGAATCAGGTAAGTGTTGCACGGCACACACTCACCTCGCTGCGGGCCGCCTCCACAAGACAGCCGCCCCAGCCCGGTACCTGCATTCCACCTCGCTGCCCCACGGTGGGTATGCCGGTGGTCCCTATGGTCCCTCTTGTACGGTCCCTGGGAGCCTGGCTAGCGCTCCCCACTCTGTCTCGCTGGCTCATTCGGACCATCAGGCTCGGCTACGCGATTCAGTTCGCCCGGCGAACAATTTCATTGTACCCAAGAAAACCGGTGGGTTACGGCCAATCTTGGACCTGCGAGTCCTGAATCGGAGCCTCCACAAGCTACCGTTCAAGATGCTCACGCAGAAGCGCATTTTCGAATGCATCCGTCCCCAAGATTGGTTTGCAGCGATCGACCTGAAGGACGCGTACTTTCATGTCTCGATCCTTCCTCGACACAGGCCATTTCTGCGCTTTGCGTTCGAGGGTCGAGCATATCAGTACAAAGTCCTGCCCTTCGGGCTGGCCCTGTCCCCCCCGTGTCTTCACGAAAGTCACGGAGGGGGCCCTCGTGCCCATGAGAGAACGGGGCGTTCGCATCCTCAACTATCTCGACGACTGGCTCATTCTAGCACAGTCCAGGGATCAGTTGTGCGAACACAGGGACCTGGTGCTCAGACACCTCAGCCAGTTGGGTCTTTGGGTCAACTGGGGAAAGGGCAAACTCACCCCCATGCAGAGGATCTCTTTTCTCGGTATGGAGTTGGATTTGGTCGAGCGGTCAGCGCGCCTCACAGAGGAGCGTGTCCAGTCGATGCTGAACTGCCTGAACACGTTTTAAGGCAGGATGGTGGTTCCACTGAAACCGTTTCAGAGGCTCCTGGGGCATATGGCAGCCGCGGCAGCAGTAATGCCGCTCGGCCTGCTTCATATGAGACCGCTTCAGCATTGGCTATACGGCCGAGTCCCGAGATGGGCGTGGCAACACGGCACTCACCGGGTGAGCATCACACTGGCCTGTCACCAGTCCTTCAGTCCGTGGTCCGACCCCTCGTTCCTTCAGGCCGGAGTGCCCCTGGAACAGGTGTCCAGGCATGCTGTGGTTTTCATGGATGCCTCCGCCATGGGCTGGGGAGCCACGTACAACGGGCATGCAGTGTCAGGGGTTTGGACGGCCCGCACCTGCATTGGCACATCAATTGCCTCGAGTTGCTAGCAGTACATCTTGCTCTGAGCCGCCTCAAAGGGCGGTTACGGGGCAAAGATGTACTGGTCCGCACGGACAACACTGCGACCGTTGCGTATATCAACCGACAAGGTGGTCTGCGCTCCCGTCGCAACTCGCCCGCCATCCTCCTCTGGAGTCAGAAGTGTCTGAGGTCGCTTCGGGCCATCCATGTCTCTGGTGTGCGCAGCCGTGTGGCCGAGCTCTCACGAGCTGCGCTCCCAGGGGAGTGGCGCCTCCACCCCCAGGTGGTTCAGCTGATCTGGAGACAGTTCGGGGTGGCACAGGTCGACCTGTTTGCTTCCCCAGAAACGTTCCACTGCCAGTGGTTCTATTCGCTGACCGAGGGTACACTCGGCACGGATGCCCTTGCGCACAGCTGGCCCCAGGGGCTCCGCAAATATGCGTTTCCCCCAGTGAGCCTACTTGCACAGACACTGTGCAAGGTCAGGGAGGACGAGGAGCAGGTCCTGTTGGTGGCGCCGTACTGGCCCAACCGGACCTGGTTCCCAGAACTTATGCTATTCGCGACAGCCCCTCCTTGGCCGATTCCTCTGAGGAAGGACCTTCTGACTCAGAGACGGGGCACCCTGTGGCACCCGCGTCCAGACCTGTGGAAGCTTCATGTCTGGCCCCTGGACGGGACGCGGAGGTTCTAGGTGACTTACCCCAAGAGGTAGTTAACACCATCACTTCGGCACATGCACCGTCTACAAGACAGGCTTACGCCTCGAAATGGAACCTGTTCGTCGAGTGGTGGTTCTTCTCGCTGAGAGGACCCCCGAAGATGTTCGATTGCGTCTGTGCTTTCCTTCCTGCAACAAGGGTTGGAGAGTAGGCTGTCGCCCTCCACCCTCAAGGTCTATGTTGCTGCTATATCCGCCTATCACAACCACGTAGAAGGTAAGACGGTTGGGAAGCACGACGTGGTCGTCAGGTTCCTTAGGGGGGCGAGACGGTTAAATCCTACCCTGCTGGGGTGCCTGCCTACCTACCCGGCTCCTCAGCAAAAGTCTAATTTGATGCAATCACCTGTGTCTCATTTATACCCGCACAGCGTGGCATGAGCACCTGGTGCAATCATTGCATGCCCATGTGCATTGGCTCGTTTTAGTTACACTCGAAGTAGATTGGCTCTCACGAGCAAGATTCCTATTCGTCGGTACTCCGTGGCGTCTCCGTTCCCTCCTTCAGGGAACGAGGGTTACATACGTAACCGAGACGTTCTGTCACTTTCTAACCAATTTTTCTATGATTTCTATAATTTTTCCCACATAATTTGAGTAAATTACAGTATATGTGTGTGCGTGTTCATGTTTTTCTATCCTGGTGGGGATTTCAACCTTAATGCACACTGACCTAAATTGAGGTCCCCATGAGGAAACAAGCTTATAAATCAGCTTATAAATTTTTTTTTTTTTTGTGAAAATGTG
Organism: Paracanthobrama guichenoti; assembly: GCA_018749465.1. Taxonomy (NCBI): domain Eukaryota; kingdom Metazoa; phylum Chordata; class Actinopteri; order Cypriniformes; family Gobionidae; genus Paracanthobrama; species Paracanthobrama guichenoti. Next base: position 12,160,595 of record CM031954.1, read on the forward strand.
TAGGTTTAGGGGTAGGGTTAGTGTAAGGGGATAGAGTTTGTACAGTATGAAAACCATTACATCTATGGAGATTCCCCACAAAGATAGTAACGTGTGTGTGTGTGTGTGTTTGTGTTTTATGGGGATAAATTTGTATAGTGACACTGGTATTACAATGTAAACATGGCTTATGAGGACATTTCCTAAGTCATCATAAATAAAACGGTTTAAAAAATACTAAATGTTTTATTAAAATGTAAAAATGCAGAAAGTATTGTCTGATGGGTAGGGTTAGTGTAAGGGGATAGAAGATACAGTTTGTACAGTATAAAAACCATTACGTCTATGGTGAGTCCCCAGAAAGAGTGTGTGTGTATCTATGTGTCTACGTAATCAATGTGTTTGTCCTAATAGTTTGTCTCTGTATGTCTCTTTGAAATCTGTACTCACTACAGGACAGAGATCTACGACCAGAGGAAATTGAAGGTACAGAAATATCCAACATCACTGATATGCTTTATTTCATTAAGAGCAATAAACCCTCCCACCAACCAAAAAAATATGGTTCCTTCGCTTATTGACTTTTCTCCTTCTTTCCACATGGATTCTTGCCATTACCTCTCACTGTTTATATATAAAAATATACCTTCAGTCTCCTCTAAATCCCTCAAGATACATTTAAAGGAATATTTCACCCAAATAATGAAAATAATTTACTCACACTCGTCTTTCTTTGTTCTGTATAACACAAAAGGAAAAATTCAAAGATTGTTCCATAGCTCTCATTCACATTTCCCCATATTTAAAAAAAAAAAAAAAAAAAAAAAGGCAAATGGTATTGGTTCTTTCCGGTCTCGAAAACAGCTGTGATTTAAATCTCATTTTTAACTGAACTGATCACATATCAGTCTGCTTTCACACCTTAAAAGACATATGGGCCGCTGAGCTTGACAGACTACATGATTTGATCATCTCCTTTTGTGTTCTATGGAAGAAAAGGCAATGGCTACTGCTTTGCAATTGCATAAGTGTGAGTAATTTTGGATGAACTATTCCTTTAACAAATGATATGAGTGCTGTAACTTTATCCTTCAAAATCCTCTTACAGGACTGCCAGATTACATGTTTAATGTCAACGAAGATGCTCTCTCTCTTTCTTTCTCTCTCCGTCTTCAGAGCTGAAAGAAGCCTTTAGAGAGTTTGACAAAGACAAGGACGGCTTCATTAGCTGTAAGGATCTGGGTGAGTGCATGAGGACGATGGGCTACATGCCCACAGAGATGGAGCTGATTGAACTCAGTCAGCAGATCTGTGAGTAGCTACAAAATTCTCAGGAGCATAAATATCTGAACCACTTATAGGAGCTGTATTCATGATACTTCTTACATTATCGTGTGTTTGTTCAATAGGTGGCGGTAGAGTTGACTTCGAGGACTTTGTAGACCTGATGGGCCCAAAGATGTTAGCTGAGACTGCAGACATGATTGGAGTGAAAGAACTGAGAGATGCTTTTAGAGAGGTTTGTGATCCAGGCTTTTGAAAACAGTAACTGTATACATAAAGTATTAACATTATATTTATATATATATATATATATATATATATCTATCTCTATCTCTATCTCTATCTATCTCTATCTCTATCTCTATCTCTATCTCTATCTCTATCTATCTATCTCTATCTCTATCTCTATCTATCTCTATCACTGGAATGTTTTGTGCCTCTGTTCACTAAGGTTGCATGTATTTGATCAAACATACAGAAAAACAATGTAATACTGTGAAATATTATTACATTTTAACTGTTACAATAACTGTTTTCAATTTTAAAATGTAACTTATTACTGTGATGTCAATACTTGGTTTTCAGTATCATTGCTCAAGTCTCAGTGTTACATGATCCTTCAGAAATCATTCTAATATGCTGATTTGCTGCTCAAGAAAATCTATTATTATCAATGTTGAAAACAGTTGTGATGCTTAGTATTTTTGGAAAATGTGGTGTTTTTTTTTTTTTTTCAGGATTCTTTTGATTAATAAAAAGTTGGGGAGACAGCATTTATTTAAAAAAATAAATAAATTACCTCTCACTGTTTTTTTTTTTTTTTTTTACTTCAATGCATCCTAATGTTCACATCCGGTGTAGACATGTTAGACTTTAAAAGCTATAGCAGAAAATTCACTAAAAAGCACCATAGTCAATTAATTGTTTAGCCCACTGTATTCCCAAGTCTTCTGAAGTCTCACTTTTCTGTAAACTAATCTTTTAATGGATCTCTTTCTCTCAGTTTGACTCCAATGGTGATGGTCAGATCAGTCTGGCTGAACTGAGGGAAGCCATGAAGAAGCTGATGGGCGAGCAGCTCAACCACAGAGAGATTGATGAGATCCTCAGGGATGTTGACCTCAATGGAGACGGGCTGGTTGACTTTGAAGGTTAGAATTGAAATTGTTCTCTATAGATTCTTGAATTTTGAACTGATTCTTGCATGTGTATTCAGACAAATCGTTTTATAGGCTATATATGCTTATGGAATGAGTAAATTATATTTATATGGCATGTAGATGGATAAATACTGGATATACCCAAGCTGTTCTTGAACTGGACAACGTAGATCCACACTAGATCAGTTGTAAGATGATGCTCTGCAAAGACATTTGCAAACCTAAAGAAGTACTTTGATAATTCAGCTGAGTAATTGAAGAGGAAACTGTTCATCTCTTATTATTTCTCTTTGGTAGGCTACATTATGCTTTATGGATGACACTGCATGCATCACTTTTAAATGAGAAATAAAATTTCCCTTAATCTTATGATATGAAAAGTGCTTTTTTTTATAACTTAAAACTTGCTGCCCAGGCCAAAAAGACCATTGGCCCATCATGCGCCCAGCACAATGCGACGCCAGGCGTGACACAAGTGTTTTTGTTTTTTTGCTAGTTTCAGCCCAACGCAGTTATCATTTTCACGTCCAGCGCCACGTTGTTTAAATAGCAAATGCACTCGCGCCCATCTGTTCACCCATGGCCAGGCTGGTCTGAATATGAGGCGTGTTCAGGCGCATTGTTGGCGTGTTGCTAATTTGAGGTAACTGAAAATGACTGCGCCATTGACCAACAAAAACCTGGTCTAAAGTCAATTGTGTCATATTTTTTGTTATTTAAAGGGCATGTTAGTAATATGCACCTATAGGCGGGTGCACAAAGCGCAGTCTCTGTATGTCACAGTACACACAGGGACGCAGCAACACATGAACATTTTTAAATATTAAAAATATATAAGGAATGCGTTCAGTCTTTTCACTCGCAAATTTCGCCATGTAAATAGCGAATCTGCCATGGTGTGAGTGCAACTGGCTTTTAAAGAGAATTGGAGGTGAGACTCTGATTGGTTTATGCCCAAAACACACCCATGACTCATTTAGAGACTAGGTACAACCCCTTTGGACCGTGCACCGACCGTCACCCTAAGTCCACTGTTAAAATATGGCCCTCTTTATTTAAACTGAGATGACTTTCACATAATGTATAAAATTGTGTAAATGCTACAATAAAGTGTTGTTTGAACTATTTTTCACCTTACCCTCCACAGAGTTTGTCCGAATGATGTCTCGCTGACTTAGAGGACACATGACAAAGGGAGAGAACATCAGTTTGCCAACTCCTAATGTGAAGAGTGAATATGCGTCTCCTTCAATTAACTACCTTATGTAATTAAACCATACTCTTTCTCCATACAGAGACCTTTATTTCACACATTGGCTTGTTTTTATGACAGAGGAAAACTGTTCCAACCAACTAACCATGACCGAATTTTATAATTATAAAATTATGCTATTAAAAAAATAATAATAATTTTAACTACTGAAAATTGTAAAATGTACATGGTCATTGTGGACTGACAATGCAAAGACAGATACAAATCAGTATTATGCATGTTTTAGAAAGTAAACCACTGGCTAATGGGTCTAGAGGTCCTGTATGATGTTTTTAGGACTGTATTAAAGCATAATTTCCTGTGGGAACAGGATATTAGCATGCAAAACTGGATATCATACAACTCTGGAAGAGTCTGGAATTATTGAACACAATTGCCTGGAGATCCCTTAGAACCTGTTTCTGACACCCATGTGATCTCCCTTTGCATATGTTTGTGTTTAAACCAATTGTTTTGTTTATTTTTAATTTTCTGTCTGTTCTTGCCAACAAAACAGAAATATAAAAATAGTTAAATATTTTTGTTATTTATGTATTCATAAAGATTGTAAATATTCAATAACTAATTAAATTAAATTGAATTCGTTTAAATCTGACTTAACTTTTTTTTTTTTTTTTTTTTTTTTTTTCTGAGCAACAATGGTGGTGAAAAGTTGTGAATACACAATCATAATCCTTTTACTATTCCCTTTGTCATTTACAAAAGCTAAGGCCAAGAAGGATCTTCATAATCATATGCATAATCCAGTACTTCTATTGAATCAATACATTGATATTTCCTGTATTGAGGCTTCTAAAATCTGTGAATTCTCTCTCTGCTTTGCCAGTTCCCTGCAGTGAAGAAAAACGTAGACGGGATGAATGAAGGCTAGTAGAGTCAGGACAGTCAAGATGATGTTCACCTACAGAAATACAAAATTTACTGAGTGATTACAGTAAAAGCTGTGAAAAAGCAAGTTAATGTAATGCCCAATTTACACAGGAAGAATTACTACTATTTTATGTTTAAGCAAATGCTGGAGATTGTTATGGGGATCTTTTGTATGGATTCCACATTTTTCACACTTTTACTTAATATAATCTAGTTGCATTTTATTGTATGGAAGCCCATTTCTGCCATGTAAGAAAAAAAAAAAATCATGCTTTGGACAAAATTCATACTACTTAAAGATTATATTTTCACTCAGAAATTGCTAGTAAATTTCACAAACGGCAAGTAACACATTGAATTAAACATGAAATAATGAAGTAGAAAAACTGAAATCGTATTTTCTTGCAAAATGTACTTTAATAATCTTTATTTACATCAAAATATCTTTTTGACAGCGTGCAAAGTCATAATTATGAATTGAAAGGTCAAAATTATGAGGTAAAACTCAAACATTTAAAAAAAAAATCTTATGACAGAAAAAATTACTTTTAAAATGACCAAATCATGATTTTTTTTTTTTTTTTTGTGGAAACTGGTTTCCATAGGCATCAACATCTAGTGGTCTAGTATTTGAAACCTTAAATGGACACTTATTATATGAATTTCATTAGATAAAATATTAAATGAAGTGCAATCTGCAAAGAAATGATGCTAGACCTTTTCTCAGAACTAAGTTCAAATCAACAGACATGTTCCACTAACATTTGTGAACCAGAAAGTGTGACAGATTTTTGAAACTGTTATGGGGATCTTTTGTATGGATTTCACATTTTCACACATTTATTTAACCATATAATCTAGTTGCATGTATTGTATGGAAGCCATGTATTGTATTTTGACATAAAATAATTAGGACCAAGAATTACTTAAGTCATAATTATGATTTACCAAAGCATGATTTTTTTTTTTTTTTTTTTTTTTTTTTTTTTGCAGAAACTGGTTCAGGCATCAATATCTTGTAGCCCCAAAAAGTATTTCAATCCTTAAAAGGACACTTACACTAACCTAAAGGATTATTAGGAACACCTGTTCAATTTCTCAATGCAATTATCTAATCAACCAATCACATGGCAGTTGCTTCAATGCATTTAGGGGTGTGGTCCTGGTCAAGACAATCTCCTGAACTCCAAACTGAATGTCAGAATGGGAAAGAAAGGTGATTTAAGCAATTTTGACAGTGGCATGGTTGTTGGTGCCAGACGGGCCGGTCTGAGTATTTCACAATCTGCTCAGTTACTGGGATTTTCACGCACAACCATTTCTAGAGTTTACAAAGAATGGTGTGAAAAGGGAAAAACATCCAGTATGCGGCAGTCCTGTGGGCGAAAATGCCTTGTTGATGCTAGAGGTCAGAGGAGAATGGGCCGACTGATTCAAGCTGATAGAAGAGCAACTTTGACTGAAATAACCACTCGTTGCAACCGAGGTATGCAGCAAAGCATTTGTGAAGCCACAACACACACAACCTTGTTGTGCATCCCACAAATCTCCATCAACTACAAGATGCTATCCTATCAATGTGGGCCAACATTTCTAAAGAATGCTTTCAGCACCTTGTTGAATCAATGCCACGTAGAATTAAGGCAGTTCTGAAGGAAGAAAGGGGGTCAAACACAGTATTAGTATGGTGTTCCTAATAATCCTTTAGGTGAGTGTATATGAATTTCATTACATTAGATGATAAAATATCATCTAACATTTTGCAAAAAAAAATGATGCTAGACCTTTTCTCAGAACTAAATTCACATCGACAGACATGTTCCACTAACATTTGTGAACCAGAAAGTGTGACGATACAATTTTGAACACAACAGTATCTCAGTATATTGTTTTATCATTTAAAACCTCTTTTTGTCAAATGTTTTGCTTGTGCAATTTAACCTAATAGCACTTTTGAGTTTTTGTGTGCAAGTGTTCTGATACTTTTGGGGCCACTGTATGTATTATGAACCCTTTTCTAGTTGACAGTGGTGTGGAAATGAGAGATTTACATAGACGGGGTCTCCTCCAAGAACTTTGTTGAGGGCGAAGCAGGGATACTGCAGCAATGACACCACAGCTGATAGGGACATCACTAGCCCATACACCTTTCCAAAATGGCGGGCAGGAAACCTGTAGGAATTCAGATTCACTGCACTCAGTTTGCCAGTCTAGTGACAATCGAGATATTTATATCACCCATTTACTTACGCTATGCTGATGAACGCAGCATTCCCTCCATACAGAAAAGAGCGGTTAATGACCTGAAGGATGAATGTGATGTACTGGAGAGGGAGGAATGGAATGCTTGCACAGATGGAGAACAAGAGGCACTGCAGAGAGGTAAGGAGGAGAGACAGAACGGACGAGTGCAGGTCTGCTTCCCGTTCTGACACACCTGCAAAGAGATGTGGGAAGATTGGGAATGAGAAAGAAAAATGAATCTTGTGTAAACGTGTGTTCTTAGAAGTCAGATCTTCATATTTCTCTGTCAACTGACCTGGACCTAGGGGTTTTCTTTTGTGTCTGTCCATTAGCAGGCCATTCCAGGGAGCACAGAGAACTCCACAGAGCTGGGTGAAAGCAAACGCATTGGTGTACTCGCTCACTGAGAATGAAAAGGAGATAAAAAATTCTTAGTCATAACCTATGAATTCTGCACCTATCACAGTAAGGCTTTTGAAATGTTCCTACCAGGTGTGTTACCATTCATCACGATTTACACTAAAATATTAAGCTGCTTTCAACATTGATAATAATAAGAAATCAGCATATTAGAATGATTTCTGAAGGATCATGTGACATAATGATGCTGAAAATTCAGCTTTGCCATCACAGGAATAAATTACATTTTAAAATACATTACAATAAAAAAACAGTAATTTTTAATTTGCAATAATATTTCACAATATTACTGTTTTTACTGTATTTCTGAACACATAAATACACAGCCTTTGTGAGAATAAGAGATTTCTTTCAGAAACATTAAACATTGTAATGATTCCAAACATTTGACTGCTAGTGTACTGTATGTACACATATTTAAAATGTATTAAATATTTAATATATTAAAATGTATTAGTTTATGGGCCATGGTGCAAAATCACTTTATTAGCCAAATGCTTAAATTCACTACAAAGTCTGATGTGTGATTGTGTTAAATGTCTTTGAATTTAGTAAATCCCTCCTCCTGTCAATCCAGTTCAAATTCCAGTTCCAGAGAGCCCTACCATAAACAAAGATTTACAGAATTCATTGAAAAGCATAATTGTAGTGAGAAAACATGCTTACCAGTGACTGGGTCTTGGTTGGCCAGTCTGTTCAGCATTGGATTCAGAGTTCCAATGAAGAAATAATGGCGAAGCTGCATGACCGATAGCCATATGAGGTGCCACAGGAAGAACCAGGACAGAACACAGCTCCTAAAACTATCTATAGAAAAAAAAGATGAAACTTTATTCAAGTCAGCAATCTTATTCCTCCCATTTTCTACCAAAGTAAAATTTATGATGGCCAAGCTGCACCTTTCTCAGAGTTGTCTGTCAGCTGTAGTGAGTCGGTCTCCAGTGGCTCATCATCTACACTTCTGCCTCTGTCTGAACTTGGCTCTCGCTTTGCCTCGTACTGCTCAACATTGTAGCTATTTGATTTAACACAGCTCATCCTGAAAATAAGGATTTGCATTAGAGTTATTATGGATTAAGATTAAGAGTATGAAGTATGTCCTAAACTCTTAAATATAAAGTTTCTTTATTGGCATTAATGGTTCCATGAAGACCTTTAACATCCATGGAATCTTTCCATTGCACAAAAAGGTTCTTTATAGTGAAAAATGTATAGTCCTCTTTTGGAACCTTTATATTTTAGTGTATGTATAAGCCGATTTTAGTATATGTACTGTATACTAATTATAGAGTATATATACACCATGTTTATTTTATCTACAATAACATATACAATTTATTTTACATACTTTTTTTTTTGTTTGCAAATCATATAAAAGTTTTCTATAAACGTATTTGCTTATTACTTACAGTTTGGGGTCAGTAAGATTTGTAATGTTTGTAAAAGACTTATTCTCACCAAGGCTGCATTTATTTGATCAAATATACAGTAAAAACAGTAATATTGTGAAATATAATTACAACATTTAATTATATTTTAATATAATTTTGATTAATAGAAAGTTCAAGAACAGCATATATTCAAATAGAAATCTTCAATGTAAAAGTCACTTTTGATATAACGCATCTTTGCTAAATAAAATAAATAATTTGACTGACCCCAAACTTTTGAACGGTAATATATACTCCACTAATCATTTCACTCACCCATATTTGTAGTCCTCTGGGATGGGATAGGGAATGTGTGATGTTGGCATAAGGAAGAGGGTCCGGAGGAGATGAATAAGATTACAGGCCGAGAGGAAGAGGAATGAAGAGCGAAGAGAGACCCCTTTCTCATAAAGCACCTTCAGAAATTGTTGTACAGGGTTTCATGGGTTGCAGTATAAGCAGCTGGTAAACACTTTTTTTAAAATCACAGTTAAAAAAAAAATAGGATTAACATAGGATTATATACACCAATCAGGCATAACATTATGACCACTGAGAGGTGAAGTGAATAACACTGATTATCTCTTCATCAAGGCACCTGTTAAGTGAACATTTTCTCCTTAAAGCTGATGTGTTAGAAGCAGGAAAAATGGACAAGTGTAAGGACTTGAGTGAGTTTGACAAGGGCAAAATTGTGATGGCTAGAAGACTGGGTCCGAGCATCTCTGCAGCTCTTGTGGGGTGTTTCTGGTCTGCAGTGGTCAGTATCAAAAGTGGTCCAAGGAAGGAACAGTGATGAACCGGCAATAGGGTCATGGGCGGCCAAGGCTCATTGATGCACGTGGGGAGTGAAGGCTGGCCCATGTGGTCCGATCAAACAGACGAGCTACTGTAGCTCAAATTGCTCAAGAAGTTAATGCTGAGGTGAAGGTGTCAGAATACACAGGTATCAGAATACACAGTGCATCAGAATACACAGTGCATCACAGTTTGTTGCGTATGGGGCTGCATAGCCTCCGATCAGACAGTGTGCCCATGCTGACCCCTGTCCACTGCTGAAAGCGCCAACAGTGGGCACGTGAGCATCAGAACTAAACCACAGAGCAATGGAAGAAGGTGGCCTGGTCTGATGAATCAGGTTTTCTTTTACATCACGTGGATGGCCGGGTGTGTGTGTGTCGCATACCTGGGGTACACATGGCACTAGGATGCACTATGCAATGCCAAAATGGTTCAGGCACAACAAAAACTTGTGTTGACAAAGGTGTTGACTCCAAATTCTCCAGATCTCAATACAATCGAGCATCTGTGGGATGTGCTGAACAAACAAGTCCGATCCATGGAGGCCCCACCTCGTAACTTACAGGACTTACAGGACTGCTGCTAACATCTTGATGCCAGATACCACAGCACACCTTCAGGGGTCTAGTGGAGTCTACGTCTCGATGGGTCAGGGCTGTTTTGGCAGCAAAGTGGGGAACCAACACAATAGGTCATAATGTTATGCTTGATCGCTGTATATAGTCTACACACACACACATATATACACTCACCTAAAGGATTATTAGGAACACCTGCTCAATTTCTCATTAATGCAATTATCTAATCAACCAATCACATGGCAGTTGCTTCAATGCATTTAGGGGTGTGGTCCTGGTCAAGACAATCTCCTGAACTCCAAACTGAATGTCAGAATGGGAAAGAAAGGTGATTTAAGCAATTTTGACAGTGGCATGGTTGTTGGTGCCAGACGGGCCGGTCTGAGTATTTCACAATCTGCTCAGTTACTGGGATTTTCACGCACAACCATTTCTAGGGTTTACAAAGAATGGTGTGAAAAGGGAAAAACGTCCAGTATGTGGCAGTCCTGTGGGCGAAAATGCCTTGTTGATGCTAGAGGTCAGAGGAGAATGGGCCGATTGATTCAAGCTGATAGAAGAGCAACTTTGACTGAAATAACCACTCATTACAACCGAGGTATGCAGCAAAGCATTTGTGAAGCCACAACACGCACAACCTTGAGGCGGATGGGCTACAACAGCAGAAGATCCCACAGGGTACCACTCATCTCCACTACAAATAGGAAAAAGAGGCTACAATTTGCACAAGCTCACCAAAATTGGACAGTTGAAGACTGGAAAAATGTTGCCTGGTCTGATGAGTCTCGATTTCTGTTGAGACATTCAGATGGTAGAGTCAGTATTTGGCGTAAACAGAATGAGAACATGGATCCATCATGCCTTGTTACCACTGTGCAGGCTGGTAGTGGTGGTGTAATGGTGTGGGGGATGTTTTCTTGGCACACTTTAGGCCCCTTAGTGCCAATTGGGCATCGTTTAAATGCCACGGCCTACCTGAGCATTGTTTCTGACCATGTCCATCCCTTTATGACCACCATGTACCCATTCTCTGATGGCTACTTCCAGCAGGATAATGCACCATGTCACAAAGCTCGAATCATTTCAAATTGGTTTCTTGAACATGACAATGAGTTCACTGTACTAAAATGGCCACCACAGTCACCAGATCTCAACCCAATAGAGCATCTTTGGGATGTGGTGGAACAGGAGCTTCGTGCCCTGGATGTGCATCCCACAAATCTCCATCAACTGCAAGATGCTATCCTATCAATATAGGCCAACATTTCTAAAGAATGCTTTCAGCACCTTGTTGAATCAATGCCACGTAGAATTAAGGCAGTTCTGAAGGCGAAAGGGGTCAAACACAGTATTAGTATGGTGTTCCTAATAATCCTTTAGGTGAGTGTATGTATATATATATATATATATATATATATATATATATATATATATATATATATATATATATATATATATATATATATATATGTGTGTGTGTGTGTGTGAGTAATTCTTACCTTAATGATAAGAAAGATAACTGATGAAGAGTCAAAGGCCCCATTATAGACTGTAATAATGGTTGATCTATGATTGCCAAAGAGGTTCCCCACCTGTAATGAGGAATAATTAATATGAGCAATTTAGTATTTTGCATGTATGAAATATAATCCTTCATGAACATACCTGCATATTTGTCATTAGAAATAAAACACCCCCACAGCTATGAAGGACAGAGCAGGAAAAAGCAAAAAGAGAGAGCTGTTTGAAGAAAAAGAGGAAAATTATTCATACCAAATCGGCCCATGACGTGTGATTATTAGTTAACTTTAGAAGAATTAGTCGTTCTTTACCTTTATTGGACAATGCCACAATAAAAGTGCCGGTGGTATAAAGAAATCTACAAAAACAATGATTATATAATTGGCATTAGTATAAAAATGGTACACATTATAATTTACCTTATTGACCTTTTCCTTATCACATATTTTAGTAATCATCATATTCAAAAATCCATCCAGTGAAAACACTGCAGTACCATGGAAATGGTACTTTAAAACATTTTAGTGGGCTTGATTTCAGTGATATCAGCTTAAATTTTGGAACACAACTTGGTTAGCAATTTTACAGTCCAAATTGTGTACAAAATATATTTTGCATAAAATAAAATAAAAATGTGTTTCATTACATTTTGCATTACTTAACCTAAACTCCTGTAACTGTTTTACACTTTAATTTTTTGAAGTGCTCTCACTTTTGCAGTAATAATCTGAGTTTAACCAACCTTAAGCCTGTATTCTAAGGCATTCATGAATTAAAACCATTTAAGTTCAGATCTTTGCCAAAAGGGTGGCAGTTAAACAGATTAATTGTTCAAATATTATATATATATGATATAGATTCTCTTTTACTAGAGAACAAGTGGCAACTAACATTACACAACAGCTTACATTTGCAAATATTTCCGGCAGTGTCAACAAATGTTACTTAAGGGCTGTTTTTTAATGGCAGTGCACAAAGCCCTGTCTTGGAGTCCAGTCAAACGCCCACGATGATTTCTACTATCTGCTTAAAGCACACCCCACTCACAATCAGATAAACTTCTTGCCTCCACTGTAGAGAGACACAGCAGTTCTGTTAATTCTTGCCTGGTCTCGGTTTTACATCCTACGAGGAACTAACTCACATAGCCAAAAATCGCGTTGCCATTGTGCCAAAGTGGTCGTAGACAAATCCGTTGGGCAGAGTGAGAAAGTTGTTCATGAACGAGGCCACGGTAAAGATCAATGAGAAATTCTCATCTTGCAAACTGCAATCTAAAGCGAAAAACAGATAAGCGAAAATGAAAAGCATAAAATTAAGTGAACCATCTAATACATTAAAAGCCACCATTGTAAACCTCACCTGAGCCAAGTTCTCTACTAGCATTTGTCACATTGAAGCATAGATCGCTGAAGTAGCCATCTATCTTGAGGACAAACACAAGAGACGCCCAGCCAAACACAACTCCAGCGAAACACAAGCACTCCAGCAGTCCTGTAGCCAGAGTCAGCTTGTACCTCACCCCCGTCCCAGATGATCCCTTGCATCCCGGCATCTTCTGCGTCTACACCGCCAGGTTCAGGAACACTTTTTGAACTATCCACTTGTATAGGAAAGTGCACTGTATATGCTTGTCAATGTATCTGTTTAAATTAATTTGAATTACGAATACATTGGCCCTTTTCTCTAAACTAATCGCTGATCCATTTCTCTTGTTTCTGTGTTACAGCTTGCTCATATTTGACCAGAAACACACCATGCAAGCCAATATATGGTGGTAGAGATAAAGCTTGCCACGTGTTTGAACTAAATTTAAGTTGTGCATGCTCTTCTCAAGGGAGGGAGCTATAGATCTGCTGTTGAAAACAACTAGACAACATTTGAGATGCATGCATAATGTATTTATTACTTTTAATACTAGCTATTTGTGATCCCATTCATGCATGTTTGTTCTCAGCATCTTTGTATGCTACTATCCTTTGAGTTTGTAGACTTGTCTCTAAAATGCTGACCCTCTTTAACTGTGCATGTGTCTGAAGTTTTGTAAAACTGCAAGAAAAGAGACAAAGCAATGTTTTAACCACTGGGGCCATTTTTGGGGATTTCCGCCTGGAAAACATTTTTTGGCCTACCCAAATTGAAATGCTTCCCATACCCACATACAGTGGTCTAAATACACAAATTTGGTGTCATTTTAAAGGAAACCTTTTAAGTTACATAAAACACTGCTAAAAGTGATAAACATGTAAGTATATGTTGTCTGAGCTGTAATAACCAACCAATTTGGGTAGGCCAAATCCAGGCGGAAATGGTCCCAGAGTAATTTAGTGTAAATAAGTAATTCCATGTAATGAATATAAACTAAAGAATTCTGCCAAAACACATATCTATTGTAGTTTTATTTACCAATACCACACGGCTCCCTAAAATACTTGATTCTAATTGGTCAGCACTGGACGGCGACCAAGTGTTTTTGTATAATGATCCCTAAATTGGATATTTACCTGTGCTACTTTCATATCACTTTCGTCTTCTTTGAATCGCAAATTACAGTCTTTAACAAGCACCATCATCAGCATCATAGAGTCACAAGACATATTGTCTGTAATAAACATAACTCTGAGATCATTTATTTATATGGCAAGCATAAAATATTGATAGATGGCTAGAGGCTTGGGCATTCCCAATCAAAACAATAACACGAAAAATGTAAATGGACGCAAAGTTTACATATTAACTTGAATTGCATAATAATAATAATAATAATAATAATAATAATAATAATAATAATAAAATATATAAGTTTAAGACAACTGTTTTCTGTAATTTTTACATTTTATGTTTTAAGACACGAAAAAATAATTATGTAATTTTCTTACATGTCTTTATATGTAAACGAGAAGATAGACCTTGTTTACAGGAGCACCATCTCCTGGGAATGAAAGCAAAGCTGTGAGGGATAGACATAGACATCTCTTCAGTGGACATAGAATTTCAGTAGACACACACACACACACACACGTACGTTTGCAGTGGAAAATTATACATGACCTAGGAGCTTTATACAGTCGATGAAATGGAAAACACGGTAGTCTTTCCCTCACAGCCTCGCTTTCACGTCATCATGGCACTGCTCTGAATAAGGTCTAATGGGAGAGGAAGTTACTTTGATGAAAGATTACGAGGGCACATTCATTTATTTTTTTATTATTTTTTAAAAGATGTGAATGGATAAATCATTTAGAATGAATACTGCAATATTCCATAAAAAGAAAAGAAAAAAAAGTAAATAAATAAATAAATTAAAAAAGTCATGGTGACTTTAATCAATATCTCATGTCCATGTTTAGCCATATAAGAGACCCTGGCGCAAAGAGATGTTTTATCACCCCGATAATCACCGGCTGGCTGTGTACTATCCCTTACATAATTGTGATTTAGCAGTTAAGACATGCTGCTGCAGTGTCTAGTTTTCTTGAAATGTGACATTAGGGTAAAACTGTAGTTGATCACTGATGGCACACATGCGCGCGCTCTATGTGGACAGTTGACTAATCCAGATTAACATGTCTGCGCGCTCTAATCTCTCTAACAAGAACAACAGTTTTCCTCGTCCACCGTTTTCACGGATAATGTAAAACATATAACAGATGCAGGCGATATCCGATATAATCATAAAAGATCGTAAAATCAAATTAAATTAAAACCGTCTAAAATTAAATAAATTCTGCTGACTCCGTTTCCATTCCAGTCTTGAGCAACAATACACAAAGTCCTTGTGCGTCAGTCAAGTAACCAAAATTAACATTTAAATAGTTTATCCATACAAAAAGCGAGTATGTTTGCGTAGACATCTACTCACAACGGTCTTCTGTCACACTGATGTGAATGACGGATTTGCTCAAGCGCTCCGCTTCGAGTTGAACGACCTGTGCACGTCTATGCGCGTTCATGAGCCTGGCAATTACTGAAAGGTAATCACAAGTGAACACGAATATGTTTAGCACAAGCTAATATTAGATATTTATCAGCAAAAGTGCACGCTATTATTTTAAAATTATTACATACTTAATACAAGACTAGATAGATAAAAAAAAAAATCTATTTAGCTAATATGCTAATTTAATAATGTTAAAAATAACCCAACATAGTGACCCAATATGTGTAATCCAACGGTTGTTAAAAAACAAACCCATCGTTTTTTGTTTTTTTTTTTGTTTTGTTTTTTTGTTTTTTTTTTGTTAACTGTGTATACAGGCCTATATATAGTATTTTATATATAGCACTTTTAGTGCAAAGTGTAAGGGAAAGCAAGGATATGACCAGGTAAGGTTAAATAATGGACTCGCAGTTCCTGACCTACAGCTACCCTGCCTGGTTGAATAAATAATTAAATCTTGTGGCCATCTGGCTCCCTCTTGTGGATTGACGTGCGTGTGTGTGTGTGTGTGTGTGTGTGTGTGTGTGTGTGTGTGTGTGTGTGTGTGTGTGTGTGTGTGTGTGTGTGTGTGTGTGTGTGTCTGTGTGTGTGTGTGTGTGTGTGTTTGATCTTGAGTGTGAAGCAGGTTCTGAAAGACTCTCGTAAAAATACACTTGTTATTTGTGGTGAAGGTGAAGCTCTGGATGAAATGTATTTGTGTGTGTGTGTGTGTGTGTGTGTGTGTGTGTGTGTGTGTGTGTGTGTGTGTGTGTGTGTGTGTGTGTGTGTGTGTGTGAATCCTCCAATAAGCACATGCACACAAAATCTGGAAAATGACAAAGATTTTTAGCCTATCTCTTTCTCAATGTAACGTACATCACGTCTGAGTTTGGAAAGAGCTGAACAGAAAAAAATTGACCTTTGCTTCGTAACATTTTACCATCAGATCATTCATGTAGGTTACAAGTACAGTGAGAGGCACCTGTAGTATCCTCTGATGGACACTAGGTAGAGCCAATAGATCCCTAACCAGCCCTCTCACGACTCACCTGCTCTGCTCAACATCGTGAGTCATCTTGTGCACCATGTAGAGTTTGATCTTATTTCGTACACCGCCACATTTGACAGATATAATTATTCTGCATCTGGTCCTAACCTCTCTGCGCTTCCTTGTAAGCTCAATGAGAAACAGCTCTTTCTTGGTTTTGCCACCTATGTGTCATTCCTTACAGCTGAGTTTGCATTCATGTTGTGATGTAAATATAAACCTGTCTTACTTCAACTGCTGGACCAGTGGTGAGGCATATATGTCACCTGCCAGAATCCTCTACCTATTTCTGTCCTGATATATGAACAATGCTAGATGGCTGCATCCTTTTATATTCCTAGAGTCTAGCTCCTCATTGGTGACAATCTATATGATGATGTTGTATCTCAGAGAAAGGCTGCATTATGTGTGAAATATGCCACATCTTGAATTTATACAGCAGAGCTGGTTCCATATTTGTGTTGAAGGCTCTCCACTTAATGTTAAAAGAATAAGCTTGAGCTCCAAATTATAAGGCCTCTGTTGTCTTGCCAGCACTTGCTTATTCTTATTTTTTTTTATCAGTCCTTGAAATGGTCAAGGATTCCACTCTGACCTTTAATTGTGGCATTCTGAGAGAACATCGGGAACTATTCTAAGCAGGCACAGAATAAACAATTGACCCAAATGGGAATTCACTACTACTCAAAAGTTTGAGGTGGGTAAGATTTTATGCTCACAATGCTGCATTTGTTTAGCTGCAAATGATCAAAAATGCAGTATACGGAAATATTGTAAAAAATGTATTACAATCTTAACTGTTTTCTATCTTAATACATTTTAAAATGTGATTTATTCCTGTGATGGTAAAGCTGAATTTTCAACATCATTACCCCAGTCTTCAGTGTCCCATGATCCTTCAGAAATCATTCTAATATGATGATTTGCTGTTCAAAAAACATTTCTTATTGTTATCAATGCTGAAAACAGTTTTTTTTTTTTTTTTTTGTGAAACTGTGATACTTTTTTCAGGATTCTTTTAATGAGTAGAAAAGTATTTATTTGAAATATAAATCTTTTGTAACATATATATATATATATATATATAGGACATGGTCAGAAACAATGCTCGGGTAGGCCGTGGCATTTAAACGATGCCCAATTGGCACTAAGGGGCCTAAAGTGTGCCAAGAAAACATCCCCCATACCATTACACCACCACCAGCAGCCTGCACAGTGGTAACAAGGCATGATGGATCCATGTTCTCATTCTGTTTACGCCAAATTCTGACTCTACCATCTGAATGTCTCAACAGAAATCGAGACTCATCAGACCAGGCAACATTTTTCCAGTCTTCAACTGTCCAATTTTGGTGAGCTCGTGCAAATTGTAGCCTCTTTTTCCTATTTGTAGTGGAGATGAGTGGTACCCGGTGGGGTCTTCTGCTGTTGTAGCCCATCCGCCTCAAGGTTGTGTGTGTTGTGGCTTCACAAATGCTTTGCTACATACCTCGGTTGTAACGAGTGGTTATTTCAGTCAAAGTTGCTCTTCTATCAGCTTGAAACAGTCGGCCCATTCTCCTCTGACCTCTAGCATCAACCAGGCATTTTCGCCCACAGGACTGGACCCTTTTCACACCATACTTTGTAAACACTAGAAATGGTTGTGTGTGAAAATCCCAGTAATTGAGCAGATTACGAAATACTCAGACCGGCCCGTCTGGCGCCAACAACCATGCCATGCTCAAAATTGCTTAAATCACCTTTCTTTCCCATTCTGACATTCAGTTTGGAGTTCAGGAGATTGTCTTGACCAGGACCACACCCCTAAATGCATTGAAGCAACTGCCATGTGATTGGTTGATTAGATAATTGCATTAATGAGAAATTGAACAGGTGTTCCTAATAATCCTTTAGGTGAGTGTATATATATATATATATATATATATATATATATATATATATATATATATATATATATATATATATATATACATATATATATATATATATATATATATATATATATATATATATATATATATATATATATATATATATATATATATATATATATATATATATATATCTCAATTTAAGGTATCCTTGCTGAATAAAAGTTTTCAATTCTTTCAACAACAACAACAACAAATCATACTGACCCTCACATTTTAACCGTTTTGATATGCTGAATGGCCACTTTGGGGCCTCAAACTGGATAATGCATGAAATTAGTATCAGTATAGAAGTGTGTCATAATAAAGAAATTATATTTATATAATATATGTTTGTTTTAGAGGGATTGGGGTTACATACCCTTATAATGCAAAATATATTAATCCTTCCCAAAAGCGTAAACCAAAAGAAAAAGAAAATGAAGACTTCAGAGGCAAAAGCCTCTAAATCCGTCTGAAGTTTTTCTTAAAAATAAGCATTTTTGTCAGGCTTCAATGTATAGGTTTCTACCTAAGCACCGGTACTTCTGAATGGGCTGAGGCTGGGATTTAGTGGGTTTGAAGTGAAAGTATTTTATGAACGTATATTGTATGCGGAAAGCATTCACTCAGTATTGTTATCTCATTTTTGACCGAAGTGGCTTTTAGAGGCTTTTGCATCTGAACTCTTCAAATACCAAAAGATAGCAATTAAGTAGCTTTGCATCATTATTATTAAATATTTGATAAAGCCTGAGAAATGGAATATTAGCTGTTGCATTTGATTAGCGATTTAAATTGCTAGGGCTAGTTTTAGCAACAAACTGCCCAGTGGCTTACAATTTGCCATGAGAACTTTAACTGACAGCTGCGTAATTCTCTACATTGTAGCTGCTGAAAGTTGTTGTGTGCCCTAGGGTCAAGGGAGTGACCTATGAACCTATAAGGCACTATACTGTGTGCTCCTATACTTGCAGGACAACTTTGACTCAACTCCACATTGACTGGTTGTGTCGAGGTCAGTTCTCAACATCAACTGAACTGAGTTTTAATATCATCTTGATTTCCTGGGTGGGGAACTCAGTGTTCCTGTAATCTCCCATATTTAAATGAAAGGTTCAGATGACTATGACCAGATATGACTGATGCTTCACTGGCTCATAGAGACTGATCATGACTCATTCTGGTTTGAGCTGATAGGAAATGAGCTGATTATTTATAACATTTGAACTTCAATTTCAAGTTTAAAAAGAGACAGAGACAAAACACAGACACTTTCTATCAACAGATATTTCATTGGCCTTTAAAGCCCTTCTTTGAAAGCTTGAACAAGCTATCACAAACACCCAATATCACTGTTTTCTTTGATTAATTATGCAGTCATTCTAAAATAGTCTGTTCCTCAAACCTTCAAGTGACATCCATCTGGTGACCTCAGGAAGTCTTCTGAGCAACAGACAGAAATGATGGATTTAGATGGACCATGGCATTAATAATTCATATGTTTTTGAATGCAATGTCAGTTCTGTGTAGTGGTAACAAATGAAGAGCCATCAAGATAATCAAAAATACAAAAATAATCTCAAAATTGTCAAGATTGTAAATTACCCAACCTCATACTTTCTAGCTCATCTTGAAAAGGCATGATGGCTACTTAAAAGAATAATGAAATTCATACGAACATTCATTCATTTCTGAATTTACACTGCTTGAACCCTTTGGAGAACCATAATCTGGCAATCTGAGGAACCTTAAATGGAGCTTCAAGTATTATTTGATTTTCATACCATCATAGGATAAAAAAATAAGATAACTAAAATGAGGAAATACAGAAATAAATAACTATGTATATGCTAATATTAGATAAACAAAAACTGAAAAAGAAATATGACAGATTAAGTAATTAATAATAAAGTTAATTAATAATAAATATTACATACGGCTATAAATTGTGTAGCCTATAGTAGCCTAGTGCACAGGTTTATTTTTTTTAATAAATTATTTTTGCTCCACAAACTTCCGTTTTGTTGGGATTCTCTTAACTCGATTCCAATCAGTCTAACAATAAGTTGCCGCAAAAAGTCGTTGTTTCGTGGCATATAATATTAACAATGCAGGTGTGTCTGACAAACAACTCACGTGACAACGAATAACTGCGCTTAAGTTTAATATTACGTTTTTCTTTCGCTTGCATATTAAAAAGTCTGCCGTGTGTCCCCGCCCAAGCGGTGTCGGTGAGCTGAACTCCTGTTTCACAGGGGAGGGGTCAGACGCTTCACAGTGGGACGACGAGCAAAGAGAGGAGTGAACAAGGGGAGCGAGATAGATTGGTGGGTTTTTAAAAAGACTGCTTAAATTTGTTCATCTCAGGTTTCTTCTTTGTTTTGCTTCATCCAGGGGAAACGCGTTACAGGCCACGCGTTAGAAAGCCAACTCATAAAATAGGGCAGATGCGTCTAGCGTAGCGTGGGGCTGAAACGCCCAAATATAGAGCAGCAAACGTTTGGAATTACAATCACTTCCTACCGCTTGGAAAATCTGAAACTGGCCATAGAGAAGCCCGTTTCGATAGGCCACGACCTCACATCGGGACTTTAACGAAACCAAAAACAAAGGTAGACACTATGGAAACTCTTCTGTTTGCTCTGATCTCTCTGTTGGCTTTCTTTGTTGTCCTCTGGTTTTCCCTGTTTGGCCTCTTAATTGTGGAGTAGAACAAAGTTAGCCAGCTCTCCATGTTAGCAAGGCTAGTGGAGTTAGCTGTCGTGCTAATCCAAATGGCACGAGCGTGAGGTTCATCGGGACGGAGGAAGCTTGTTTCCCTTAAATAACAAAGTTCATCTTTAAATCGAGTGCATAGTCTTTTCCTTATGTTGTAATGCAGGCTTCGTGAAAGAAACATTGGTTGCGCAGCGCTTCGGTGTTTTCCTCCAACCTGATTGCAGATGTCCAGGATAAATGGAACAGATAAAGTTATTGTTTTTTTTTGAGAACTCTTACTTTATGAGTGCGAGTAAATATCATGATAATGTTCAAGCGATAATTTCTGCAAATTAATCCCGAATTGGCTTCTGTGCCTCATCTATAACTCGGCGATTTCAGTAGTTTACACACCTCAGTGAGACTTTTCCTCCGTTTTGCACTTTCAGGACTGTCACGTATTTTGATAGAATTGTAGGTGTTGTCACTGTGATTTCTGTATGTGAATTTAAAGTGGATGGGAATGCATTTGTGGGTGAATAAATGGCAGTGAGTGTGAAGTGTTCACTGCAGTGAAGTAAAACAGGTCAAGGCCCATTAACACACCTGGGTTTGCGGAAGTCACCTGACCGTTTTAAAAATCTTTTTTTTTTGATGACACGAGTTGCAAAATGTAGTTAGCCAGTGTATTTTATAGGTTTTGTAGTTAAATCTAATGAATCCGTGTGACTCTTAATGAATTACTGGCTTAAAAAAATATAAAAAAAAATAAATAAATTCTAAGTGGGAATTGAGTTTAAAATTGATTTGTCGCACAGTATATTGGTTCGATTCACATTGGCTGTTTTGTATTCAAATATGTAACTTAGTATCACATTCGCACTTACTGCGTTACCTGAACTGATCGGAGCCTCACAGGTGCTACGCGACTATTTCTCAGGTTTTACACGATTGACTCCGGATAGTGTTTTATTTCCCAGAAGAGGGCGAAATTCAGTCAGCTAACTCATCGGGTATATGCAATAATCATTACGAAAAAAAGTTAGGAAACCTGTTGAGTTAGTATTTTAGTGAAAGGGTGTGTGTGTGTGTACGTGGGGGATGGGAAAGGCGCGGTTCAGTGTGTGTTAACAGTGACTCTCATTTACACACAGCAGCAGGTTAAATGTGTAGATGTGCGTAACTTCACGTCCATTGAAACTCAGCGTGAGTCAGTGCCGCTCATGATGCTTATCAGACCCTGAGCAAAAAGCCTCAAAGCAGGAATGTTTGGGATTTTTGATACTTGTCTACCATGACCTGAGAAGTACATGTGTGCACACGCCCGATTTGAGACGCCCCCCACCCATCGAAGAGGCTCGATTCTCCTGGCCGTTAGGCTACTAAAGAATTTCTCAAAAGCTGTGAGGGGAGGTGTGTCTTTGAAGACGACGACTCAGGGACGGGTAACCAAATAGTTTGACCGCTGTAATGACCGGCTCTAATGTGAGCACCATGCAGGGTGTGTCTTTCAAGCGCGGAAGGACACAGCGCTGTTATTAAAACACTGTTTAATCACTTCTTGAGTAACATGCATTCAAAATACAGTTAGCATTGCATACATATGCATAATGTGCACCAATTGAAAAAAAATATATATCAGTAAAGTGACTTAAAAGGAGTAATTATTTTACAAAAGAACAAGCTGTAAAGAACAAATCTGGACCGTGCACGTTTAAAGGTAGGGTAGGAAATTTCGGAGAGGCTGGCAATAGCAAGCTAGCTTTGAAAGCATTAGATCCCACCCTCCTTCCAGAGCTCTCTCCAAAGTCACGCCTTCATTAACATACATGAATGAGCATAGCAGAGTCTGAGGGTGTTAAATGTCTCAAAGCACATAACATTACAATATAATGAAACTAAACCATTTGCAGAGCTCTTGTACCACCTGACTGCTGCAGATTCATTTGCCGTTGATGGTGTTGGCATAGAAACGCATAAATCAGAGTCTGAGGACATGAACTCCGTATAGAATGTCACGGGTTGCCGTCTCTAAATTTTGAATGCATCGTGAGCTCATTGTTTTGGTTCAGAAGGAGCTGTAAAAGGCGGCTGTTTGTTGTGGCATTATGGGACTGTCTGTCTACAGCGCTAGCCTCATGGTAAGCGCTGATAACATGTGATTTCTGCGTGAGCAGGGTGTGCGGAGGTATGGAAATGCTTGTTTGCGTATATGTTTTGCGAAATGCGTATGTTGACGGGCAGGTAGGCCATTGTATCATTGCATTTGGACCAAATACCAAAAAATATTAGCAAATATGTCTGTGATTGGCTTCAATGATCAGCGCTTCAAAAACATGTTGTAAATGTACATCAATGACGCTCTTCACCGAGTGCTTACACAGATACACATGGGAGCGTTTGAAACATGGGACTGATTTCAAACGCTCCTGCTTTCAAAACACTTTCGTCTGCTTTCAAACGTCCCTGTATATTGATCATTGTAGCTAATCCGACATATCCGATGAGCGCGTGAACACAATGGCCAGTCAGAGGTGTTTACGATTCCGCTCAACAGTGCTCAAAGCGTCACATTTTTAAAATCTCGCATTTTTTAAAAATTCGGTACTTTTGACAACACTACTTCTATGTTTGGCATCAGGGTGTGAAGCGAGTTTCAACCAGAATAACAATAGAATAGAATAGCCTACCCTACCTTTTAAGTTAGCAATTTTCTGCTTGATTTGGTTAATCACGTTTTCTTTTTATTTATTTTTTTAAATTTTTTTTATTATTATTATTTTAAATGTTGAAAAAGTTTTGAAACTAAAAGAACTGTTCAGGACCTTGGCCACTAAGTGTACAAATTTGTCTGAAGTTTAGCTAAAATTACACATCTTGCAGGATAAATTCAAGACCTTTTGTAATTTATTACATTACTTTTTAAATGCATATTATTCTTTATTTATATATATATATATAATAAAATGTATATGTATATGTAACAGTAAGATGCTCTACTTCATGTTAGTGACGTGTATGGTAACCCATACTCATAGTTTTCCCTCTACATTTAACCCATCTAAGTTACTGAACACACGTTGGGAGCAGTGAGTAGTGAACAAACACACATACTGCAAACTGTGGGCACACACACCCGGAGCGGCGAAAAGCCGCCTTTGCTGTTGCACCCAGCGAGCGATTGGGGGTTTCCAGTCTGACTCCCTAACCATTAGGCCACGACTGCCCCACAACTGTTGGGACAGTGGCTATTCACAATACGCTATAACCTCTCATATCTTTTTGCTTAAAGGGATAGTTCACTGAAAAGTTTAAATTCTATAATTTACTCACTCACCCTGCATGACTTTCTTTCTTGTGCTTTTTTCTTTCTTTTTTTTTTTTTATTTATTTCTTTTAATTTTTTTTTTTTTAAGATTGTTGCTTACCAAACAGTTTTGGTGACCATAGACTTAGAACACAGAGACATTTCTCAATCATCTGTTTTTCCACAGAAGAAAGTCTTTGAAATATTTGAAATATGAGGGGGATTAAACAATGACTCTTTCCATTTTGGGCGAACTATCAATGGCATTGACATTGTCAATGGCAGCTTACTTAGCAATTAAAGAACGTGTAGATGGTGTGTAAAATTAACATGACCCTCTTATCTTATTTTAAAACCTATTTGAAGAGAACCAACCAACCTAGTCTATTTATTTATTTATTTATTTATTTATTACTGTCAGAAAATATTTGTTTTGGAAAAAAAAAAAAAGTTGATCCCATTGAACCCATTTTGTGAGTAATTGTTATAGTTTTTTTTTATTTATTTTTTATAAAGTTGAATAGGTGATGAAGGCCTTGCTTAAATGAGTTATTCTTCCAAATATATAGGGAAGTTGTTAATATGATGATTTTCCAGTTCTATCAAAAATGGTCCACTCCAATATATGTATTATATCTCTGTTGAACCAATTAAATAAAATACTTTAGCACTGGTTCTGTTGCACTTCTTGCGAAGGAAAGAGCTGTGTGGAGAGAAAAAAAGTGTGCATGGTTTAAAAAAAGCACATCCTCTTTTCCCTCAGTGGTTACAGCACTATACTTTGGATTTTAAAATTCCAGGCAGTGTCATTACAGGAAAAGAAAAGACGCTCCG
Organism: Paracanthobrama guichenoti; assembly: GCA_018749465.1. Taxonomy (NCBI): domain Eukaryota; kingdom Metazoa; phylum Chordata; class Actinopteri; order Cypriniformes; family Gobionidae; genus Paracanthobrama; species Paracanthobrama guichenoti. The sequence goes on from CM031954.1 coordinate 12,185,876, forward strand.
CCCATGGTTTTGTTACCTTTTACCTGCAGTAACGTTCTCAGGTTGATGTTTCAAAAGTGTTTCGTCACCGGCACTCCCATTTCCTGGTCTATGCGGTGTGACTGCAAGCTGTCTGAATGAGAAGTAAAGGCTATAATGTGTAATGACTGGTTGACATGTCCATGCAGAAAAGGTCAGTAGATGCTTCCCTAATGCTTTGAGACTTTAACACTTTAACAAGTGTTGTTGGTAGTGTTTCGAGTTATAGTGGGTAAAAGCGTGTGGCTGATCATAGATCAGTTGGCTGCCTGTGTACCAAAGTTCACTGAGCATTAGTTTGGAGCCAGGCCAGTGCTGATGGTGTTGCTCTTTACATTTCAGGCTCAGCATTGCCTGAGTCAGCAGGAACCAAGAAGCATGCGTGATGTTTGGTGAAATGGTTCTACAAATGCTATTATTGGAATTCTCATTTTGGTATGTGCATTTTAAAAGGTGTTTTCCTACCCGAGACACCTGTATTGACTTTGTCTCAGTCACTCCATATAAAGGCACATTATAGTCAGCTTATTGTTTTTCTTCCCATAATCCACATATTTGGAGCAGAAGTCAGCAGCTGTTGTCTGAATTGCCTCCCACATGCATATGATCATATTTGACTGCCTGCTGCAGCTGCAGTCTGTTATACAGCATGATCTATTTACTTGTCCTTAATGTGTTTAAACTGTCCTGTTGTACTCACTATAAGTGCTATCTCGGCCCAAGGTGTTTAGAGTTTGGATGCTTAGTGGCTTAGGTGTCTAATACCTCTGCTATCCCATTAGAAATGAATTACTCCAGCTTATGTCTAATACTGCCAGAGTTCTAGAATCAAGTGGTTTTGATGATGCGTTGATGTGTCACAGGGTACTTTCTCTGTAATCCCGCCAGAGCTCAGGGCAGTCTCGGTGGGATTTTGGTGCATGATGAATCACACTTTCTTAATTTGGACTGGCATTTGACCAGATGTTTTTGGTTTTTTTTGTGCCAGTGATGCTGGGTTTTTGTTGCATAGTTCAGCACACTGAACTCTGCAGATATAGTGTACCTGTGGTGTTAAATCATGTTTTATGTGTTTTTGCCCAAGTTTCAGGGTGTTCTAGGTCAGGTCTATTTAGAGAGTCGTCCCATGGCAGTTTTCTCCTTAGAAGACGAGAACTTTTGCAGTTGGTATAGCGTCCTGTGGAGGCCTATTTGTAACGCACACAGGCTGTTTCTGACACTTGGAAAAATGCAGCATTTGTAGGTTGGAAGGCATGAAGGCCATGTTCTAGTCCAATATTTGTGTAATATCCTGTCTGCTAGGAAGCCTTTATGTTTGTGATTTGGATGACCAGTTTCCTTATTCCTGATACCTTCCTACAAAATCGCTGTCTGTGAATTCATTGATTGACTAGTCAGCAAGATAGCTACCTTCTGGTTCGGACACAGCTAAAGATTTTTTTTTTTCTGTCAACCACAACCCACTAGACATAATGCCTATAACACAGCACCTAGTTGTTTTGTGGACTTAATAGTGTTTGAGTTTGTAATGTCACTTCCTTGTGTCATTACGGTTAAGTAGTTGCATCAAAATTGGCATGATATGGGTATTCACGTTGTTATATGTACTATGTTTTGATTCGTCTTGATCTTATTGTGAAATTCATCCATGCTGCTTTTTCTTCATAGTTTATTTGACCGTGTGACGTTTCAAAATGTCATGACTCAGTCTTCTGGTGAAACGACAGATGCAATGTACACCGGCTCCTTTCTTTCAGTCGACCACAAGGTCATGTTCAGATCTGCCTCCATTTAGTCAACAACCGATGCATTGATCTAAATTGATTTTTACTCTGTGCATCACAATATGGAAGAAATGGTCTGTCTCTACTTCTGTTAGATTGCGACTTTTTTTTTTTTTTTTTTTTTTTTTTTGTGACCACTTTCATTTGAATTAATGTTTTTTAGACACCGTATTTGATGCCACAATAAAAAAATTTGGGGAAAGTTCCTCTATCAGAAATCACGTACATGTAACCAATAGGGCTGGGTAAAAAATATTGATTTTCTTGATTTTAATTGACTCATTTTTACAAACTAATATCGATTCTTGGGATTTAAGAATCAATTAATCTATCCTGTTTTCAATTGCTGAATGAACGGAACATTGTAGCGTGCCTCCCATCCAATAATTTGCAATTATCTTTGTACTTTGTTACTTTTGATATGAAACAATGTCTCAGATTTCAAATTACATCAATTTTATTACGAAAGAAGAAAAAAACAAAGTATTCTGCTTTGGTGACGTTTAATGTGGCGTGACCGATCCGATCGCAGTAGCACCTCAGAGGAAGTTTAAGAGGCAGCACGGAGCGCACGTGAACTCATTTAATACCAGTTACAGCACGAAATAAACGTGAACGTACATCTGAAGATACATTAAAAGAGTACAACTTCCCGAAATTCATATCACGTCACATGTAATCACTCAATCAGCGTTTCAACTGCGGAAAGATGTCAGTAAAACGGCCACACTGTCATGTAATGTCACATTTACCTCAGAAAAAACATATCCAGTAACCACAAACTTAATTAGCTAGAAAATTAACTAGGTGCATTTTAATAAATATATGCACCACATTACATATTCATTATAATTTAATGTTCTTCAATATTTAATGCATGTTTGAATAAATCGGTAAAGTTTCTTTGACAGCCACCATTTAAATGTTTATATTTCAAAAAACTAATTGGATTGTAATTGTAAAGTTAGTATTATAAATTTATTATAAAAACCTCCTTGAGTGTAATTTAAGTTTGTATACAACTAATTTTAACCTTCAATATTACTACCTACTGACAATCATGTGTAGTTTTCAGCATTAGTTGAGAGATGGTTTTTTTTTTTTTTTTTTTTTTTTTTTTTTTTTTTTTGAAAAATTGAAAGTTTGTGAAATAGGAATCAAATTGTGAAGTCTCAATACCCTGCCCTAGTGACCAATCATGGACATGTTTATAATATTCGTAACCCAAAGATTACAGGAGTTGTTTAATATTAATGCTTTCAGCTGGTCATTATCGTGGTTCCTGAATAGGGTTTTTGTAATGGTGTCCAGCTTTACAAACGACTTGCTATATGAACAAATGGACCGGAAATTATGTAAGTTAAAATGATAATGGACTGAGACCACGGAGTGATACAAAAGTAACATTGCATAAATAGAAAAATATTTGACCACAAAATGTTGTGATCGTCTAATCAGAGTCAACTAAAGCCATATATTACATAGAGTACAACACCGAAGGGTGTGTCTAAACTATATGAAGAGTCCATCAGAAGTCTGTCTAAATGATGCATGCATCACAGAGAAACGGTCTGAGATTTGAATGAGTCATCGGTTACACACTCTTCAATCAGATGCTTCGGGAAAGAATGAGGACATATGTCATGGAGAATGCAGTGAAAGAGCGACATATAAGGAAAAAGGAAGGGAAGATTTTTCCAGTTATTTTCAAGCTTCCAGAGGAGCTGAGACAGGATCTGACATGCCACAATACGAGCTGGAATGTGTGTGTGTGTGTGTGTGCGCGCGCGCTCATTCCTCGCTTTCTACGAGAGTCTGTTTGCTTTGTGGGGAGGGAAGTCGAAGAGAGGTGGAAAAACAGTTTCACTCCTAGTTGAAACCGACTGCTGCGTCTGTGTTTTCAAGGACAATGCGATCGCACCCCCCCCCCCCAGCGAACTAAAGTCACCACGGCATATGCACACCCCGCTGCTGTCCCTCTCTCAACTGATTCTCTGTAGTGGACACACATTTGCTATTGTTCTGTTAACCACTAAGCAGACAGCTGCAAATATTTCCTCTCTATCCGTCTCTCTCTCGCTCACACTCGTTGTGTGGCGAGAGAGGAAGAGCGGTCGTGTGCTGTTGAGTTTGCTGCCTGAATCGTCAGTGGCTACAGCACTCGGTGGGGCGGAGCTTTTCCTATGCTGCTGTTTTGGACATTTTGGCCTTGACTCCTGCTTGCTTCCATTTCAATCCAGCCTCATGATAGCCACTGTGTGTTTTGGGGAATTTTTTTTTTTTTTTTTTTTTTTTTTTTTGCTCTTGGATTGTTGTGCTTTTGCGGTCTCCTCAAAGTTTCTGACATGCACAGTAGTTTTTCTGTTTGTACTTTAGTGGATGCCTAGAAAAGATTTATTTTTGCAGTTGGTTTGTTGCAGATGTAGGGAAGATTCAATCCCTGCAGGGCCGTAGATATAGATTCAAAGCCAAGATTAGTCAATTTAAACTGACATTTTGTTTTTAAATTGAATATCGCTGTATTACAAAGATTTATCAATGCACATGATTTTTTTTATTTATTTTTATATTCATGTTGTAATCTTAATCTCTTCTCTGACATGTTTACTGGTGCAAGGGCGGGACAGCCTGTCACTCACATGACATTACAGCAATGGCAAACCACAACCATCCAATGATCCAGTCATTTCCTGATGGAAAACATCAAGTCCCACCCTACTTTTATATGTTTGGGATGGGTAGCTGTTTCACTTGGTAATGCATCACAATAGGGAAGAAAAGACCTTCTGTTTCATGCTGACTTTAATTATTCCAGGTGTTAGGTGACTTGTGATCTTTATTTTAAAGAAATTGTCCACCTAAAATTAACTGTCATGATTTGACCATCTGAGACACATTTAGTAAATCCTAAAATATTCTAGGCTAAAATCTGAAGTCTTTAATCGCTAGTTTGACATGTTCACCGACAGCCGATTAATGACCGTTGTGATCAAATTTGACCTCAGATGAAATTCTGATTTGGCGCACAGTCCTGCAGTGTGACTTCTCCTACGACGACCGTCAGATTGTCTTAGTTTTTCAAGACAAACCATGACCAAAATGACCGCTAGAGATTTCTTTGTGGCCACCATTTCAATCCCGCGTGTAATGCAGCTCACTGTCACTGAACTCGTCATTGATTGAAGATTAACTCTGGGCGAGTTTTCTTTTATGCATCCGTTTTTAACGCTTTTTGAATATCGTACAGTCTGACATTAGTGACAACTTGGATCTTACAGTGACACGGCTTACAGCGGGGATCATGTTCGTACAGTCTGACAAGGAGCAATCGTAAATGACTTCCAAATCACACAGCGTGCACCCGGCTTAAAATAGACCTAGCGCCTTCCCTAGTATTTAGTGGATTGTTTCAGTTCCACGCACAGAGGTATAGATATTCTCCAATGATCAAGAAAAACAACGGCACTGGTATCGCTATCTGTATTATTGGCTGATATTCAGAATTTTCAGTATCTGAATCGGACCTGTTATGACAAAGGTATCGGTGCATCACTACTACTTTAAAAATACTTGGGTTAACTAAATCAAGTTATTTTCTAAAGTATAAATCTATTTATTTTACAGTTAAAATGATTACCAAAGTAAAGTCCTGAAATTATACATGTGTAATAGTTGGTAAACCCTGCTCATCGGCTATCAAAAAAAAAAATCAGTATCGGTCCTTACGGATTGGTCGTAGTGCAGTAGTAATGGCTTGAGGATGAGTAAATGCTGGCAGATTTGAAATGTTTGCTCAAACTATTCCTGTAAACATGGTTATTTGTATTTTTCATGCAGGTGAGCATTGGGGGAACTTGGTTATCGTGTTTGCCTGTTTATCACTTGTTTTGTGGCAGTTTTTGATTTTTAATTTGTGCTCACTCACACACAAACTCCTGTTTGTGCATGTTTTTTGTTTTATGTTTTGATTCTTTTGTAATGATGCATAGTAATGATTCATGGGCAAGGTCAGGTGCAGCTATGGGTTTGTTTCTCTTTCACTTTTTGAGAATTTGGGAAGTTCAGTTGTAAATGATTGGAAATGGTGTTCCCTAAATTTCTTCCCATTATTGTAAGCTAATATACATTGTGCAACGCCATCATGCCTTTCTAGGTAGTTCTTCCACGGAAGCTTTTAAACCTCTCAACCTGTAGCTCAGATTGCCTCAGCTTCCTGTGTATGACATCAGTTCTGTTTCAGAGCGCATCACTGTGCTGAAATCAGTGCTCGGATCAGCTCTCCAGAGTGCTGTTTTTTTTTCCCCCCCCCACCTGCTGTTCACACGCAGCATTTGCACCTCACCCAGATAACTGGTGTTAATGAGCAAATGCAGTGTGAAGCCACATAAGTAGTTATTTATACATTACGCTACTGATATCACGATAAGTTCCAGTGAGAGGTTCTTACAAGAGAGCTGTATTTAGTAACAAATAATAAAATGTCCTGAGCTTTCAGAGTTTTACAAAGCTTACTGTAGCCCTAAGGCATGAATAGTCTTATTTTTAAAGAGTGTTAAGGGTGAAGTGAGATGTAATGGCAAGATACTACTTACAAAGAACTAGTTGTATGCAGATATTTGGCATTTTTTAAATATCAGCATCAGGCAATGTTTTTCAGTTTGCCTGATGTGTTTGAAGCAGGACTGTTATTTTGAAGGCGTGCCAGACTTTTATTTTGACAGCACAGTGCATCCCATTCTCCGACTTCTTCATTAGTTTATGGTCTCGGTGTAAAAGTTCTAATAATTTGTTAGACAGAACTGTTAAAGTAAACTGCATATGAAAATATCATGGCATTTGCTTTTAGCAAAAACACATTTATATAAACAAATCTTTGAATATCTAATAAACCTTTATTTTCACAAACCTTGCAGCTTTGAGATCTTTCTGAAGTGTGCATTTGTAGCCGTGTGAACTTGCGTAACGGTCGGTGAGTGCGAATTGAATGTGGACCGAGTTCAGTTGTTACTGGAGACACAAGATTGACAAACTTTAAATCCTTGATTTCAAACCATGCTACCATTATATCCAGTTCTTTACTAGGTCATGTTTGTCATTTTCACTGTGTGCTATATATGTAAAAGTAAACAAACTAATGTATTGATTTGTAGCAATTTATTAATTGAACCCTGATTTTAAAGGCACAACTAAATGGGACATTACAGTTGGTTTATGTGAAGATTGTTTTAAGTTCACTTAAATGTTTTTGTTGTTTTAAGCCTATTAAATGTTATTGATTGACAGCACGGATCTCAGCCGTCAAATATCTTGAAGCATCATGGTCTAAGTATCTAGGGGCATCATGGTGCTTTTAATTATGATTCAGTGTCCTGGTATATCTGAAAGTACCATGATATTACCATTTTATTTATTTGGACTTTTTTTTCCTTTTTTTCTAATTGTATAATTGTAATTGTAAATGATCCCCATTACTGAATGTGCCATGGTACTATTGCTGTGCTAGTTAGTTGTCAGTTTTTCTTAAGCATAAATAAGCCTCCAGAAAGGCTTTTTTATTTTATTTTATTTTTTTAGCTGTAGTACGTTTCTTTGGAGCCACTTGATTTGAATAGACCTTGTCTTATTCCTTGTTGTGTCTGCACTTGTCTACTTGTCTCTACACGATCTCTCTTCTCACACAGCATCTGAATCACTCTCCTATATGCAAGCTTGAAACCGGTCTGGTTTCCTCTGTTTTGTCACTCAGCGGTGGCAGCGTGATCACGCCTGCGTCTGAAGCACTTTGTTAGCACCTGTCTTGCTCGCGCTCTCTTCACAGTTTTTACTTTCTGCCTGTCATGTTCTCTCTCTCTCTCTCACATTTTCTTTTGTCTCCCTGTAACCGTTTCTTGATTTAGCTTGCCGCATGGGTCACATGGTGCACATCTTCTTAAGCTATGTGTTTGTGTCTGTTTGACTGCGTGGAGCGCATGTTTCTTTGTTTTCAGGGCACTGGAGTACACAAGGCACTCGGTCTCATGATGCGTGTGTGTAACCCCTGTCCTCTTTCTCTCAGTGTGTATGGAGCAGTGTGAGAATGCAGCATCTCTCCTGGCCTCCGTGCGAGAGCAGGAGATGCAGTTTGAGCGTCTGACTCGAGCTCTGGAGGAGGAGAGGAGGAGCGTGGGGCCCTCCGGTACCCTACCCCGCCCCCTCCCCACCCTGCAGGTAACGCCCTCCCAGCCAATCACGCAGCAGCAGGATTCCCCGCGTCATCACCCTGCAATATGTCACCCATGCCGCAGCACTCTGCACCAATGCGTCCTAGTTGGCACCTCAAGGAGCATGGCGATTAACCCATCCTTCACCGTTGTGTTCAGTGTCACCAGAACCCACCATTTGCATCCTTTCCTCTTGTCATCATTCAGGTCATGTCGTGTGGCATAACAGAACGCTCTGAAGCCACACTTAGCAAAGCAACGTTTCCATTGCATGTTTCTTCATGTCACCAATTTGTCTCACCACTTTTTTTTTTTTTTGAATGTCAACCCTGTTGGTTCTCACAAACGCATGTCTGTACATCGTACATGTCATTAACCTGTCTGTTTGACTTAGCGGAATGAATGAGGAATTTCTCTCCCATTTACCCGCTGTCCTCATGGTGAATGTCTCACTTATCACAGAAACTTTCTCAACACCCAAAACTCCCTTCCGCTGATGTCTGAGCGGAGAGATAACAAACCGGTTTAGTAAGACGAGTCTCCCTTGTGTGTAGAGGATTTCAGAAAGCTCTATCTTTCGGTGGAAGTTGCTCAACTTGAGCACCTCAAGTATCGTCTTAATCTCAGCTTTCTCCGCTTACTTCACTGTGTAGACCAGAGGACTTCTTGGATTGGTTGCTAGATCTACTTAGACACGCCCCCTCCTGTTAAGGGCGTCGACTGTGCGCAAGCAAGTTGAAACTCTGAAAGTTTCATTCACAGCTAGTTAGTTGCATACACAACTTTTTATTTCTGGCTCTCAGATACATCAGACTAACACATCTCACAAAATTGGAAGGAATACTTAACTTAATGGAACTCATTTATGCACTTTTTTTTTTTTTTTTTTTACATATAATACTTATTAATTTTAACTTTTTTTTATATTTTCATTTTACCTTAAGTTTTAGCTTCAGTTGTGTCGGTTTTAGTAATGTTAAACTTTTATATTGGTTATTTGCCAACATTGTTTTTAAATAAATACGTTTTATCTAATATATAATGTTTCATATTTACACTTATATTTTTAATATACTGAAAAGCAGTAACGACATTGGTTCCAAATCTATTACTGTCTTACAGGGAACATGACTACTTGGCAAAATGTTTAGGTTGCACTTTATTAAATAAAATAAAATAAAAAATAGGGACTTAAAGGTCAAACTCATAAAGCTGCAGTCTAATCATTCTGGCTGCCACATTCTTTTAACTCCAACTTTTAAGTAAATTTAAAAGCTTTCCTTCTGTCATAGCTCATGTCATTTGCATTTGTGTACATTTTAAATATGAAGCATGAGAACCAGTGCCATCATGCTCCTCACAAATGCAAATTATATTGAATATAAGTTTTGATCTGTTCATCGCACGGCTACCGTGTGCTTTAGAAGGCTTGAAGAAACCATGAGTAAATGACAGTATTTATTTTTGGGAGAACTATTCCTTCAAAAAAAGAAAAAATCATCCTGTTCTTTCTCCAGCAGACTTTCTAACACACGCACACGCACGATAAGAAGCTGGTCAGCAGTGTTTGGAATGCCACCATCATGTATATCTCCTCTCTGTTGACATAGTTGTGTAGATATTAACATGCTGAGCAGGCTCAGTTCCTACCTGCTGACAGGTTCCCACAAGCCTGACTGTCAGCTAGGATTACAGTCTACTTTCACGGCTCCCTCTGTGGACCGGGAATAGTACAGCAGCCCACTTCCCCTGGTTTGCGCGTAGAAAATTTGTGCTTAAAGTGTGAATGGTGCTGCATGCCATTGTTGTGTAAAAGCATGAGTAATATTATCCGGTAGTGGTCCACCCCCTTCTCATTTCTGGCGTTCGTTCATCCATCCATTCATCATTCGTTTCTGCAACACTGTCATGTTTCTCTTGTGCAGTGGTCTCATTAACTTAAGTTTTTTTTTTTTTTTTTTTGTTTTTTTTTGTGTCTTCAGTGTTGTTTATCCTTTGCATCCTTTGCATGGACATTCATAAGATCATGTTTTCATATGCTGTAGGAGTATTTACTAGAGGTCCTGCCATAATCTGTGGTCATTCTGAATGTTTAGAATGTTCACCGCCACAATCTCTGGCCACTTTGACGCCTTCCTCCTCTGTTTTGCATGCATGGTTTTTGTCTGTCACAATTTTTCTCTCTCTGTTTTTCTAGAACGGCCGTGTCACTGGTGATGCAGAGTTGGAACGGCTCAAATTAAACGAGGGATACATAAACGGGACTCAGGTTAGTAAAAAAATTCCAGTTTTGCAAGATTTTTTAATTATTAGGGCCTTGCACGCGGTCACACACGTCACATTTCCTCACAACTTGCGAAAGCGAACTGGATTCTGGTGCGCTGTCTGTGCTTATGATGCTGGCGCGTAACCCACACCACTAATCCTAGTTGACAATGTGCATGCACGTAAAAAGTTATTTCGGCGTATAAATCACATGATAAATACAATTTGTTTTATAGATGCATATTTCATGAGAATGTGTTAATCTATAAGAGCACATTCGGTGTTAAAAGCTGGAAAAACAGCCAAAACTGCCAACTCCGCAGTGAGTCATGGACGTAAGGGCAGGGCAAGTTTAAACATCCGTTCTAGTCTATTTCTTGTAATGCCGCTGTTTTGGGCTATTTTTTTAATATAAATTATTTGTAATAGAGCAGACACTTGAGTTTTTAATGGGTTATGTTATAGGCCTACTTGTTTGAAATGTATGTACTGACTGCATGATCGTTTGACTTATGTATTGCCATGCGAGCCGCAAATTAAGCTGGGCAAGCCGTGCAATGAGTAACTCTGTTCTAGATTATTAATTATCAAAAAAAAGTTGAACTTTGCACTTTGGGCCGCTATAACAGGGTCATTTAAAAAATGGGTGTGGCAAAATATGCTCCATCTATTAATCCTGAAGGAAAACTCAAAACTTCATGAAAATAGGTGAGCACATGCAGCATATGACTCTAAAGAAGCATGCACACTTTTATAGAGATCGGACCATAGGTGGCGCTATAACTGTTAAAGGTTTAAAAACCATGCATTTCCTATGGTAAAACTGCCTGTATTGGCTGTAAATGGTATTTTCTCTCTCTATGATTTAAGAGGTTACATGATGGCTAAATAAAACAAGGCCTTTTAGCACAAACGCATAAGTTCTTAAGTGGCCTGATAAATACTGCTTGCAGCTATTATTATTATTATTATTATTATTATTATTAGGGCTGTCAAGTGATTTAATTTTAATCTAATTACACAATGTGGTGATTAATCACAGCTCAGGGGTACCAAATTAGAGACTGCCTGAAGGAGGTGGTCTGACTTCGGTTGTGCAACTTGTTAAAGTAGAGTATCGTGAGTTGTATCGAATCGTGACGCGTATGCACTGATACCACCGTTTCAATAAGTCCAATATTGCTACATTAATTTTTTGGTAATCGCTGATGCCAAGTACCGATACCTATATTTTCATTGCATTTGTAGTTTTTAAATATAATCTAAGTATAACATTTAAATATAATAATTTATTAAATGATTGTATGCATGCATGTATACAAAAATTTTTAATTGGGTAGAGAAACATTATTTATTCGTTAAGCAAATGGGTGTTTCATTCAGTTATTTTCATGCTTAATTATGCCTGTTAAAATGTATTGTATGAACTTTTGTTTCGGTTCGCTGTTCTTTTTATTGCTCTATCGTATTTCATACAGCACACATTTAAGATAACTTCAGTGCAGTGGCACAGTAATCACATGATGTCTTCTGTAATAATATAGGGAACCACATTATACATAAATTGCATAAGTTTGTTTTTACTTGGGCTACATTAACGGTTTAGTTTTAATCCAACTGACGCGTGTGTACGGAGTAAGCAATCAGCAATGAAGCGCATATGATGTAGGTTTTCTATCTCTCTCCCTCCCCTTACTGTCTAGTAATGTTTAATAGGTGCTTTTGTTTTACTTTCTTTTCTATTGACACATCCAACCAAACTACAACCTTGCGACGTCTGAGAAAGGGATGTGCGCTCAACACGCTCACTTGTCTGTTGCTGCGCGCTCAGTCCACTTAATGTGCTTCTCTCATCAGCTCGTGTACAGCAGCTACACAGGCAAAAATATAGAATTTTTTCGTAATATTCTATTAGATACATTTATCACAGACATCTTGAATCTCTGATATCACCATATCTCTGTTTGTTGTCTGTTTCTCTTTGTCTGGACACAAACACTTACTGTTGAATCCTGGGTGTCCGTATACTTAAAAGATGCTCTTGCACATATTTTTACACTTAATTCTTTTGCGGTTCTAACTTGCTATTGTGTTGTCATTGATGTACACCTGTGATTGCCAGATGGTGTGTTTGTGTGAGTGGACACACTTCCTATTCTTGCCTTATGCTCACTATTGTTCTTTGTTTGTGTGCCTGTGCTACAGTACAGGATGTTGGACCCTGGTCATATTGTTGAGTCGGTCACAGTCGAGGAGGACCCCCATGAAGCTATGCCAATTATTTCACTAGAAACTAATGATGATGGCACCACACGTCGCACTGAGACCACAGTAAGTTTGCTGTAGCCATACAATATAATTTAACTGGTGATATTTTGTCAAGTATGGCCTCACTACTTTCAAGTTGGAGAGACAATTGCACTTTCTCTTATCAGGTAAAGAAGGTCACAAAGACGACCACCACACGAACAGTCATTCCCTCAGTCTCCGACACACTTTCCCTAGATGGCACTGGTTCAGTCACTGGGATACCTGGTTATAATACCCCAATGGACCGTGTGTACAGGCCACCGGGTGGCCCCATGGACTACCCCACCGCTACTGTCCCCCGTAACTACCACTATGTACCCCCAAGTGGCTATGAGGATTACCGCAGCCTCCCTCCTTCTGAAGCCTACACCAGCCTCAGCCGAGGGACGCGTATGGATGACCGCTACAGGTCAGTGCTTTTCTAATCAGCATATTATAATGATTTCTGAATTATTTGACACTGAAGACTGGAGAAAATTAAGCTTTGCCTTCACAGAAATAAATTACATTTTAAAAGTTATAAAAATAGTAATACTTTTTTTACTGTATTTGATCAAATCAGTGCAGCCTTGCTGAGCATAAGAGACCTCTTTCAAATACATAAAAAAAAATTCACACTTTCACACTTTTGACCAGTAGTGTATATGTACAAATGAGCTCCCCCCCTTCTTTTTTTCAGGCCCGTGGATGGCTACCGAACACTGGACTCCGCCTACCGCACACACAGCCGGCCGCAATTGGACCCGTATGCGGCCCAGCCCCAGGTAGGACGTATGGGCAGTGCTATGGAGATCTCTGGCTTGCAGCGCTTTGTCCCAGAGCCCTACGGCCTAGAGGATGATCAGAGGAGCCTGGGATATGATGAACCTGATTATGGCATGGGGCCACCCATTCATTACAGCACAATGCCCCGGCTGGCACATGCACACCATCCCCCACCCCCACGCCGGACAGGGTTAGTGTGTTCTGTTACATGTTAAGCAAATCTTTAATTTTATAATAAATGTATTAAAAAAAAACAATGTGCTTGTTTTGTGTAGGTCATATGAGGGCACACTGGATGGAGATATGAGTGGAGCTGGTGATATGTATTATTGGGGAGGAGGAGCTCCGCTGGCTCAGGGAGAGAGAGGCAGCATGGCATCATTGGACAGCACTCTCCGTAAAGGCCCCGCACCCACAGCATGGAGGCAACCTGAACTTCCTGAAGTCATTGCTATGCTCAATTACCGCTTGGACCCTGTCAAAAGCAATGCTGCAGCTTACTTGCAACATCTCACTTTTAAGAATGATAAGGTTAGTGCACAATTGTGCAGGACGCTTGTTACAATATGCTGGTTAGCCCCGCCCACATAGTGCTTATTACATGCTTAGTACTTTTGGTGAGGATGAAGTCACTCAAAGTACATGGTGTAACACACAAGTTCCATGCACTCAGTCTTCTCTGCCTATCTTTGCAGGTGAAGTCAGATGTAAGACGAATGAAGGGGATTCCTGCCCTCGTGTCCATGCTGGATAACCCAAAGAAAGAGGTCCATTACGCAGCATGCGGAGCTCTCAAGAACATCTCATACGGACGAGATCCAGATAACAAGATAGCCATCAAGAACTGCGATGGAATTCCCGCACTGGTGCGGCTACTGAGAAAGACGAGAGATCAGGATCTTACGGACACTATAACAGGTACACACTCTTTATGAATTTCTATTGTAATTTTGTTGGATGCATTAAATAGATTACAAGTGACAGTAAAGACATGTATAATGTTACAGAAGATTTATTTAAAATAAATGTGATTCTTTTGAGCTTTCTGTTAATCAAAGAATCCTGAAAAACATCAGTTTATGATTCAAATCAGCATATTAGAATGATTTCTAAAGGACCATGTGACACTGAAAACTAATGGCTGGAATACACTTTAAATATATGAATACATTTTAAAATAATGTTATTTTAAATTGTAGTAATATTTCACAATATTTTGACTATTTTTAGTCAAATAAATGCTACCTTGATGAGCATGAGACTTCTTACAAAAACATAAGTCATGTCCTTTTGAAATTTCCATTTTAATGGCGACATTAACAACAGTTTCAGACAAGATGGATTGTCGCTTACTTCTGGTAGTAACTGATGGCTCATCCTCTGTCAGGCACGCTGTGGAACCTGTCGTCTCATGACTCTGTAAAGATGGAGATTGTGGACCACGCTCTGCATGCCTTGTCTGATGAGGTGATGGTGCCGCACTCGGGCTGGGAGAGGGGGAGCGAAGGGGGAGAGGAGAGCTGCAAACCCAGGCACCTGGAGTGGGAGACTGCACTCACCAACACCACCGGCTGCTTAAGGTACATAACGTTAATGCATGTTTCGCTTTCAGAAGGCAACATTTCTAAACCGACCAATGTGAGGACAGTTGCCTCGCACATGAAATGTTGGTCAGTGTTTGTTTCGGGATAGATGTCATCTGTCAGGATGGATGGACAGTGGGCTTATTGTGGCTTTCTTTGTACTTGTTATATTACTTTATCATTGTGTGCAAGAATCAAGGCTTTGCATCTGTTCTGAAATGTTTGTCCGACCAAATTTCAATTAGGCATTTCACTTTGCCTTTGCTCCAGGTTAACCCACAATTAAAAAAAAAAAATGCTGTGTTCATATGCTTAAATGAACCAAACTAAGGGAGAAATCACACTAGTTTCTGAAACAAATGCTACAAACAAGCCAGGTGTGAAGAAGCCTTTAATAAGCCTGGGAATCAATCGCATGACTTTGGTGATGCAGTTAAGCCACTGGAACACAGAGAGATGGGCGGAAGAAAGGATTAGGATGCGTTGGGAAAGGACGGTTTCATGATTCAGAAAGACGTTATAGGGAGGAGGGGTGTCTCAGTGCTGCTAAAGAATTCCTGTCAAGAAAGGTTGTGTGTGTGTGAGGAAGCTGCATTTTTATGTTGAAGAAAGAGGGGAAGTGGAAAGGAAATGCTCTTGAATTGTTTGTGGGGGCAAGAACCTCTGAGGCTGTGAAAGAACCAGGACAAAGTTTCGACAAAAGAGAGAAATGTGATCTTTGAATCCACTTATTTCCCTTGAGTGCTTCTCTTTGAAAGTGTCCCTCATTTTCTCCCACTTGCCTATTAGGCTTTTAGAAAGTACTCCGTTCAGTCAGAGGAGTGGTTTTACACCGTGATTACTTTTAAGTAGAGCTAACAGTCTCTTTTCTTTTTAACCCTCTCATTCATTGCTCAACTTTTCTGATGCTATCTGTATACTCTTGGTTAATGCATTTTAGGTGATGACCTGAAGCTAAAAGTTTCTGTGCATGCCAAACGTTGCTAAACATTAAACAGGCAGTGTCCTAATTAGTTGCATGACGTTTTGCTCTCAGGAATGTGAGCTCGGAGCGGAGCGAGGCCAGGAGGAAGCTGAGGGAGTGCTCTGGACTGGTCGACTCACTCATGTACATTGTCCAGTCACAAATCAACTGTAAAGATGTGGACAACAAGGTAACAACTGAATTTTGACTCATTAGGGTGTGAAACCTGCACTTTCATACTCACTGCTTTTAAGTTATTACATACTGAATATGTAATAATGAATATTTTAATATATACTTTTATATATTTACTTTTAAAATACTGAATTTTAATCTGTCCCCTTTTTTAGCTGTTAGAAAATTTGTATAGTAAATCTCAAAGTTAAAGGATTAAAATGAAAATCCTTTTCTGTCTCCCACAAAGAGATTTATTCTATGAGCTTTGTAAATTTGCAGGTCTTATACATGCACAAACAGACACATTAGATCATATCATATCATGCACCATATGACCCCTTTAAATGTTACACAAGATTTCCATTTTAAATAAATGCAGTTCGTTTTAACCTATTAATCAAAGAATCCTGAAAATAAAGGAGTAAGCAGTTTCAACAGATTTAATAACAATGTTTTTGAGCAGCAACTCAGCATATTAGAATGATTTCTGAAGGATCATGTGACACAGAAGACTGGAGTAATGATGCTGAAAATTCAGCTTTACCGTCACAGACATAAATGGCATTTTACATTTAAAGTACATTTTGTTAAGATGGTCATTTTAATTTACAATGTTTCACTGTATTTTTGATCAAGTAAATGTAGTATTTGTGAGAACTGACTTTCTTAGAAAAATCAGTAAAACGGTACAAAACAATTTCTGATTTTTATATATTTAAAATATTGGGAACAAAAAAAAAAAAGTCTGAACAGAATATTACACCATTTGCTTGAACCAATATTGCTGTGACCCAAGATTTGTGCTGCTACTGGTGCAGAAATGACACTTAAATCCTGGTTTCACAGGATTAGGGTTAGGCTTTAGTTAAGGATTAGGCTTTAGTTCAACTAGGACATTTTGCGTAGCTCATATAAACGTGCGTTAGAAAAAACATTACTGATGTGCATCTTGAGACAAAACAATGGCATTGATATTTTAAGATATGCCACTGCGAGCTGCTTTCAGTTAAAACCTTTCAAATCTTTATTCTAGGACTTTTGTCTGTGAAACCGGGGTTAAGTGGATCGTTGAGTGGAAATTATGCAATTACTATATAGTTAGTAGGATCAGCCTTTGTTCTTTGATTTTCAACAATTTTATAAAACCATTGCTAATTGTCCTGCTTCAGTCTCTTACGAATGATCTGTTATTTAATAATGTTTATTATGTCTGTGTGCAGCTGATTGAGAACAGTGTGTGTCTGCTGAGGAATCTGTCCTATCAAGTGCATCGGGAGATACCAGGCTGCGAGCGCTATCAGGAGATGACTCCTGTCAATCATGGGCCCGCCTCTTCCCAAAAGGGCGGCTGCTTCAGCTCCCGAAAGGGCAAAGGTGCGCGTCTGATTAATTTTAAAGAAAAACACAGGCACTAGATGTGGACTGTAACCAATTAAAATAAGTTAACTTGCTATCTTTGCATTCCAGTGCATAATCTCTGTGTCGTGTAAACAAAGCCAAGAGGCCGTGCCTTTTCCTAGTCTTTAAATCATAGTACACGCTTTGAAGTCTGTTAAGCCTGTGAGTTTTATGTGTCAGATCAAGTTTGTTTGCACATGAAGGAGATGAAGCGTGCATGAATTTTCACACAAGTGTTCCTTATTTGTGGATTTGTTGCTGAATAATTGTATGGTGGCTGGGGCACTATTGCAGTAATTTTTTTTGTATGCCAAAACAATCCTTTCCTCATTTTCTTTTATCTGTCTCTTCTG
Organism: Paracanthobrama guichenoti; assembly: GCA_018749465.1. Lineage (NCBI taxonomy): Eukaryota > Metazoa > Chordata > Actinopteri > Cypriniformes > Gobionidae > Paracanthobrama > Paracanthobrama guichenoti. Next base: position 12,203,693 of record CM031954.1, read on the forward strand.
CTCATTCCGTACATCTTTTTATCCTGTAACAGACGAGTGGTTTTCCAAAGGTAAGCTTTTCTCTCTTTTATTTTCTTTCTTTCTTTTTCTTTCTTTTTTTTCCCAAGGCTTCGCTTTGCTATTATGGGAATCACTTACAGTTCACCTCATTATAACCCATTATTAACCCTGTTATAGGTCAAAGTTCAAAAAATGGATTTGAAATGGAGGAAAAATGTTTCTCATCCTGTTTCACTTTTGTTTTATGAGCTGCACTACTTTTTGTAACGTAAGAAGGCCTATTAAGGGGACCAGTCACACAAACAAGGTTTTTATTGATCAGAAGAAAGTAGATGTGGAATCGGTAACAAATATCAGATTATGACACTGGACACTACTGTTTTAAAACCTAGTGAAGTGTCCAATGCTGCTACCTTCTATGGCATCTAAACCATTCATGGAACAGAGTTTTTACCCCAAATATACAAACAAGAAACAAAACTGGGAAAAGTGATCTTAATTGTGTGACTGTGGCCCTTGAAAATGCTTGCAGCATTTAAAACATTTCATTTGTAACCACCAGAGGGTGCCAGAGCACAACATTTCCAATAAATCCTCTCTTTATACACCACCTTTTAATGTTTAATCAAGTAGACGTATTAAAAGACAATTGTCTGATTCTTTTAAACTTGCACTTTGTCACTTTGGCATATACTGCTGTGAAAACTGAGCCGTCTGCATCAAGTCTTTAGTCATTAAATCATCACACAACATGGGGTTTTCCCTCAGGGAATAAATGTAACCTTTGTCAGAACTGTATCTAAAGAGAACTGTCTTTGTCTAAAGAAAATCCCCTTTTAAATCTTTGAAGATGTTTTCTTCAGACTTTTGCTTCTAAATTGTCGTAAATGATGACATCACTATCATTAAATGGCAGATAAGATTTCTGTGTCACTTCATCTTTCACTTGTTGCTCATGCCGTCTGCTTTGTTCAGGAAAAAAAGATGATGATGGAACTTCAGATATGATTGACATTCCAAAGAGAAGCACACCAGCCAAAGGTACAATGACAGTCTTGTTGGCTCTGAATAATTGGTGATAAGACAATCGTTACATTATTTTACCTATTGATGTTTTGTAGGTTATGAATTGCTGTTCCAGCCAGAGGTGGTGCGTGTGTACACTTCTCTTCTGAAAGAGAGCAAGAACCCATCGGTTCTGGAAGCCGCCGCGGGGGCCGTGCAGAACCTGTGTGCAGGCCGCTGGACTGTGAGTACCCACAAAAATGCTGACATTTCAGAATGATACAGCTGTGGCGGTCCAATGCATATTAAACACATTTAACATTTAAATGGGCCATACTTTTTATTATAAAAAAAGCTTGATTTAACTTTCAGAGCTCAATTAACTTTTCATTCCAAGAAAAACAAAGTGGTTATGGAAATTTAAGCTTGTTCTGAACTTCTGTAACATGTCATTTAATGAAACTAATATTTTGTATTTTGCCACAAACTTAAATGTAATACTATACAAAACTGTTAATTTTAATCTGATTGGTGTCCTGGCCACATGACCACCTTGGTATATATTAATTAATGTATTGGTCCATCATAGTTCTGGCCAATTAATTGAGCTCAATGACTATTTTCAGTGATGAATTGATTAAACTAAATAACCAAGGTAATAGTAGTTGTGCATGTTCTACTCATCTTATTTTTTAGTTTTGTTATATTTTAAAGTTCAAGACTGTTAAAAGATTAATAAATTCATGTTTCCGAAGTCAATGAGTAATTGTAATCTCAATATTGATCAGAATAATCAATAATGATTTTTGCCATAATCAAGCAGCCCTAGTCAACCAGCATTTATTCCTTCATATTTGTTTGTTTGGGTTCATGAGGAGGGGAAAACGGTTTCATAATTTGACCTCTGTTCTTATTTTTGTCAGTATGGCCGGTACATTAGAGCAACAATGAGACAGGAACATGGCCTGCCGATGATGACGGAGCTGTTGTCTCATGGGAACGACCGTGTGGTCAGAGCCATGTCTGGAGCTCTGAGGAACCTGGCCATTGACGGCCGCAACCGTGAGCTGCTAGGTGTGTGAGCCAATAATATCTGTTTGTTTGTGTTAGCCTTTGTATTTGTGTTCATTCAGTGTCATTACCATCAAATTAGCTATACTTGTACAGTCTCAATGAATGAATTAAGGCTGTCACTAACAATTATTTTGGTAATCGGTCGATTATTTTGATTAATCGAGTAATGATTTTCTTTCTCGTGGTAATAAAGACCTAAGCAAAGATCTAAGCCTTACATGGCTTAAAATACATGTATAACAAGGCAATAACAGTTGGTTCAAATAAAGTATCAAAAGCCAGTAATCATATTGTTTTATAGAACAACACGGTTATAATACATAATGTACATAAGTTGATCAGATTATGTATTTTAACAGATTCCTGCAGAAGGTGCCAATGGCCTGATGATTGTTGTTACACATACAAAACAAACAAATCCTTGTTTAATATTGGCCAGACAACATTTAATTCAAATATCCACTTAATCTTTAATATTTGAGATGTGCTCCACACATCAGTTAATGTGGAGTAGCATTTACTGTGAATGGAGCTGCACTGAGATGCACTAATACACACATGCAAATAAAGCGCATGTATACATTAAATCATAGCGCATATTTATTTAACTGAATCACAGCCTTTGGGAGTTCACAATAGCACTAAGCTATAATATGGTTTTTAATGCGGTCATGAACTGGCTTTTTTAATTATTTTATATATATATATATATATATATATATATATATATATATATATATATATATATATATATATATATATATATATATATATATATATATATATATATATATATATATATATATATATATATATATATAATATTAGTTGTCTGAGGTCAACGCACCTTAAGACCTGGAAGTAAACGCCCACTGCTATGATTGGATAAGCTTTGCATATTACAATGAGCTTCGGCTCCCCTTTGAATACATGTGGAATTGTTTTGAAAGTGTGTGGGAAAATGGCAATCGGAATGAAACAAATTCATTGAAACAAACACAATGATTTATTTCTCATCCACCTGAAATTAATTGGAATGTTGTTGTTTTTTTTATTACTTGGCCCGCCCAGTCAGTGGCGTTATTTCACTATTTAAGAGAGCCCGTCGGCAGGCCGGTGATGCGTTTTGGTAGCCCGTCTGGAAAACACATTGCCCTGGGACGTTGGGATTTGCGAGCCCTGGCCCATACATGTCAGAGTCTGATCCTGTATCGCAGCACAATGAACCAACAATACCTCAAATAAAGGATTCTCCAGCCTGTGACGAATGAAGCTTATGCATGTTTATTGCTTGGAAGTTCAATCCGGTTTAGCTCCACATAGACCTGTTATTTATCTATAACACGTCATGCAAAAATTTGTGGGCGGGGCTACAGAATCAGGCGTTCATCTTTGGTTGTTTCTTCTGTGTTTCACCACACTCTGTCACAGCCTGGCACGTTCTGAGATCTCTGGTTTGCTGGGCCTGGTGTCAATAGCTTTCATTTGACTAATAAGGAAGTTTTCAGCTCTGAAACTTACAAGATATTCTTAGATCACGATCAGCCTTCTAATAATGAAAAAAAAAAAAAAAAAAAAAACGGTCTAATAATGCATTTCATGGATTCTTGTCCATGCAATGCGCAACTTCCGGTATTTTGCCAGTTACTCAACATGGGTAAATTGCAATCAAGTGGGCTTTTTTTTTTTTTTTTTTTAAATGGAGTACTCCAATTTAATTGAGACAGCCACAGAATGAATCTGTATTTTACTCAATCTCTCTTCCTCTCGCGGTGTAGGGAAGCATTCAGTGCCTAACTTGGTGGCCAATCTGCCAGGCAGTGGCCAGAGTCAGCCTGTGCGTGGGCTCTCAGAGGAGACGGTGGTGTCTGTTCTCAGCACTATGACAGAAGTGATCGGCTCCAGTGTGGATGCGGCCAAATCCCTGCGTAGCTCCCAGGGTATCGAGAGACTGGTGCTCATCAACAAAGACAGGTATGTGTGTGTATCTGTTTCTGTTAATAACTGACTGGTCACATTGGCGGAACCTGGAAGAGGAAGGTGGGTTTTTTTTTTTTTTTTTTTTTTTTTTTTTTTAACACACAGCAAATGCTGTTTTATGAGCTGTAGTTATATTGTTTCACAATATCACATCTGTATTTTGCCCATATAGCAACCGTTCAGATCGAGAGGTTCGTGGCGCGGGGATGGTCCTGCAGATCGTGTGGGGCTTCAAAGAGCTCCGCCGCACACTGGAGAAAGACGGCTGGAAGAAAACCGACTTCATGGTCAACCTCAACCCTCCAAATAACACCCGCAGTAACGGGGGATATGAGGACAGCACCCTGCCACTAATAGACAGGGGTAAGAACACAACACTCCTGGTGAATGGTTTTGTGTTTATCAGTCAAATGGACATGCAGGATACAACTTTGTGTTTCTGATCTGACTTTGTTTGGATCTCTTTATTAGGGGGCAAACAGGACAGAGACATGATTCCACTTAATGACATGGGACCAGGTAAAATGCACATACTTTATTCTCATACTTTATTATGTATTTACTTAAATAAATAAATTATAAATAAATATATAGACACATACATGCGCGCACACACACAAAATATATATGAAATGTAAATGACCTCCCCCAAACAACCATGCATTTTGCTTTACATGTATATGAAATGTATGCATGCATTTTGCACTGGAAAACTATTTCATATTTTACTGTGTTGTGATTTCACTTAGTATAAGAGATCATTTACAAAATATAAATTGTCTGGCACCAGATGCTTACTCTACGCTAGACCAGAGAGTACGGAGAAACACTTTAGACGACACTCTGGATCGCTCCGACAGAGACATGCCTCAGGTAACGCAAACCTTCAGAGGAAACATCCACCCTTTTGAGGTTACACACAACAGACAACTTGTGTTCTCACCAACTTCCTTTACAAGCAATTGAGCACACCAGACATCATAAAACCCACACACTTCTCAACCTGAAACTTGTTAATCTATGGTAATTTCACTAATAGTACTAAGAGGGGTATTCTCACCTCAACTAACTCTCACACTTCCTTCTCTTTCTATTATCACTCACCTCTTCTTCGATGCCTTTCTCTTATCCTCATTCAATCTCTTTTTCTTTGACTCTCAGGGAGGAATGTATGGGGAGAGACGGGGCTCTTTGCCTCTGTTGGACTCTTATGATGGTTAGGCCACTCCCTTCCCCCCACTCAGTGCATGAGCACGCATGGTATGTGTGTCCACCTTCTGCATGGGCTTCATGTGTACATTTAAGTGTATGTGCGCTGCTCTTTGTATTTGTGGTTCTAACCCTCATTAACAGTATTTTGTTATTCTCTACTTCAGTGGAAATGGGGTTATTAATTTCCAGTGTTGGGGAAGCTTTTTTGAAGCTTGCTTTCCAACTACAAGCTACTCAATGTACAGTACTTGAATTGCAGTCAAGCTACAGTAGGCTTGCTGTGATAGTCAGTGTTACAGGTGTTCAGATGAAACACCGGTTACATCACTTGCCCGCCGCGGCACCGCCCCCACGGTCGTTTTAATTTTTATAGTAATAATCATTTAGTTCAGTTAGAGAACAGACAATACAAATAAAAAACTGACCGTGTCTGCTCAATACAACGTGAGCCGAACGAGTGTCGCAGCAGGAGTCCGATTTAATTTATCACAAGAGCGAAGAGCTGACGGACAAGATGATCGCGGAAGATTTGGTTTGAAAGCGAAATGTAAAAGCACCTATTTAAGTGAGTTTGTCACTGTATCGTTTTGTTGTGTTTTTTTCATTAAGAATAATAGGTTAATGAACCCACCATTCAAACAACCTGCCCCCGAATTGGCACTAATTTTAAATCTGAAGTAAAATGAGCATGGCCGTACGGCATTCATTCACGGCCGCACTGTCATTCACGTTGCGTGTCCAGTCTGGTGCATTTTCAGTCAATGCCTATGGAAGCTTAACTTTTTCATAGGAATTCATTCAAAACAAACGCTTTGCTCCGCACTACTCCGTTATGAATGCCCGAGCAGCCTTGCACATTTTACTTTCAGCTTAAAATTAGCGATTTGAGAAAAATCGCTTTTTTTTTTTTTTTTTTTTTTTTTGAAATTTCCTCAGTCACATCCCTAAGCTACAGCTACTAAAAAGTAGTTTCTCGCCATTCTGATTCATTTATTTTTTTTTTTTTTTTTCGAATTGCAAGATATAATTGCAATGAAATGCCAACTAAACCCAAATAACTCAATGTTTTATTACAATAGTGTTCTCATTATAATGTTATGTAATACGACCCAATCATAATCCTCATTAGTTGTGCAGTTTGAGCTGCACACGCTAAAGCTGATCACAGGCTCGCTTCTGCATTCATTCTTAACCAAATGCATCCTTTGAGATAAATCAGATATAGATAGGCCTACACAAAATAAACACATTACATCTTGTATTTGCACAAAACAAAAGGCTGCTAATACACACGAAAACCGTCATGGTGCAACTCCAGCTGTAAAATGGTCCCAAACATAACTCCGGCGCACTTGCTTAATTTTTCCTTATGTCTGCTTTACGTGTTACACGGTTGAGCAGCACGCACGTGCATGACCCTGATTAACTGACAATCAATATGTTTTATCGATTTAAATGTATTATCAACAATTAATCGATCATCGATTAATTGTTAACATCCCTAGTCGCTACTATCAGTTAGTTACTCCCCAACGCGGATCTCTCCCCCTCATGTGTCCACTTTGGTCACATGACTGTTTCAGTGGTTTTATCTGTCATCACTTTGCCACAAAATGAGTGAGAATTTGTGCATATTACACAAATCACATCGCAGCTCTATGATGACGCATTACTGAATCATTTTCCCTTGTTATTAGTAAACTTAATGTAAGCGAGTACCACGCTTGACCTTTTACGTCTCATCTGTTTCTCTCCACAGAAAAACTGATCGTGTGCATCACCCACCGTGAGTTTCCTCCTCCTGCCTACTGTCCCTGCTGAGCCTCTGATCTCATCACTTACGGGACCATTGCCACTAATCGCAAAGACCCTTCTGTAGATTTCAACATTCTCTAGTTGTCACTGTCCTGCTCTTATTGAGATCAATGTGATTGAGAACAGCCACTACTTAAAATGGACACTACACAATGAATTTCTTTCTTAATTTTTGGTCCATACCACTCTTTTTGTTGTCAAATAATGGAAACACTAGGGACTAAAAGGTCTATTTAGATGCATCCCCAGCTTATCAAGCTTTATAAACCTTGTTTTTTTGTTTTGTTTTTTTTTTGCTTGTGCATCTATTAGAACACTAGTATAGTATGGCAATGGTATTTTGATTCTTTTGCTTCATCCTGCTTTGTGGTTCACATTGATAAAAAGGTAATGCCAAATTGCATCAGTCATATGTGGCCTGCAGAAAATAATGTATATAGAATATCTCTAAGTTTTGTCTCGACGCATCGTGACGGACATGAGGCCTTTTTTTGGGTCATTGTTTCTAAAAGCACTAGACGGCCACCAATTCCCCTCAAGTTATCCATCTGTGTCTTTTGTGGATGGTTTCGTTGAGTGTTCAGTCTCTAGGAAGGGGTTGTTGTGAAAGTGTTGAAGCATTACAAAAGAGGCAGAGGGATTTTTGATTTGGGAGAATTTTTTTTTAATATATTCTTTTAAACCAGTAGCATTCAAGATCTCTAGTGGTAGATGAGTACAGCTGTGCTCTTTGGGACTCTTACATTTGTAAACCTTGTGACAAATTTGCAAAGCGCTCCAGAGCTGTTTTGGGATTTCTTTTTTTTTTTTTTTTTCTTTGGTTTGGGCTTTGAAATTGTCAGACCACAATTAGTTTCTGTGTGGAAGCTAAAGAGTTCCTTCCCCTTATTTTTTATTTTATTTTAATAAACCACAATTAAATGGTAACAGAAGAACTCTCGGAGACAGTTTGTAGCTCTGGTCTTAGATCAGTGCTCCCACTTATCAATACTGTGTGAATCGGCCCTGCTGGTGGACCCAGTTTGTGCTTTTTCACTTTTGTCTGAATATAAATGATTGTGTATATATGACTGCATCTCACAAATCCACTCTGCATACTTGGAGTGCCTCGCTTGCTCATCGCGTCGTTTGAGTGCGTGTTTGTGATGAGCGGTGAACAGGGACGTTCGGCCACCCTTCTGCCTCTTGGTTTCAGTGCCTGTCTGTGTAGAGAGTAAACGAGTGTACATTTGAGGATGTATATGCATTGTTTGTTTTTCTTTTTTTGGGATCCATAAGTACAGTGCTTGTTTCTTAGACTGCATATTCAAAGTGCACAGTAAGTCTGTTGTAGATATTTACTGAATAGAAACTGAATAGCACTAGGGGGTCAGTGGAATTTATTATTATTATTTTTAAGAATTTATTTTCCCCCAATGCCTTTTTAATCTCCTGTTTGCCAATTGTAATACAACTTTTCAAAACACAAGAGTCAGTAAAGGAAAGGTTGGAGTCCGAAGACCAGAAGTCCAAGTCCTGATAGAGGAGGCTGTTCACAAGTTTTGAGGAATCGGTCGATTTCAGTGTTGAGGGAGGCAGATACGTTTTTAATTACAAAAAATTGCATCTCTTTCAGGCAGGATTTAGCAAGAGCTCAGATTTTGATTCTAGCTTGATGAGAAAATAAGATAAAATAAAAGCACATTTAACTATATATACCAGAGAATATTTGTTAATTTTAATTTTTTTTTTCCTCTTTTGGTTCTTGTCCTGTTGTTCTTTCTTTTCTATATTTTATGATTGGGGCTGATTTTGTTTTTCTGGGGTGTTGAGGGTGAATGCATATGCAATCATTTTTATTTTTAAATAAATGCATTTACAGTTTATATCTTTTAATTAAAGACGAAAAAAAAAATTCTGTGTCGTGCTGTCAGTTGACATGCTGTTTCTCTGCAACACTAACAAGTGGATCTTGATTCATAATTCCTATATTTCAACACTTTACCTTTGGTCTTAAACATTGCACCTTTCTTTTGTGGATTCAACATGTAACTTAGCAATACTGTTTTTTTTTTTTTTTTTTTTTTAAATAAAAGAATGATTTTCTTTTTCCAAGGTTCTGACAGTGAATTATTGTGTGATTTACAGAATTTTGTACATTAACACATTTAATATATAATACATTTAGAATTCTTTGCATGAGAATTTAATGACGTATTAGATCAATTTGTATCATGGAATTGATTCACCTTTTTATGAGTATTTAAGTCCTATTACAAACTATTGAAGACGGTGAGAACTTTCAATTTTAAATTGAACTAAATAAATCATGAATTGCTAGTTGTCGGCTTAAAAAGAATACTGGAAACACCTAAACCAGCGGTTCTCATTCTTTTGTTTTTTTTTTTTTTGACTCCAAGGTGGGGGACAACAATTGTCGACAACAATATTCAAAGCCCTGACACTTGTCAATTTTACAGAGTTCTTTAAGGTTCCCACCCTTTTCCATTCATGATTAAGCCTATTGGACGAGGATTGTCGATGAGGATTAAAGGATTTTTTTTTTTTTTTTTTTTAAACAATTTCTACCTGGTAAAATATTTTGGAGCTTGGCATACCTGGATTTTACAAGTCTAGAAATCACACAAATTAGCTCCCTCATATCCAAGTGGGAAGGATTTTTTTTTTTTTCCTCAAAAGATTTAATTAAAAATAAGAAACGTTTTTAGTTTAGCTACTGTTTTGTCTGATTTTAATTCATTTAAAGTCACCTTGACGACCCTAGCTGGCACTGGCTTCCTGGTTCAGAACTGCTCGACGAAAGCGCCAAATAATTTACAGTCTAACATTACACTTTTTTTTATTTAAGAGGTTCCCAAGCGAAATTCACTGTTTTTATGTGCCTAATTTTACTGGCACTGTTTGGTTTGTAGTGTTTGTTCCCTTGTCAAAAAATCCTATTGAACGTTCGGATTAATTTTAATGGAATTTCACTTTGTCCTGTGGTATTTATTATAATAAATAAATTACTTCTTAGTCACCCTGCTGTTGGCCATATGAGGTCCAAAAAAGATAGGACATAAGCAGAAATAAAAAATAAATTAAAGCTGCGAGCAGTGACGACGGGCCCAAGCCGCTGGCACATTTACTGCAGCAGCTGGTGCCACTATGAGCACAAGCCACACCCATGATGTCATTGAAATAGATTAATTTTATTGTCAGGATATAATAGGTCACTTTCAAATATGCGCAAAGTTATCTTTTGCAGCTCAAAAATGCATAAGTCCAGAAGGCCAGTATTTAATTAAAGGTATTTGTATAGTAAAAAAAAAAAAAAAGTACATTAGGCAAGCTGTTTATTTTTTGCAGTGAAAATAATGTTTTAATAAAATGACTGTCAAAGTCATTTGAATTCCCCTCATTAACTGCAGCAGTCGGTGCTGCTATGACCACAAACCACAACATCTATGAGATCAATTCAATTTAGATGAATTTCATGTCAGATGATGTCAAAGGTCAATTTCAAATGAGTGCAGAATACCGTCTGAATGCTGATGTTGTATTATCCTAACATTTCTCTTCATGTGTTTTTGACCTACCTTAGCTACTGTTTGTTCACCAATCTCATGCACCAAAAAGCGTGCTTTCATTTAAATATGGGAGGTATCCAATAAAATTGTTAATTACAAAATTAATAAATGGAGACAAATCACAGAAACCGCAACGTCGATTTTAATATCAGTGTCAGGTAAGAGTAAGATGCGTGTCTAAATTTTATGGAAGTTTATTATAAACAGCCACTTTTATAAAATCATGTGAAATTTACTTTTTTAATAAATTTGAATTCTATCAGTAAATAATTCATTTAAAAGACATGCATCATACGTGATCTTTGCAAACACAGCACATGACCTTCTGTAAAGCCCATGTATCTTGTATAGAAAACACACACACACACACACACACAGAAAGAGAATGCAAAGACAGAGAGGCATGCTTTAGCTGTCAGCCACCCATTCCCCCCTCCACACACACACACACAGAGCCAGAGACAAAGAGGCAAACAGGGATTTTTGATTCATTACTAAGTCAACAGTGACATCTTTTGGACGGGATGAAGGGAGGGCAGACAAAATAAGATTCAGATGAAATATATTAAATAAAATAAATATATTGATCTGAAAAATAGTACATCCATTTTAAAATCACCCAGCTTCAATTACCGAACATACAATCTTAATTTAAATCAAACAATGATTTTACAAGAAATTAGACATTTTCTGTTTCCCTCTTTTGTCCTTCATTTAATCCCTCGCCATAGCAGCACCGTTTGAGATATCCTATAATCGTCGCACTATAGCATCTTCAGTGTCTTTGTTTCATGTTGACTGAGTTTGGTGTCGATTCCATGCATCTCCTACGAATAGTTTATAATAACTCAGAGCCTGATTTATCAAAAATTCCAAATTCAAACCAAAATATCTGACTTCCTGTTGGTCAGAGCTAATGACTGTAAATTAGAAAGATGTCCGGCTTGATGAGAACAATATATACACAGAGTTTGGTGACTGTAGATAAAACTAACCCCCACTTTTTTTGTCAAAAGGTGGCGCTACTGAGCCCCTCCACCACGCCCGCTTTCTAAGACTTTGGCCATATATACTGGAAGGCATCACTGATGTGTGTGTTGAGTTTCATGCCATTTCAAGCATGCTAAGAGTTTCAAAACACCCTAAAAGATTATTCAACTTTGACACGTTGCCATGGCAACAGTATTTAAAATATCAGGAATCCATTCATATGTCTATATCTGCCATGTTTTGACATTATACTGGTAAAGTTTGAAGTAAATCGGGTGAAAATAAGACGGTGATTCAAAGCATTTTTGAAAGTGACACACTTCCTGCTGCCAGTTGGTGGCGCTATAACTTTGACTCACAAAAGTCATATCCATGTGATCGGCCTCTTACAACGAACACACAGCTGAAGTTTCATCCAAATCGGTCAATGTATGCAGAAGTTATTACACACTTCCTGTTTCCCATTTCTCGCCATAAATTCGTCTCCTGCCACGGCCAAACCGTTCGAGATATCAAAAATCCGCTCGCAATTTAGCATCCTCAATGCCTTGACTTCATGCTGACTGAGTTTGGTGCTGATCGGGTTAATCGCCTAGGAGGAGTATTCTCAAATTCCACAGTATGTGTTTTAAAACGACCCATAATAGCTCACTTCCTGTTGGGCTGACGCATAACTTAGAGCGCGGAAGTTGTTCGCCCGATGAGCTCTATATGTGTACCGAGTTTCATACTAATACATGCAAGCGTTTTTGATTTATGGACAGTTTTTTTTTTTTTTTTTTTTTTTTTTTCAAGGGGGCGCTGTCGAGCCCCCCTGCCACGCCCGGGTACCAAACCCAGCCCAAACCCTGATGGCCGCGCATTCCGACGAGTGTGCAAAGTTTCAAGAGTTTTCGAGCATGTTAAGGGCCCCAAAAAGGCCAAAAAGGCGAAAGAAAAATAATAATAATAATAATAATAATAATCCTTAGAAGAACAATAGGGCCTTCGCCCTTTCAGGGCTTGGGCCCTAATAAACGTCCTGCACGCGCTCCTCCATGGCAGTGAAAACCAGGCTAAAACTTTACAAAAAGGATACACAAGTTTCACACAATGATACAGGGAGACGCGCGCCATATATGGAAAGCGCTCCAGAGGGAAATCACTCGCTCCAGACGCTCTGTTCGCGTTCGGTGTGAACGCAGCGTAAGGTTTTGCGAGAAAGAAAATTTATTATTTACGTTGGGTGACTTACAACGTTATCTACTAACATGTAGGCCTACTACATGTTCAAATTAAGTGTTGACAAAAAAGTTGTATAAATGGATAAACCTTACATTTCAGCATTTAAACCATTTTTAAGAAAACGATTGAGTAAACATGATAAATGATTACTGGTATTTTATCAGCTCCATGAATAATTCTTGATACCTTATCTAAATTGTCTATATTATTTAATCAACCCGTTAAAATTCACGACTAAAAACTCGGTCTGATTTTTCCAAACAAAAAAACAAAAACGCAGTCTGAACGAAAATGTAATGTAACTCCACTCTCTGTCAGTAGGTGGTGCTTATCGAACAGCAGAAATAGAGTGGTTCCCGGTAACGAAACAAAGCAGCGCTGCGCTTATAAACGCTACTTTATTAAAGGTGCACTATGTAAAAAAAAATTCAGGAAAAATATCCAAAAAAACACTAGGCCAGTGTTATATATTTTGTTCAGTTGAGTACTTACAATATCCCAAATTTTTCCAACTATTTGTAAATCGTGAGAAAATTGCCTTTTTAACCAATGAACCGGGACGTGAGGGAGTCGCCTGTCAATGGCGTCATATCTGCGTTACCCTCGGTTTCCGGTTTTATTTTGCAGAAACGCTTTACTTTCACTGCAGTGTGCAACAAGTGTCATAGCAGCCGCCGAGCAAACACACAGAGTAATGTCATAACATAATTTTCAACACACTCAAATGTATCTAATATGACAGAGCTGCGTTACCTCATACTCATGACCGGAAAAGTGGAAATGGCGCCGGCGACTGTGGCATAATAAAAGTCCCGCTGCTCGCGAGCCGTGTCCCGTTGGTCTCTCATTAGCAATCGCTCCAGTGACCTCGTTCAGCTCAACAGCACTCGGTCCTGCTCTGCTTCATACTACAGTAACGTTAATAATCGCATCCATGAACTTGATTTCTATCCCGATTCTTTTCCACCGGCTGTGAGGTGAAGACCACATGTCCCAAGATTCTGCGCTCAAACTTGGCGTCATCAAACTGCGCCTTTGTTTTGAATAGCCGACCTCTAGTGGACGAAAAGTTACATAGTGCACCTTTAAATGCCACTTCATTTCACAGAAAATTAACAGAAATACCATCGAAACATTTCTCAAGGCAGTCAGTTCCCTTTAGATATACACTCATTTAATTCATTTATACTATTATATAATTTCCCTCAGCACTTCCTTCCGCCATGTTTTCACTCAAAAAGAAACCAACGCTGCATACTGCGCATTGCTAACTTTACTTAATGCTGGACAGTACTTACAATGAGTTTTCAATTACGGTTTTAATGATGATTAAAATATTAAACTGTAATACAAATCGTAGAGAATGATATAGTGGTGTATCGTCAGAGCGGTAACCTTTTTATCCCGCTTGTAACCTTAAACTAGACTTGGCGACCCCTGGTGGGAAACTAGACAAGGAAATATGACAGCGGTAAAACTAATATGCTTAATTAATTTCACTTTAAAGAAGCTACCCTGGCCTGAAAATATTTAGAAAGTGTCTAATGTGGGTCCATACAAATTGCTTAAAGTGTTCAAGAGATTTTCATTGTCAATGGGAAGCTTTATCATATAACTCCATTTCATGACAGAAACATAAAAACTGGTCACTTGTCACTCTGGTCACTCTTTATGTGAAATTTAAATTTTTGTTTTCACACACGATATTATTATTTTTTTTATTAATCTTTTATTTTATTGATCTTTTGCCAGACTTCTCAGTGGCCCAAGAAAACATCAGCAAGTCAGTCTCCACACCAAGGAGAGAGCAGAGGCGGGAGAATAATTATGCATGTGTAAACACTTGTACACAATAAAATCATAGTGAATGATTCAACATACTCGTTTAAGTTGATCATACATGGCGACACCTAACTGGCGTAATGTAGTTTCACAAATCAGTGAGTGAATCTTTTTGGTGAATCGATTCAAAATATTCGAATCACTGAGACCAAAATCTCACCGCTAGATGACGCTACTGAGTAGAGCTAGAGAGAGAGTCGGTTGACATGCGATTGTAATGTAGCGGCTCACGTGTCCTACAGATCACCTGTGTTTGCGTATGTAAAATTATTTGTTTATTTTGGATTACAATATGGGTATCTTAGCAAGCATTGGTGAAGCACGTGCACTTAACGGATGAAAAAACAGCGGCGGAAATACTACCGATATCATGATCAGTTGACATATTTTGTGACCTTCGAGATCGAGAGTTAGTATGGCTGAACTGATACATGTATTTCCTATTTAATACAAAATAACATTAAGACAATGCTTTGAATTTAGTTTAAAATTCCCTGATCAGTCCTCAAACTTTCAAACTTGTCTTCCCTCTAAGGTTATAGGCCTATCAAAGCAATGTAAAACCCTCTGCGTATACAAATGTTGATTCTTTTAGTCTAACGTTACAGCTGTTGGATCTGAATCAAGAACACAAAGTAGGCCTAAATATATATCTCGCAAAATTGAAGAAACCTGAATTTTTCTGGATCGTTAACAGCCATACCTTTTGTTTTGAAGTTTCTAAATGTATTTTAGACTGAAGTTGATGCCAGCATGTGGAAATATCAGCATCCTGACTTTGCTTTATTCCTACTTGGAGAGCTTCAGAAGCAGCAGCAGGGAAACATCTTGTGTGACACACTTCTACAGACAGAGGGTAAGAGCAGAGATCTTCTGTGTTGGAGATCACAAACTCTGGGTCTGTGTCACTGGGAAAAGCTGATTGTTACTTGCATATTGTAAACAAATCATATGAAGACCAGGGGCCCGTTTCAGAAAGGAGGTTAAGTGAAAACTCTGAGTATGTTAACCCTGAAATGAGGGGAACTCTGGGTTTTCAGTTTTCAGAATGGGAGGTATGTCAAACCCGAGAAAGCAGGGTAAGTCAAGCCCGTTTCTGAAAGAGAGGTAACTTATGCTCAGAGTCAGTTACCATGGTAACTTACTCTGTGGACCTAACCTGGTCTGGAGCAGGTTTTCTTCTCTAAACCCAGTTTCTTTCGGTCTCTCCCCCTTTTAAAGCTTAAGCAATGTTTAAATATACATCATCCATTCGTTGATGCTGCAAAAGTGCTCTTCTTACGTAATATGTTTGTCTTATTTCAAGTATATATCTAAAAATTCTTAAATCAAGATGCATTTTCTATATAAGAAATGAATAAATTAATTGCATTTTACTTAAACCAAGTACGATTATCTGTCAGTGGGGTAAGCACTTACATTTTTAGTTTTTGCATTAATTTGTAGGGAGTTACATGAATGTCATGAGAGGATTCCTTTTTTTTCACATGCATATTTATTTGAGCAGTGGCGTTTTTAAATGGTAGTTTCATTACCCTAATGAAGAAATGTAACAGGCTGGATCTGAGAACATTTAATTATGTGGAAAAAGCTGCTGCACATTGAAATGGACACTGAATGATATTTAATATGTCAAATGTTTGTAAAGTCATGTTGCCTACACCCATGAGCCTTTTATGCTTAAACCTTTACCTGACTTGAATTGAATTACTTGAATTATATGTTTTTATACTTCATTTTTATCTGCTGCCACGTTCTTCTTTTTTTTTTTTTGCCCGTGGGATACTATGGAAATTAATATTATTTCAATAACTTACCATTCTGCTGTTTTCACCTCTGATATTATAACATTGATTATTAAGAATGAAACTTACATATTGACTTGGAAGTATGTTGACATCTTTTTGTCCGGTGCTGTTGCTATGGAGAATCGTAATTTCGGAGCTCATGCACCATGACTGTCATGGCTTTTCATAGTCACGGTGCATGCACTTAACTCAGTCAGCCTACTCTAGTTGATTGAATTAGCTCAATTTAGCTGTTCTGAAACTCAAAACTCAGAGTTTCCTCAGAGTCAGTCATCTCAGAGTTCAAGTTTTAACTCAGCTGGTTGAACCTCCTTATTGAAACAGGCCCCTGATGCGATGATTTCCACAGTCGGCAATTGTTGACAGAGACCATAGAAATTAATGTCTACTGTCATAAATGAATCCTATGTGTTTAAAAAAAAAAAAAAAAAAAAGAATTTCACACAAAAGCAGTTTAATCAGCACATTGTTGATTTAAATGCAACAATAATAAAAATAGCTCAAGTGATACTTAAGTTAATTTGATTTGATTTGTGTGTTTCTTTTTTGGCAGTTGATTTGCTTGCTGGGCCTTTTTTGTCATTTTCAAATTGTTTTCAAATTTAAGATGTTATTATTAAGTATAGATTTCTGTTTCTTGCATTTTGGTACATGAAAAAAAAATTCCTAAGCTTTTTATTTATGTTTATACATTTAGCAGATGCTTTTTACAAGGTGACTTCACAATTGAGGAATACAATAAGCAATTCATCTTAAAGAGGCAATAAATAAAAGAATTGTTGAAAAAATCTGACATTGTTCAGAGTAGTACAAGCTAAGAAATTGTAAAAGATGAAAAATAGTCAAGATTTTTTTCAGCAGGATGCAGTTAAATGCTCGCTGAAAAGATGAGTTTTCAGCTGATACTTTGAGTAATGTCAGGGATTCGGCTGTCTGGATAGGATTGGGAAGATTATTCCACCAGCAAGGAGCAGTGGAATGAAAACAATGCTTTTCATATAATCTAAAATCACTTTTCACTTCTTCAGGTGTCTGTGTTCCAGCTCACAGTTGTGTGTTAGCTGCTCTAAGCCCCATCTTCTCAAGAAGCCTTTCCACGTCCCCTGCTCCACGTGCAGGGCAGAACAGGCTTCTGAGCCTTGAGGCTGTAGGATCTCATGCCTTACTGAAGCTAGTTGGGTTTCTGTACACAGGGGAAATTGAGATTGAGAGTCGGCGCGAACATGAGGAAGTAATGGCTGCTGCCCACAGACTTGGACTTAGAAACCTTTTTGAAAAAAAGAGAGTGTGGGTAGACAGAGGAGATGTGGATGTTGGGAGTTATTGGAAAGAGACTGGTGTACAGACAGAAGACAGCGTGAAGAGCCAGGAAAGTGAAATCGTGTCTGAGCCTTTGAAGATACAGAGCAGTACTGCTCCAGTTCAACATTGTGGCTTGTTGGAGCCTGATTTGCCACCATCGCAGTTGTTGAATGAAGCTAGTCCAACTAGAGGTTTTAATTTGATCAGTAACACCACCGTTCCTTCCCTCGCTGACATGACAGAAGCATCGATATCAAACCAGCATAAAACAAAGGCTAAGAAAAGGTGTAAAATGGCAAAGAGAGAAAGCCAATTAAAAAAGTTAACTCATCAACAAAACCAGATAAAACTTCTAAATGTTGAAGGGACCAAATCAAACCAAACTGGAGTGGTGGAAAGAAGTAGGACTGTTTCAGGCAAAGACTTCCAAAAGCTTTTAGAGGGAGATAACGAACAAAAAAGCACTACTACTGAACAGAAAGAGGCCAAATTGGACCAGCTTAAAGTAAAGATAAAACTGAGGAGAATGAGTGGAGCTTGCTGGGAGAGTAACCTCCTCGTTTCCGTCCAAGGTGAGAGTGAGAAGAAGCCAGAAGAAGCGAAAGAGTGTGGACCTCGAACTCAGGTAAGGCTATATTTGTTGCCACAGACACAATATATATATATATATATATATATATATATATATATATATATATATATATATATATATATATATCGCTCTGGGTGTGTGTTCAGGGTGTGCGTGTGTTCAATACTCACTGCTGTGTGTGTACACTTGGATGGGTGAAATGCAGAGCACAAATTCCGAGTATGGGAAACCTTGGCTACACGTCACATCACTTTCAGACTTTTATTTTATATATATTTATATATTATATATTACAGTGTTGGGAAGGTTAATTTGGAAATGTAATAGGTTAAATATTACAAGTGACCCGATTTAAAAAGTAGTGCAACTATTTAAATTACTTTATTAAAGTAATGTAACTGATTATATTTGATTACTTTTTGATTACTTTTCTATTTTCTACACACATTTTTATCACTCACCATTGGTGGCAACTCTCAGACAGGTTGGCAAAGCAACAAATGAATATTATTCAACATATCATAGCTTTTTACAGAAAATATTCAGATATAATTATTAACATTTTCATAAGTAACTAATTTAATTACATAATTTTTCTCAGTAACTGTAACTGATCAGAGTTACATTTATTTTGTAATTAAATTACGTAATCTAATTACATGTAGCTAGTTACTCCCCAACACTGCATACACACGTTTCTTTTTTCCAGGATTCTTTGATGAATAGAAAGGTCAAAAGAACACCATTTACTCTCACTTTTGATTGATTTAATGCATCCTTGCTGAAAAAATCTATTATTATTATATATATATATATTATTATATATATATATGTGTGTGTGTGTGTGTGTGTGTGTATGTATACAGTCAAACCAAAAATTATTCAGACACCAGATATCGTTTCTTTACTAGTGTGTGCAGGACACTATAGTTCATTTATGTAAGTGAGGATAGCAAAATAAAGTAAACTGACAAATTATACCCCAAAATTCTTCCTACAGTGGACTATCAGTAAAATTTATACAAATTTGGGACCGAAATTATTCAGACACTTTGACCTGATCATGTTTTGCTGAAGTGTTTTTTCTTTAATTGCTAATGTGACCTTTTACACCACAGACTGAACAAAATGAAGCATTGCTTGGTCATTGGTTGACTTAAATTGGTATTATCTAGTTGTGTATTTAAACTTAACAGCTGACAGCTGATTGGTTGATTGTAATCCATTACATACCGTTCTATCAAAGTTATCTGACATTATCAAGATGAATTTGTTCTGACAGTTTAACTCTGAGTTCTTGCCATTATTGTATTACCATTTTCTAAACTATAGGGAATAAACTGTGATCATGTGAGAAAATGTTGAAGGTGTCTGAATACATTTTGTTTTGACTGTACATACACACACAGGTGCAATTTGTTTTGTTTTGTTTTGTTTTGTGCAAATGTCAGGCATGTTAGTATTTTCACAAAAAAAAAAAGTATTTTGTTATAGTGTATCAATAGGAAATATCAGTTTCCATTTCCAAACATTCCTTTTGCCATTATTTGTAATAATCCAGTGAGATGTTTGTATGCACAAGAATCTAGAATTTAGAAAATCTAGAATCTAGAATTTAGACTAAATTCAGAAGAACTGCAGCAACGTCTCCAAGATGCTTGAAGAAACCTGCCTATAAAGCTCCCTAAAAACCGATGTGCAAGTTTACCTGAAAAAAAAGAAGCTGTTTTAGGAAGTTAATTGATGAATAAAATGTATTTATGACATTTATTTTTGAAAGCATCCTCACTTTACAGTGCCTAAAACTTTTCACAGTACTGTAGCTTTGCAGGAAGGTTTCTTCAAGTGTCTTGGAGACGTTGCAACAGTTCTTCTGGATTTAGGCCATTTCAGTTTTGTATGTAATTTTTTTTTTTCAGTTTTGTTTTCAATGTAATTCCAGATGGACTCGATGATGGTGAGATCAGATCTCTGTGTTGAGGATACCGGCTACTGTCAAACTCCTTGTGCATACACACACACACAGAGTACTGTGCAAAATTTGTTGTATATATATTATATACTATATATAAAGCTTTCCATTTCAGATAAATGCTGTTCTTTTGAACTTTCTATTTATTAAAGAATCCTAAAAATGTTTTACACAACTGTTTTCAACATTAATAATAATCATAAATGTTTCTTGAGCAGCAAATCAGCATATTAGAATGATTTCTGAAGGAACATGTGACCCTGAAGACTGGAGTAGTGATTCAATTTAGTCAAAATTCAGTTTTGCATCACAGAAATAAATTACATTTTAAAATATATTCAAATAGAAATCAGTTATTTAACATTTTAATACTATTTCACAATATTACAGCTTTTTTGTATTTTTAATAACATAAATGCAGCCTTGGTAAGCAGAAGAGACTTCTTTAAAAACAATCAAAATACAAACCCGATTCTAAAAAAGTTGGGACACTGC
>CM031954.1:12225572-12301022 GCA_018749465.1 Paracanthobrama guichenoti
GTTGCTGGGGTAAGTGGTGTGAAGGTGACTCCAGGGTAACGAATGAAATGTATTTCAACATCCTGTTTTATATCCTTCCAGTGACACAGTCTTCTATTCAGAGATTCACATGGCGGATAGTGAAAATGCTTTTGATTTGATACAAATTATATTATTCTTCAAAATAATTTTCTATAAATTAGATTTAGATGTTCTCCCAATTTTTTGGACCCTACAATGTATGCACCAATATGTACAGTGGTGGCCAAAATTATTAGAACACTTGACATATTTAAGAGGTTTCAGTTGTTTTTGTTGAATTGGCCATTACAATACCCATACAGCTAATGAAATAACTACAAAGTCAGACATAGGAATCTGCTGGAACATTGAAAATGATAGACTGGCCCCCTCAAAGTCCCGACCTCAACTCCATCGAGCACATTTGGGGCAAGTTTGGAAATAAACAGGACAGATATTGTACATTCAAAGGAAAGCTTTTGGCTTCAGTTGCAGAAGACATGGGATAACATTAGTGTTGAAGTTC
Source organism: Paracanthobrama guichenoti (assembly GCA_018749465.1). Taxonomy (NCBI): domain Eukaryota; kingdom Metazoa; phylum Chordata; class Actinopteri; order Cypriniformes; family Gobionidae; genus Paracanthobrama; species Paracanthobrama guichenoti. The sequence continues at coordinate 12,226,099 of CM031954.1, forward strand.
TCATGACATATATTGACACTATGCCAGAGAGATGTGCTGCTGTAATTTCTGCAAAAGGTGGACATACCAAATATTAAAGTTAAAAGTGGATAAAAACAGTATGACTCGCTTCATCTTGTGCTCAGATCAACCATCTGCATGTTTCATGAACATTATGAAATGAAATTGTGTTTTGGAGGCAAAAAAATAAAATAATTATATGTTATAATAATTTTGGCCACCACTGTAGATGTTCTGTGTCCATATCTCCATTATAATGGTTCAAAGCAATCTGTCATAACACGTTTTACCACCATGCAAGAATTAGTTTTCCACATCATTTAATCCATTGGCTACATTCAGCTCACCTCTCTATATATCAAAACATCTAAAAGCTTCACTGTGTCGTAATTGCTCGATTAGCCATTTTGGCTAATCATCACTGATGGGATAGAAAATATTCTTTTGTTTTTCCCTTCATTGAAAACATATTAGAGCACAGGTCGGGCAGTCAGTAGGGAATATGCGACGGAGTTTGCATTAATATGAGAGTCCACTGAGCTGGAAGAGGTGGGAAAATGTGCAGAGAAAAGGCTAGATAGACGTCACTGGGATTAAAGAGGTAGAAAAGTCGATTACTAGCCAGCTTAACATCCCATCAGCATCAGCTGCTCATCAACTATGTATGACCATCAGCAAGCACCAAGGTAGTTAAAGCTTACATATGTGGTTTCTAACATCTGCTACATCATTAGCATAGAAACATACGTTACTGAAAGTTTGGGGTCGGTAAGATCTTTGTTGATATTTTTGAAAGAAGGTCTCACTAAGGCTACATTTATTTGATCAAAAAATATATACTGTATAAAAGTATATTTTAAAATGTAATTTATTTCTGTTAAGGCAAAGCTGAATTTTCAGCAGCCATTACTCCTTCAGAAATCATTCTAAAATGCTGATTTGGTGCTCAAGTAACATTTTTTATCAATGTTGAAACCAATTATGATGCTTAGTATTTTTTTGTTGAAGCCGTGATAACATATAAAGTTCAACGAATAACATTTATTTGAAATAGATTTTTGTAATACTATTAATGTCTTTTTGGTAAAAAAATCCCTTTCAGTTCTTTGTCAGTTTTAACCGATCAGATTAATCTGATGGATTGAGGTTACCTTCAAATGTGTGCACCATTAGTTCTGATGTAATTTAGAAGACAAACCTTCCTGAAGGACCTCCAGCATTGCATTGCATCTCCCTTATCCAACACACCCATTTCATTTGTGTTAGAATAGTGAGGCATAATAAATGTGCAGTGCTCGGGTCCTTCAGGACAGGTGTGAAAACCCCTGATCTAAATCAGCTTTTTCATTTAATATGATTCTTTTCCTTCATTCCCTGAAAGAGAAAACAAACCATAGATGAAGACAGCAACACATACTGGCGTATAAATTGTGGAGTGACACATTTCACATTCACAAAACCGAGCTTGCGTAGCTAGAAGCGCACGCATTCACATACTTAGAGTTCACTTCAGGTCTTAAATGCTTTTTAGCTCACTGTTGAAAACGATCTGTTATGTGACTAGGTAAAGGCAGCCCTCAGGTTACGGCCAGAGTTGTACAGCATGACTTTGAGTGTGTTATATTAACATTCGGAAATGACCCTGGCACCTTTTTCGACTAGGTGATGTGCATTAATGTGTTCGTCGACGCGAAAGAGAGGTTGTAGAAGCACCCGTGTTAAATATGTGAAAACTGTACAGTGGGGAAAGAAATCCCCTCAGGTCCGACTCCCCATTTCCCCCAATTTTCCATTCCATTAGGTAGATTCAGATGTTCTTTGAGAGGAGCTGTCTCGGCCCGTAGAACTGGAGGTAGAAAGGGAGCGAACAAGCAAGGCTATCATTGATTTGTGCTGCTTTAGAGACATGCTTTTTTTGGCACATTTTGTCTAGACATCTCCCTGTAGATTTCCAATGTGTTAAATGCCCTGGTTTTCTCAGCCCCTCTTCAATTTTCCAAGAGTAGAAAAGATATTTTCCTCCGCATGTGTGACACGGATTGTATTATCATATTGTTAAAGGATGAAGTGATTGAATAGATATGGGAAAAAAGCTGGGCATAGCAGTGCTTTTGTTCGAGGAAGTCCCATATTTATTTCCACACCAGTCTTCACTTCCACTTTAGACTTTTACAGAGATCTATTGCTTTTTTGTCCAAAGGCGAATATGTACTTATTCTATTAAAATAAAGTTTCTCTTGTCCAGATGTAGAATTTGGCTTGAAGAGTTTTTGAACTTTTAGATCACAATCCTCTAGTTTTATTAATGAGTGTGGGATGATATGAATACAATGTCATTTTAAAATAAATAAAAATAAAAAAAGACACTTTTATTTGAGCTGCCAGCATAATCTTTTTTTGTGAAGCTCTCGATTATTGCATATCTAATGGGGTCATGGTTTACTTATGTCTTTTACCCCTTTTTGAATGTTATTTAATGGATATTTTCTTGCATCTAAGGGTGTTGTTACATTTACGGCTGTTGTGAAAATTCATGCAGATCAAAAAAGTCATTTAAATTGGATTCCATGCGGGAAATGTGTGTGATTGTGAAAAAATATAGCTAATGTGTCCGCATCGTAAGGCTTTGTGAATACCACTACAATACGAATTAATGTTTTCAAAAGCAACTACAGTTCCACCAAAATATCATTGTCAAATACAAAAAGTACAAAATGTAACTTCAAAATCCAAATAAGCAAGTTTTCCATAACACATTTCTCCAGACTGTGATTGCGCTGTCCTCTCCGTAACACGTTTCTCTGTAATGTGATCTCGTACTCTTTGCATATTCTTCTGCAGTGTTTAAAGGAGAAATTCCTTTTAGTTTATTATTTATGGCTGTGTATTTAGTGTTTGCATTGTGGCTGCACACTGTGAATAGTTGTAGGGATAAACATCTCTTGCTCTACCACAGGATGAATGTCCCTCAGTATAGAAGTGTAGTCCTCAAAACAGAGCTTCCTGTCACTGCCTTGACTTCACTGAAACAAATATCTGTTGTGGCACAGGGAAACATCTTAAACCTGTACTGAGCAAAACATCCATTTGGGGTGATTTTGAAAAGGAATTACGAAGTATAGTGAACCCCTGTGATGGTTATTTATTTATGATGCTGTTTTTCCAAGAACAACAGACTTTGATAGAAAATACAGGGATAAACATAATTTTTTTGGTCTACAGAGGGATGATAGAAACACACGTGTATATATGAGCAATATCACACAAGTAGGAGTAGGAGTGTGATATATAATCATGGCTGTAATTAGGGCAACACAACTGTTTTCAACTTTGATAATAACAAGAATTCATTAGTCTGATTGTTACAGTAATGATGCATCTCTTACATAATGCAATTAAAAATGTAGATATGCATATATGTTTTATGTGACACATGCATTGGCAGTGAGGGTGTATTGAAGGCTGTGGTCGCAGGTTCTAGGTCAAACCCCCAGTGTGCCCTCCTGCAGTCTTTTAGTAGAATTACAGCATGTAAACCAGAGGATTACCGCAGACAGTGCCGTTTAGACTCTCCATGCCTCTGCGGATCAGCGCATTCCCATGTTCCTGCTCCAGCCGGATTAACACAACCAGTCCATAGTGTTCTCACATCTCCATACCTCAGCGCCTGGACTTGCCAGTTGTTTCCCTCACTCTTTTTCTCTCGCGCTCTCTCCTTTTTTCTTCTGTGTCTGAGGCTTTGATCACTGCAGGCTCCTCTGCTGCCTGCTGGTAATTACCAGGTACTGATGAAGCCGTTAGAAAAAATGGCCACAAGTGCTGTGTCTACTTTTCTAAAGGTCAAGAAGAGGTGTGAAAGCGACAAGTGTTTTCATCAACAAAAAAAAAGAATACTGTTGATTCAACGCCGACTCTGAAACTCAGACGTGAAAGGTGTCATATGTCAGAAAGATTCATAAAAGAGAAACATGGCTGTTCGCTTCCCCATTCTTCAATGTAATGCCCAAGGCTATTGTCTGTGTTGGACAAAAAGGCAGGAATCATGCGTCCTTCAAGCCCTTGAGTGACTTGAATGCACCTCTTTTGTGATGAGTGTGTTTTTAATTTCTGAATTTTAAATGAATTTATATTTTTGGGAAGCAATTTTGTTAATTATATTTTACCAAATCTGCTTATTAATATTTGAAAAGCTTGTCATGAAGAGGACAGTCTGGTTTTAGGTCGGTAAGTCTTTTCAAATATCAGTTAATTGAATTATTTATTTATTTTTGTCATATTGTGCAACTGCCCAAAAATGTTACCTTTTTAAAATGTATTTTTGGAAACCCATGATTGCGCGACTCTGTGGAATGCTTGATTCTGATTGGTCAATCGCACCATCCAGCGGCATGTTATCCCCCGATAACAACCGGTAAAAACTGATAACACAGGCTCATCCAAGTAACTGTCACTGAAGTTGGCACTTTACGCTTGCTAGGAACGTTTTTTACTCATGTAAGTTTTGCGTCTGGTGAGCTAATAAAATATTAAAACTCAAAACAATATTTTGTATGCAGTTATTTAATAGACATCCGGTATCGCAGACTCGTACAAATGATGCTATTGATGCGCGCACACACACACACACACACACACACACACACACATATACATACATACATACATTTATACATTTATATACACACAGCTCTGGAAAAATTGAGACCACTTAACATTGAGAAATCAGTGTTAAGTGGTCTCTTAATTTTTTCCAGATATATATATATATATATATATATATATATATATATATATATATATATATATATATATATATATATATATAAGCAGTATCAAACAAGTAGCCGTGCAATATCGCTTCTAGGCCGAGTGCCATAGGCTACGAGTGTGATATTGTGTTTATACAACAGTTCAATCCAATCAGTTATGTGATTATATTTTAAATTGTAATAATATTTCACTGTTTTTACTGCATTTTGATTAAATAAATACAGCCTTGGTGAGCAGACTTTCTAAAACATTAAAAGAAAAATGTACATTATATAAAATACATTAAAATACATGAGGACTTAATGTAGGTGTTTGTAGTACATAAACCAATCATAAAATTATCATAAAAGGGAAAACAATGTTATTGTTCAGCAGTGTATTTGATTTCTTACATAATTAAAAGCAGGAGAATAATAATCTGTCAATTAGACAAAGGTCAGACAAACACTGGTATTACACTCTGCTTTGCTAGTAGCTGGTTTGAGAACTGGCTTTGTGGCATAGATACAACAAGGTGCTGGAATCAGAGATTTTGTATGTTTTACAAAACCCGCCCAATATAATGAGTCTATAAGACCTGGGCTTGTAAAGCTTAAAAAAGGAAGGGAATTCACCATAAAAGGGCTTGGAAGAGATTTTGCTGAACTGTCCCTTCAAACCACATACATATAGTCATTACATTCTCAATACTCATCATACTTGTGATCGGTTATTCATGAGAGGAGAGAAAACGTTCACAATCATATGTTCCACCATTATGACCCTCTCATGTCCATCCCTGTGGTAAGGGTAATTAAAGTGCATCTTGGCATCAGGGTCAGTGTTCTTTCCAGGTGCTCCCTCTGGGGAGAGATGGAACATGACGCCACAGTTAGACAGCAAAAGTGCACTACAGAAGCACTTAGCAAACCACAGCCTAAAATATTCAACAGGGCCACATCATTATCTGCTGGCAGGAAGTGAGAGCTACATCATACAGGCTTTATGATGTGGGCTAATCCCATATACAGAACGTTTTCTCGTGACTGAATCAGTGTGTCCCTATAAGCCCACCGCCTCCGGCCTCGTGCAGCAGATAACGAGAGCATCCAGGGATCCGGGGTCAGGATCCCGCAAGTCTTTTGGACTTTCCCGTTCGGACGGCTCATAATACTGTTTTGGAGCAAGACTTAAGGGCTGCATCAACTTCAAAACTGGTTTAAATATAAAGGAGAACTGCTTTAAATATAAAAGAGCGAGGCATTCGCAGTCTTTCCTGTCTCCTCCTCCTCTTCTTGTTGGTCTCTCGCTCGCTCCCTCGCTCTCCCTGGGAGGCATGTTGTTGGAGAAGGTTGAGTCAGTCCACACTCTGTCAATGTCTTAATAGGATGAGGAGGAAGTATTTCACAGTTGCCCTAGATATTGCTGAAGGGGATGATAGTCTGTACCGAGCTCTAATTTTAACGCGTTAGTAAGGAAGGAAGTACACTCCATTAAGTGTCATTTCAGATCTTTACTGATTTAAACATATGGCGAGCACATTTATTTTTCAGTTCAAATGCAAATGTGTGTGAACGGGCAGAATTAGATCAGGACAATATCTAAATTTCATCTAGGTACTTTTTTCCCCTTCATTTTGCTCTGTTCATTTTTGCATCATTCTCTTTATAATCTTTATAGCCATAATTAATTATTTTTTCTAAATTATTAATTGGTGTTACTTTTTGATATCTTTATTTTTCTGCATCAAACATTCATTACTTGCTTCAGGCAAAAACATTCAAATAAACCAAAATGTTAAATAATGCACTTTATGCAATTTAATAATAAAAGTAGTGATTTATTATTATTATTATTATTGTTGTTGTTGTTGTTGTTAAATAGTACAAATAAAGTAAAGTAACAGTTTTTGTCTCTTGTAAACATTATACAACATGATTTGGATCTGGCTTATTATTATACAAACAGTAAGGCAGTAAATACAGACTTGTCTTCATTATATATAAATAACTTTTTTTTTAATAATTATTATTATGAATAGTGGTGATGCTTGCAGTAAGCGCTTTCTGGGAACTTCAAAAACGAATTAGTGAACACAGTGAGTACTTTTAAGTGATGAATATTTTACTTTGCACTCACAATTTTTCAATCTCAATTTATAATTGTTTTTCATCTTTTTTATTTATTTATTTTTATTTTTATAAACTAATTGGCTATGTTCACAAAAAGCTTTATTAAAATAGCACACACATTCATCTGTATGAAGCCCTGTGCTCTGTCTGAAGATTACATTTTAAATAGATTGGCTTTAGTCCAGCGTTACAGTCAAATTCATTATTGTTTATCCAATCATTAGTTCAAATGAATATTTCATTTTAACTGATAATTGTTTACAAAACTTTTTAATCATTAACATAGTTTCATTAACTTTTTTTTTTTTTTTTTTTTTTTACTTTATAATTATTTTACAAATGTGTTTGCATGCATCAATAACTGTCAATTGTGAGTTTACTTACAGCACTTTTACTCTTTATGGATTAATTATATTTATCTCAGGTAAAGCAGAATAAACTTCAATTAACAAAAGGAAATGTTCGTCTGTAGGAAAACAGCTACAGACAGATATAATAATTTGTTTTACCCAAATTATACACACACAGTTAGGCATGTTAGATTTCTCCTTTCCCACAGGAAATGATTTGTTGTAAATGAAAGTGGGAGGTATTCTTGTTGGTAAATAAATCAGAAGACTTAAATAAGAAGTAAATAAGTTCAGGAGACCTGTATGGTGACCTAGTAATACATAATTTTTGTTTCCAACTAGAGATATAATAACAAGTGATATTATATTACACAATTTTGCTTCTCAAGTATCTTATATTAATGGTCATTAAATATTTTTTACTGGAGAACACTTTTTGCATTGTATTGTTGTTCTGCATAAGGGTGCAGAATATGTGCAAGTGTCATTAGGTGGGTTGTACAGAGGGACTGAGCTCAATAGTTTTGATCCATTTAGGTGTGATTTTATTCCATTCACACAGGATCTGCCCAGCTAAAAGTACAGACTGATCTTTGATGTACGGCCTGGAGCTCCTCGCTCCTTTCAACAATCCCCAGTGTGCTGTGTCACAACCTTGCAGTCTCCCAGCCTTAAGTCTGCTTTAGTTTAGCACACACAGAGAGAAAATGTTACTTTATTGAACATTTGTACATGTCTTGTACTTAATTTCCATGGGGGCGGTTGTGGTACACCTCAGTGTGGTTTCTCTTGAACAAAACAGAATAGACTGGAAACCCTGAAGGGAGTATGCCTTAGCAGAAACTTTTTCTCTTATTAGACAGCTTCATTATCAGACATTGATGTGTGTTTGTGAGTAAAATCAATTGAATACAATTGATAGGAACCAACAGACCTAGTAGTTCAGATGTCAGCTGTGTCAGAGCTAAAGTTGAGGCATCTGCTTTAGCTTAACACACACACACACACACACACGTAGTGATTTATGGTCTTGAATATTAATATTTTGTATTCATATTAATATTGAGTTTTGAGTCACATGTTACCTAAGGTGAGTGTAAGCGTGTCAGATGACTCCTTCCTATATTATGGGGCACCAGCCAAGGAATTTCATCTTGACAATAAACAACAATCATGAAAGATTTTTGACTGAATTAGAATGATAAATCGTAGGAAGTTTGTCATCTGACCAATCTGAAGGATTTGTGAGATATCGTAACTTGTAGAGCCTCTTACTGTATTATCAACACAAGGAAGACACAAGTGTAATAAAAGGATTTTATTAACAAAAGGATAGACAATAGTAACTAACAACTACTGAATGGATGAAGTGCAAAGGGATTGATGATTGCAAGTGACTGAGTTGGATGTTACTATTGCAGTTACAAGTTATCTTATGGAAAGATAAACAGTAATAAGGTGCAGTAATTGCAGTGGGATAAAAGGAGTTGGATTCCGTTTCACAGCCTTGAACATGAAGTACTTGAACGTTGAAATGCTGGAGCACAGAGAAAATGCTTATTCTGGAACACGCAAATGAGGAGCCTTGAAGTTCAAGGTTCTAACGTCTGTGCAGATGATCCTTATCCTCTGGAACACATAGACGGAAGGAGCTTTAGAATCTGAAGTCAGTGCAAATCCGGGCAGTCTGGAACACGCAGATCTGGAGGATCTCTGATAAGAACATTTTGAAGTCTGTACAGAAGATCCAGGCAAACTGGAACACGCAGATCTGGAGGATCTCTGAAGATCTTGAAAATGGGGGGAGCGCTGAGCCTATGGTCGTTGATCCTGTTGCTATTTCCAAACTCCCCAAATTCACTTCTTGCTGAAGCTCTTTGTTTCTCTCTTTCAAGAGGGAGAGAGAAACAGCTTTTTCCTTCAGCTTAGTGCATCTTCGAACTGGAAACTCTTGGGACTGGAACCAGGAACCCAAGCTGGAATAACCCAGAAACTGGAACCCTGGAACCAGAATCCTGGAACAATACAGAAAACTAGAACTGGAACCTAGAACTGGAATAACGCTGTCTCAGAGAGAACCTTTTAATCTTTCCTGAGAAGGAGGGAATTGCAAACTGGCACCTTTCAAATCCAGTGTTTTGATTGGCTGATGCTGTCAAAGGTGGTCACGGTATGGCCCCTCTCTGACATGAGGTTAATTTGCATAGCTTAAAGTTCTTGTTTATAACAATGTCTCTAAGGTTTTTCCTATGCATAATTCACTTTCCAAACCAATTTCACATTAACCTAGACATTGTGCTGAAAACATAAAGACCAAACATCATTGGGCAATATTGGTTAACTTTTGCATGTAATAATGCATGTAATTGCATTTATGTATACAGTGGGTACGGAAAGTATCCAGACCCCCTTAAATTTTTCACTCCTTGTTATATTGCAGCAATTTGCTAAAATCATTTAAGTTCATTTTTTGTCTTATTAATGTGCACACAGCACCCCATATTGACAGAAAAACACAGAATTGTTGAAATCTTTGCAGATTTATTAAAAAAAGAAAAACTGAAATATCACATGGTCCTAAGTATTCAGACACTTTGCTCAGTATTTAGTAGAAGCACCCTTTTGGTCTAATACAGCCATGAGTCTTTTTGGGAAAGATGCAACAAGTTTTTCACACCTGGATTTGGGGATCCTCTGCCATTCCTCCTTGCAGATCCTCTCCAGTTCTGTCAGGCTGGATGGTAAACGTTGGTGGACAGCCATTTTCAGGTCTTTCCAGAGATGCTCAATTGGGTTTAAGTCAGGGCTCTGGCTGGGCCATTCAAGAACAGTCATGGAGTTGTTGTGAAGCCACTCCTTCGTTATTTTAACTGTGTGCTTAGGGTCATTGTCTTGTTGAAAGGTGAACCTTCGGCCCAGTCTGAGGTCTTGAGCACTCTGGAAAAGGTTTTCATCCAGGATATCCCTGTACTTGGCCGCATTCATCTTTCCCTCGATTGCAACCAGTCGTCCTGTCCCTGCAGCTGAAAAACACCCCCACAGCATGATGCTGCCACCATCATGCTTCCCTGTTGGAAAAAAAATTACTAAAAAAAAAAAAAAAAAAAAACTTAAATGATTTTAGCAAATGGCTGCAATATAACAAAGAGTGAAAAATGTAAGGGGGTCTGAATACTTTCCGTACTCACTGTACCTTAATAGGTACGTTTGTATATTTTGGTTTTGGGACGCCTGCCTTTACATGCACATGAAATTTAATGACATCCCATTCTTAACCCTTTATAACTATAACAGCTTCATATTTAACTATAACAGCTTCAACTCTTCTGGGAAGGCTTTCCACAAGGTTTAGGAGAGTGTTTATAGGAATTTTTTACCATTCTTCTAGTAGCGCATTTGTGAAGTCAGGCACTGATGTTGGACGAGAAGGCCTGGTTCACAGTCTCTGCTCTAATTCATCCCAAAGGTGTTCTGTCAGGTTGAGGTCAGGACTCTGTGCAGGCCAGTCAAGTTCCTCCACACCAAACTCTTTCATCCATGTCTTTATGGACCTTGCTTTGTGCACTGGTATGCAGATGCAGTCATGTTGGAACTGTTCCCACAAAGTTGGAGCATGAAATTGTCCAAAGTATGCATGATGATGATTCGGGATGACTTTGACTTAAGGCTACTGTCATGATGATGCTGTTTTTGTGGTTAAATAAGCCTGTAGGGGTAGTCATGCCTTGGCCATTTGCATGACAGGTGCTGCTTTGCATCATCAGCATTTCGTTTCTGTCGATTGAACCACAAACTACTTGAGGTACTGTTTACAAATTGCCTCAGGCAGGGCTCTATTGATATGACCCTGCCTACAATATGTTAGTATAGTGATACATCCCATAAGGTCCCAGTGGAGCGAGGAAGGGCATAACTGCTAAAATTAATTGCTAGGCACATGTGCTAATTCTGTGAACATGGATTCAGTAGGGTGGAGAACTCGATAGACATGCAGTGCAGGTCAGCATTGACAATATGTTAATCGCTTGGATGGTGTGTATTTAAGTGAAAACAGAGAAAACAGGCCTCAAAAAGATTTTTTTTTTTCTTACTAGCCCTATAAGACCTTATTGGCACCACTACAGAATATATACATGTATTTTAGTAACGTATTTTATATGTATCAGATGTATTATATGTTTACAAAAAAAGGTTTGAGCTCGGTAAGATCTTATCGGTAACGTCTGTTATGCTCACCCAGGCTGTATTTATTTGATAAAGTAAAAACACTAATATTGTGTTTATAAATGTTATTACAATTTAAAATAATAGTTTTCTATTTTAATACATTTTAAAATGTAATTTATTCCTTTAAAAGCAAAGCTGAATTTTCAGCAGCCATTACTCCAGTCACATGATCCTTCAGGAATCATTTCTTTAAGAAATATATACAAAATACATATATACAAAATACAATGTAAAAAAATAAATAAATAAATAATTAAATAAATATATATATATATATATATATATATATATATATATATATATATATATATATATATATATGTATGTGTGTGTGTGTCACTAGTAAAATATTTACTCAAATATAATAAAATATTTGCTATAGGACACTGCTTTAAGACTGGAGAAGCTGGTAAATGGCAAGTATATCAAGACACCTTGCTTGTGATGATCTTTGCTTTGACATTCCTCTACCTTGCACTACAGCAAAGTGTCACATCATCATCCTGAGAGGTTATCGAAACCCTGGCATTACCAGCCATGAGGTCGCTCATATCCACGCGTAACCTTTGAAACTATCTGCTAACTCCAGCTTTGCGGCAGAGTGGCGGCATTCGCATGTGATGAAGATGAACTGATCCATGCGTGAAGTGCAGAAACGGCGAGAGCAGACAGCGTTACGCCCGCACACAAAATGTGAATGTGCAGAATACAGTGAGGCATTATGGAATGCTAATGGTGTCATTCTCTTGCCAGAGAGCCCGGAGAGGCCCCGCTTGTTTCTATTCCGCTGTGAGAAATGAGCTCTTATCTGTCCCTCTGAAGATAAGAGGCAGACCTCTCTCGCCCCTTTTCTGCTTCTCTTTTTTCAGACCTGAAATTTACAGTACTGTCTTTCGGGACGAGGCAGCTCGCCCCAGCTGTTAGAGGATGACAAACATTCTGCCGCTGATTTGAGATTCAGGAGGCAAAACAAATTTTAGATGACTAGAGGTGGTACTTAGAAATACCTCTGCTGAAACTGTTGAAACTATACACTAAACCACCAAAGAATGACTGTTCTGCTTCAGCGATTATGACGATGGTTCCTTCTAGAATACTTTTATTTGAATGTCGCCATGTCAGCCTGTTGTGATTCTCACCACTCCCAGAAGTCAACATGATGAGCAACAAGACCAGAGATCGATGGATGTGTTGATGCATGTTAAAAAGTTAAAGAGTTGTGCTGCTTGATATTTTTGTGGAAACCATGATCATTTTTTTTTTTTTTTTTTGATTATAAATGTCTTTACTTTCTGTAACGCAATGAAAGATCAGGGAAGAAGGAGGCGGGAACCGGCGAACATTTTAAAAACTTGAATCAAAAACAAACAAAACATAATGTCGGCGGCAGCCCCTCACGGCCGACTGCCGCCTACATACACAAAACACAACGCAATATAAAATCCAGGCCTGGTCCTCTCTCGTCTTGCACTGTCGTCGCTCCTCCTTTTATACTCCCGTCACTCCTCCATGAGACGAGACCAGTGTGGCGCACAGCTGACGCTCATTAACATTCGCCACCGGCCCGCTCTCACGGTCCCCCGCCTCGCCACACTTTCACTTTTGTTCCGTTTAATGCTCAATTTAATTAATAAAATATTGTATTCATTTCTTAAAAAAACTTTTAAAAAGACCCCAAACTTTTGAGTGGTAGTGTAAGTTTTTAATTTGCAATCATAAAAAGAAGAATTTGAAATGTCTTGTGTATATATAGAGTTTTTTTTATTTCTAGTCATATTTAATTTTTTTTATTTATATTTATTTTATGTTATATTTTGGGTATCTTGTTTTTATTTTGCAGCATAATGTGTCTATTTCATGCTTTTAAAGTGAAAAAAAAATCATCTTTCATTATTTACTATCCCTCATATTATTGAATTCCTTTTGTTGTTTGAAGTCATACAGGTTTGTAACAACATGAGGGTTAGTAAATGATCACAGATTTTGTGTTGTGGGGTAAAATGTATAAAAGACTACTTTAAAACAAGACTGGTAAATAGTTGTCTACCTCCTAGAATGCTTTGATTTGAACATCGCCAGGTTGGCCTGTTGTGTTTCTCACCGTTCCCAGAAGTCAACATGTTGAGCGACGAGTCCAAAGGTCGATGGATGTGTCGATTCATGCTGACGCAGTCAGTGGCAGCGATTCAGCTATACGGCTACATGTATTCCCACGGTGGATAATATTTGATCGATTAGACAAGGCTTGAAATTTCTCACAGGCATTTAGCATGCCTCGCTTGCTGTAAATATATCTGTTATGAGTTTATGTAGACGTGCTCAAGAAGACCTTTATCGGATATTGCAGATTTGGCTTCCATGGACAGTCTCTGGGTTTTATATTACATTTGTTTCTCAATCAAACCATAATTACAGATTTTAGACTCACATTTTCTTTGGATCTGTTTTCCAGGGCCGCTCTTCAAAAGTCTATTCCTTTAGATCAATGTGGAGACACTTAAAAGCATAGCAGTGCCCTTTACCACAAAAACATTCGTTTTAATTAATGGAGCTTTGTGAATCAATCAATCATACATCATAAAAACATTCCACCTGCTCCATCAGGAAAGGAAATGGGCTGATAATAAATGTTTAATGGTTGAAATTGAAGGTTGATTGTCTATTGAATTATGCTGTTTTATAAATGCATCGGAGTTAAAGAGACAGGACCAACATTCTTTCTCTTTTTTTATTTGCACCAGATGATGATCTTTATTGAACGGCCATTCTGTTCGATCAAGAGTGTCATGTTGTAGCTGCATAGAAATCCAGTGAATCAATTTATCTAAGGCTTCAGCTTGAATTTATGATCATGAGTCAGGCTTGTCCTTACTCACCTTCAATTACGTGCACAGATCTGTTTGAATTGTGTTGGAAGTTCACATTAATATTTACCACCTGTTGAAAGCAAAGTGTCTGTCTGCTCAGCTATAGCTTGCAAACAAAACACTAGCTCTGTTGCAAACCCTGAGCTATGTCTGTATAAGCAGCCTTTTAAAGCAACATCCTAGATGAAAGCTGGGCCAAAATGACAGCAACTTGTTGACGCTTCTCCTAAGATATTGTATTTTAAAAAGTTATAGTTATTTAAAGCTGCAGTCCGTAACTTTTTTTGGTTTAAAATGATTCAAAATCAAATTTTGAGCAAAACAAGCCAGCATTCAAAACTATCTCCTTACCTTAGCCCCATTCACAATGGTATGCTTGTAATAATGTGTTATATTTTGAGTGGTATGGTGGATTTCTGTGGGAAATTCAAGCATGTCTTTGCGTCATCATGTCACTTCTGTATACATAGTATACAGAATACAAGAACGTATACAAGAACGAGTCCGGCTAGTAGTGAGGAGCGGACCGCATGTTCTTTAGCAAATCATTTATAGCCTTTTCTCTGGAGAAATTAAATTTATAATTTTGATGGCGGATTGTAATCCAGAAAGGCCCAAATGACATCATCAGTGACAACTGGAGATTCACCTGTAGTCAAAAGCAAAAGAATAGACTGTACGGAAATTGAAATCTACAGGTAACAGTAAAACGCACTAAATGCACGTATCGTCACGCAATGCTAATGGTGTTAACATTAACAATTTGAGAACAAAGTATAACATGTTACTTGCTTGTTCAGATGACATTTTCCGGTGAAAATTCTTATTTTGTTTAATTATACTCCAAGACGTAGAATCTGTGATTCCGAAGTACAATATCCACCCTGGTGTGGTGACTGACAGCAAGCCGCACACACTCCTCAAAACATTAGATCCATCCGCACTGAGGAGCCGATGCATGATGCCGCGCTGAGGAGCCGATGCACAACTCGCGTACAGATGATAACTCTGCAAATAACTGCAGTTGCAGGTTTCAAACAGAGCTTGCAACACAGAGGCAAAACTTACGGACTGCAGCTTTAAGCATTTTGATGCTGTCACTTTAAGACAGACTACACTGATCCAATATATTCGTTTGATTTCTCTCTCAACTGTTTACGTTCACAAAAAGCACTCGCGCGCTATATGCAGCAGCTTCATGTCGCGCGTCTCTCAGAGAGCACGCTCGTATACTGAAACGAGTTCTCTTTCATTGATAATTGCTCTTTAACAGTTTTTAAACCGCATTGCTTAAAAATGCATGCAAACAATAAGCTTTCGTGATCAGGCACCACAGCAACGTCACATGAGCATAACCGTGATAGAGATGACGGTCCAAAATCTTTTTATATACAGGTGCTGGTCATATAATTAGAATATCATCAAAAAGTTGATTTATTTCACTAATTCCATTCAAAAAGTGAAACTTGTATATTATATTCATTCATTACACACAGACTGATATATTTCAAATGATTATTTCTTTTAATTTTGATTATTATAACTGACAACTATGGAAAATCCCAAATTCAGTATCTCAGAAAATTTGAATATTACTTAAGACCAATACAAAGAAAGGATTTTTTGAAATCTTGGCCAACTGAAAAGTATGAACATGTACAGCACTCAATACTTAGCTGGGGCTCCTTTTGCCTGAATTACTGCAGCAATGCGGCGTGGCATGGAGTCGATCAGTCTGTGGCACTGCTCAGGTGTTATGTCTTTAGCCCAGGCAAGACGCTTCTGACGCTTGTTGTTTGACACAAGGAATGCGACAGCTGAAACCCATGTCTTGCATACGTCTGTGTGTAGTGGCTCTTGAAGCACTGACTCCAGCTGCAGTCCACTCTTTGTGAATCTCCCTCACATTTTTGAATGGGTTTTGTTTCACAATCCTCTCCAGGGTGTGGTTATCCCTATTGCTTGTACACTTTTTTCTACCACATCTTTTCCTTCCCTGTGCTTGGACACAGAGCTCTGTGAACAGCCAGCCTCTTTTGCAATGACCTTTTGTGTCTTGCCCTCCTTGTGCAAGGTGTCAATGGTCGTCTTTTGGACAACTGTCTGGTCAGCAGTCTTCCCCATGATTGTGTAGCCTACAGAACTAGACTGAGAGACCATTTAAAGGCCTTTGCAGGTGTTTTGAGTTCATTAGCTTCAATATTCAACCTTTTCACAATATTCTAATTTTCTGAGATAATGAATTGGGGATTTTCCTTAGTTGTCAGTTATAATCATCAAAATTAAAAGAAATAATCATTTGAAATATATTAGTCTGTGTGTAATGAATGAATATAATATACAAGTTTCACTTTTTGAATGGAATTAGTGAAATAAATCAACTTTTTGATGATATTCTAATTATATAACCAGCACCTGTATACTGCATATTACTATTACGTTAAGACATGACTATAAGATACAATAAATAATGTATCAGTTGTCGAGTCACTTGTGTTCTCTACAGTGTGTAGTGTAGGATCAGTAGGTTTTAGATGTCAGCTCTTTATATAGGCAAGACTTCTCACTAGGTTTTAGAACAGTGCATTTGGATGTGGTGTGTATTGAATTTCCATGTTTATACTCTGGATTACCCAGCCCCATGACTACCTGGCTAAATTGAGTATAAGCCACTAAGGGTAGAGTACCTATGATAAGAATGAATAAACAGTCTCAAAGGTTAGTACACAAACCGTTTTCGGATCTTTGATGCAGTTTGATATTCAACAATATCAATTCTTATCAAAGAAAATACACACACATTCACATGCTTGTACCCCTTCCAGACCATTAATATTTCAGATGATTTGATTACATAATGATAGTAGGCTGGTGCTTCAGACAGATTTGATAAGAATGAACTTAAAATGGCTGCCCTGGGTAAAAAAAAGAAAAAGAAAAGAAAATGCCCCCAGCGCCTCTGAAGTGGATAGTTATGTAAAGGCTCTGTCATCCTAGCCTCCATGGGATGGCATGTACCCTGTCTAATCCCAGTCTAAATATTATGCTAATGACTAGCCAGAGCCCACGATAATACGACTCATAGTGTGCAGTGTTATGTCGAGTTGACGTGTTTCAAACCTCTCATGTATGAAGGTGATCTGCATTACCTCTCAGATCCATTGTGGGTTTTTCTTTTTAGCAAGGTTGTTTTGGTGCCATGTTTATGAATTCATGAAGGTTGACATTTGTATTGCACGGACAAAGTGTGACATTTGTACTGGTACAAAGCCAGACATAGAAGTATATATGCCAGTTTATTATTCCACATATATTTTTGGTGCAGTTTGAATTCTGTCATAAGAGTACTTTCATTGGAAACTTCAAAAGCATCTTTTACATTCCTGCCCTCCGATCCCCTTCAAATCATGTTTTGTTTGAGCAGGAAAATCTTTTCCCAACACTGTCTTTCAGGGTATCTGGAAGTTTTGATTTCTATAGAGAGGATTTTTTTCACAGGTAGCGCAACGTACTTCTGGAAGTATTGCTTTTGTCTCTACGCTGTTGTTTTATTGGGCAAATAAATCAATACTTGTTTTCTGTTGTTATCCAACTCGTGAGGAAAAATGAGCACAGTAGGGCAACGGATTGTTTGTTTATGCGGCACACATTAGCTAAGTGTAATTAGAGTTTGGTGAACAGATTTGTGCTTGGGTATTAGAGCATAGCCCTAAATTACTCGTCTAAATCATGATTGTTTGCTCCTTGCTGTGTTTCTATGTGAAAGCTTGTTTTTTTGTAGCTTATTTGTGTGTGTTCTGTTGCATTGTATTAGTAATAATTGATTTTCGCATTGTTCTTCTTAAGCGGGACTAACTTATGTTTACTAAACATTAAAATATGAGGTATTCAGCAAATTTGGAGAGTCATATTCTGATTGTAATTTACTGTGGCTTAAAAATAGCCAGAACCATAGGTTGGTGGGATTTGTGTGTGTGTGGGACAGCATGATCTGTGTTGCAAAAGCCAAGCATTGTTAGACCATAAGGTGTTGTGGCTTTTCAGAATAAATATTAACAATAACACCACATGGAAAGGCCAATGGATTAATCTATTGACTCACTAACCATATTCCATCTGGGGTGGCTTGTCTTGTTAAATTCAGATGCGACTGGATGAGTAAGCGGTTGTATCTTTGCATTGAATCTAGAGGGAATTGTGTTCTATGGGCAGGGCTGAATGTTAATTGTTTTATTTATTTTTTTGCCCATAGCACAGGTGCTACAGAAGTTGAAAGTTTTGTAGCACTGGCCACACAGTTGTAGCACAATTATAAAACATCCAATGTGTTACCATCTCTGAAAACCACAAGTAGTGCAGTTCATCAATTAAACAGACATGTGACTGGCAAAGGACATCAGTGTTCCGTACAAGGCACACAAAATACAAACCTACAAACCAGAAATGCTTTCAGACAAACATTTGATTTGCCAAAAATGGCAAACATAGCAGCTCTTGCTGAACATTAAAGTAAATTTTGTTTAAATAGCCCAATATCACTAAACACAATCCAAAAAACAATCCATCCGTTTTGGCTGAGCACTTGAAAATACCTTTTCATTTTCCTGTAAATCATTAGAAATGTATAAATAATTATTATAATGATGAAAATCTTTAGGATCAGGAAATCTGTAGGGCTGGTCCGAATACCATTTTTGAGCGTTGAAGCTTCAGTAGTAATCAACACCAAATATTTGAAGCTTCGGAGAGTGGGGGCTGAACATATTCTGAACATAAAAGCAGGAATCTCGAGAAGCGGCGCGGGCTTATATACTCCAAGAACGGACACTGCACTAGTGATACAAAACACACAGGTCTGTTACGTCCCAGTAACAAGCTCCTATATTTCGCAGTAGATTAATTTAGTCGGTGTTGCCGGTGTTACCGATATTCAGGCATAACACCGGTTAGGTCACTTGCCCACAGAGGCACCGCCCTCCACCGTCGTTTAGAATTTGTTTTTATAGTAATAAAATAATTTAGTTCAGTTAGAGAATAGACACTACAAATAAAAACTGAACGTGTCTGCTTAATACAGCGTAAACCGAATGAGTGTGGCAGCACAGACCAGCAGCAGGAGTCAGATTTCATTTATCACGAGAGCCAGGAATTGACTGACAAGATGGTCAAAAATGCTTTCAAAGCGAAATGTAAAAGCACCTATTTAAGTGAGTTTGTCATTGTACTGTTCACCACACCCACCATTCAAGCAACCCGCCCTCGAATAGCTGAAAATTTCAACTTAACCCAAAATACAAGCTCAGGCATGCGCTGCTTCCATACACGCTCTTGCAGTTATACGGTCTAGACAGAGAATATACTCCAGCTGCAGGGAACACTTCAGTAGGCTAAGAAGAAGCAAATATATTTACTAAGGATAACGAGGTTGGGTTCCTTCAACTGTCCATCCTATTAAAAACGGCTAGGCTATAAGATCATTGTAAAAAAAGAGTATTATATTTCGCCAGATTTTATAGTGTAAACATATTCAAGCACGAATGAGAACGAATGAGTTTCGAGGGGGGTGCCAGGTCTGTGGAAAAACAAAACAAAAAATTAATATTCAAATCCCAAAATTGAAAGTCGAATACCAACCCACGAGCGAATATTCAAGCATTCAGGTCCAGCCCTAGAAAACGTATGTATCCACTGAGAGAGAAAAAAACTAAACGTATCTACACTGGAGAAAAACATACAGATTTGCATATGTTTACTTCAAATTTCTTTAGAGAGAAGTGTTATTATTTTCTATTTTTACCCAAAATATATGAGCATTAGTGAGTACACCCATATAATGTCTGTTTCTTTAATACTCATAGCCGGAGGGCACCATTGCGCAGAAAGTCCACAAGTGAAATTCATAAAAGTCATAAAACTTTCAAGGTTCCAGTAAATCACTTATATGAACAAAGGCATCCAGATATTGGCATGGCATATGCAAAATAAAACGCAGATACAGACATTTTGACTGATGAAACATGAAGACAACATACGATTGTGACAGTATATGGTTTATCTGTGTTTCTCTGGGCATTTCGGGTATTTTCATAAGAATAAAGTATATTTCTTGCTTCTATATTAGAACCAGACCTGATCTTTTCACTGTTATTCATATAATAAAGTAGTTGCTGTTTGTGAATCAGTGCTATCACTGTTAACTGGGGAATTATCTTTGATTTGAACTGGCCCTTTCCTAAAGAGCACCCTTTGTCTGACAGGTGTTTTGGACAGAAAACAAGGGTCGTCATTTGTTAACACTGCCTGTGTGCCGTATGTATTCATCTGCGTTGTTCGTGGGCTACATTTAATGGCATTGTCATTTTCAGGGCCGTGAGAGAGGTAAAACTCATCCCTTTGTCTGGTGGGAGAGGTGCTGCTGTAGTGCTGACTATGTTGGCTGATAGCGGTGGAGTTTGTGTGGAAAACATAAATACAAATAAACGTGTGCTATTTTTTTTTTCCGGCGTAGCACGTGCAACATATATCTTGCACTGTACAGTCCTGTCTATGTGCTGCACACAAGGGATAGTCATCATTTACTCACCCTCAAATTGTTCCAAACCTATATGAATTTCTTTGTTCTGCTGAACCCAAAGGAAGATATTTGGGGGAATGTTTGTAACCAAGCAGATCTCTGCAGCCATTGACTACCATAGTATTTTTTCCCCCACTATGATAGTCAATGGCTGCTGAGATCTGCTTGGTTACAAACATTCTCCCAAATAGCTTCCTTTGTGTTCAACAGAACAAAGAAATGTATACAGGTTTGGGACAACTTGAGCGTGACAAAATTATGACAGAATTTTCATTTTTGGGTGAACTATCCCTTTAACCAGCTGTCAGGCGCCACCAACCAGACACATCTGAGATCTTTGCCACATGAAAGGAAAAATAAATATGTTGCATCTGTTAAAATCAAATGGCTAGTTTTCATAATGATCTGTCTTGGTGAGTATTCACGCACACATTATCTGTTATATCTTAAGCGACCGTTTTGTTTGCTGTAGGTGAAAAACATCTGATGTGTAACATTATGTTAGATCCATGCGGTAGGTCTGTTTCATTAATGTTAATCAAACATTTGTGGTATCATGGAGAAAACATTTTTTGAATATATATGTTTCCTATAGATATTTTGTTTTGACTTGATGTGTGCCAAATTTGGTGTTATTACCAGGGTGTTTTAAGGTATGGTTGCAGGGTGCTTTTGTTTTGGAACCTTCAGAAAAAAAAATGCAAAATTGACTTTGCTGACTATATCGATTTCCGATTCAAACAAATCTTCATTTTTTTTTATTTTTGCAGCTGAAATCCTACATCATTTTCAAGGTTTTTTAATAGAGAACTCATTTTTGAACATTTTTGCGACTCATTTTGCCAGCACGGGTCACATATTTTAAAATGTAATTTATTCCTGTAATGGCAAAGCTGAATTTTCAGCATTCATCACTCCAGACTTCGGTGTCATGTGATCCTTCAGGAATCATTCTAATAGGCTGTTTTGGCGCTTAAGAAACTTATTATCAATGTTCAAACTGGTTGTACTCCTTAATATTTTTGTGAATCTGTGATAATTTTTTTTTTTTTCTTTTTAATAAATTGAAAGGTGAAAAGAACAGCATTTTTTTGTGTGTGTAATGATATAATTGTCTTTACTGTCACTTTTGATCAATTAAATGTGTCCTTGCTAAATAAAATTTTTAATTTCTTTTCAAAACTAAAACAAAATAAAATATTACTGATCCCAGTAACCTCATGTTTTAGTTAATATTGAAATGTCTGACTTTTAATTGGAGACTTTATCTTTACAGTTTGAGACATTGTTGAGGTCTCTTATGAAATTCTATAGGAGATACATGGGAGATAATGGGTACATTTTTCCAGGAGAAGCATCTGGGGAGCAAGTCCAAGCAATTTCCATTCAATCTCCATTTAAAATTTATTGATCTATAAGAGAAGCAAGTGATAAATTAACAAGTTCTCATTTATGATGTTTGTTTCTTATGAGTAGATGAATGCGAAAAAGGAAAAGAAAGAAGAAAGAAACTCCCTGTGCTTGTGTTCTGAAATCATTTACGTTACTGTAAAAATCTATAGGCTGTTAGTGTAATCAATAATTCTTTCTGTGCATGTCTTGAACTTACTGTGAACTTTCTGCATTTTTTTAGCTTGCCACTTGGGACCCAATCCACGGATTGAACGGGACACTGACGGATCGAAAGCTGGAAAACAACATGCGTGGGGTCGTCCTGAGGGTTGTCACTGTACTGGTAGGTACCGTTACAGCATTACCAGTCAAGGGCTTTATACGTCATCTTACAGCTACAATAGTCTTCATAACTACAAAGTTTTACAAGATGTCAGTGTTCTAATATTCACTGTTGCTCAGTGATGGTCTCTCCTTTTACCTCTAATATAAATGACATCAAACTGACTTAATTAGGACTCCCCTTTGTTTGACTGGACCTCAAAAGGTTGAAGTAACCCAGAGTAATCCATATTCATTCCAGTGAGCTCTAGAGGTCTGTTCAAATCAAGTCACCGGTCTCTGAGTTCATTATGAGTGAATTTTGGGGTGCAATGAACGTAGACCAGGAGAGCTGGGTTATATTGAGATTTGAGTTTTGCTATCTTCCCTCCAGCACCGATTTGAGTGAATCCCTGGAGTTCTTTAAAGATTCAGAGGTTTAAATTGTTCATATCCCTGCTTTGAAGTCAGTCGGAGAAGAAAGCAGTGATGCTGCTACTCTGTGTCTTTTCTCTCTCTCTCTTTACCCCTCTTTTTTCCTTTCCTCAGTGATTTCTCGCCCTGACAGAATGCTCTGTGAATAACTTGCATCCACAATCGCTAACATTGAGCAGTGAGAGGAGACTGTCATGATAATGCACTCCCTCTAGTGGCCAGAACTGAATGCACGCATGCGCATATTGGCAAACTGTGGACACTGGCGGACAATTAGATGGTCTCACAGTTTAATTTGAGAGCTGAAAGATTGTGTGGTCCAGAAGGAATCTGCAGACTTCGGTAAAATTGGTCTTATTGGTATAATCAAATTAGATCAAATATTTAAAGGGTACATAACACACAGTTTCTGTAATCTCATGTTAATCTTGAGCATCTATTAGAGTAGTATTGCATCCTTCATATCCCCGAAGAATCTTTAGTTTTATCATATTCATAAAAGACAGATACGCTGTACTGATTCTTTCCGAAGACAGCCGAACTCGTGGAGGCATGCAGTGGGGCGGGGCTAAAGACACACACACACACACACACACACACACACACACACACACACACACACACACACACACACACACACACACACACACACACACACACACACACAATACATCATGGCATTATCCCTGGATAACTTTCGATTCACTATATGTTTGTGTTGTTTACATTATATGCACTTACGTGCCTATTGCCAACAAAACACAGACAAAACACATTTGACTCATGACCGGGAACAAACAAACACATTTGCAGAACTCCGTTGCTCTGGAAAACCAAACTGCATCCACGTTTCCTAACGCTGGGTTATTTGGGAAGCTGAAAAAGATTATCTTTCCCTCACAACCAAAAAACACACTTATTTAGTGACATTGTTGATTTCGTGGTCTAAAAACAAAATGACAGCGCTGCCGACGGCTTCTGTAACGCGAAGGAAGCTCGTTGATGGACGTGCTCTTGCTCTCGTTCCGGTTGATATGCGCACGCGCTCATTCAGGAGAAGTGCCCATACAAGGAATTCTGCCCTTTTTGATGTCATACAGGGCCATACTCAACAACAACAACAACAAAAAAAAACTTATTTGAATCCTGAAGGAGTGTATTTGGAACAGAAAAATTCTGTCATACGTCCAACTCGTTTTTTGACATTTTGGTCATGTTTAGCATGAGAATCTCTCTACACTCTTTAACAGTGTAAATAGAATAGAATGCTTGAAATACCACCCTTTAATAAACACACAAGCACTTGGTGGATCCATAGAATTTTATAAAAGATGAGCCATGCAATTATAAAGTCTAACTAGAACACTTTATTGTTGTTTTTGAATTTGTTTTTGCCATAACAACACGCTAGTATATAATATCCTAACAGAACAAAGTATTCACAATGTACAAAGTAGCTAATACTATAGTATATTCATTATATGCTATTATTTCAGGATCTCACTTTTTCACGTTATATTTTGTTGCTAAATCTTTTATATTATTGACACATTTAAGTTAATAAATGTTAATAGATTAATACAAAATGTTGAAAAAAGGGTTAATTTACTCAAAATTCTGTCATTATTTACTCAACCTCATGTCGTTCCAAACCCGTAAGACTTTCGCTCATCTTCAGAACACAAATGAAGGTATTTTTAATGAAATCTGAGAGATTTCTGTCCCTCCATTGACAGTCTACGCAACTACCACTTTGACGCTTCAAAAAGTTCATAAAGTGATCGTAAAACTAATCCATATGAATTGAGGGGTTTAGTCACAATTGTCTGAAAAGATTTCATTTAAGCTTTTATAATATCTTCATTTGTGATCCGAAGATGAATGAAAGTCTTTGACAGTCTAGACAGGTTTGGAACAACATGAGGGTGAGTAAATTATGACTAACCCTTTAAGTGTAGACTATGGTCTGTAACACGTTTGTCATTTTCCACATTCGTATCAACTAAAATGTTATTTTCATTGACAAAAAATATATAGTAATACAATAAATAAATGGCTTAGAATGAATGAATGGGAGATGGAGGAAAAAGACTGTAATTATATATTTGACTACATGACCTTTTTTTTTATCTTTGAAATATTTAAAGATCTTTATACACAATGTCTTTGCATGCAGTTCTAGTTCAAACATTGTATTAAAATCAGGATCATTCCTCGAAAAATGAAGAAAAAGCGAAGTGTGCCAGAATAGTTCCATAGACCCTTGTGGTGAAACATATGGTTGGGGAAGTAGGGAGCTTGGAACCATGGGATATGTTGTCATTTGTAAAATAAACCTTCAGGTGGATGGGGGAGGCACATGCTCCCTGCTGGTGGCTGATGGAACGCTCCCTTTGGTTTTACTGCTAACTGGTAGCAGCCCACTGGCTCCTTGCAACTTAAACTCCCCACTGCTCCCAGATGCCCCAGTGGCAGGCGTGTCAGGATACGTGACGTGCCAGTTCTGACAGCTCTTCACCAGTCTGAGAAATGCTGGTGCTGTTCCAAACACAGAAACTGACTGAGAACACACACACAGCTGTCGTGAAACCTTGCAGTCTCGATGCACCATGACACATGTTTTTTATTCACTCACCAGTGGATCATAGCTGCATGCATGAGAGAATCTTCAGAACGTCTGTAGAAGATGGACGAAGACTGAAATCATACTGTATAGAATATTCATATCAATAAATGATCAATATATATGCATTTTTAATATAAAATTACGTGAAATATTAATGTGAATTATTAATTCATATACATAATGAATATATTGTATATGTACATATTTTTTGTTTTTGAAAGAAATCTCTTATGCTCACTAAGGATTTATTTGATGAAACACAGTAAAAACTCTACATAATATTGTGAATTGTTACAGTTAAAAATTTTATTTGAATATATTTTAAAATGTAATTTATTCCTTTGATGGAAAAGCTGAATAAGTGTTACTCCAATTTTCATTGTCATATGATTCTTTAGAAATCATGCTTGTTAGTGATGGTGTGAGGACCCTATTGAAATTGCTCAATGGTGCCCATGGTCCATTCACAATGGGGCCCCCTCAAGCACCGGTTGCACTGGTTGCACCGCCCTAAGGACGGCCCTGATTATGTTTTTAATGTATATATATTTATATATATATATATTTATATTGTCACATCATCGACCCACATGTATGCCCGCAGCAATAACACTTGAACAACACAGGATGATGCTAATGTTAGTGACATGCATCACCTTTGCTCCATGTCTTCTATCGATTTCCATAGTAGAGATTGACCACAAGATCGGTGTGAATTTGAACCACTGCATGTGTAGTTGGGTGGAAGGAATGGCCGTATAATGAGGGAGGGAATCAGTGCAACATGGGTTGAACACATGTGGGGAGCCGTACCCCTTCTAGGCCGGCTCAATAAGAGCAAGGCTACATCTCAATGTAGATAAAAAATGATACTGGAGAAATCCTGTTAAAAGGGTCATTGTCGCTGTGCTTTTGCCCCTAATCTAAGTGCTACAGATATTCTTCAGATTGTGCTGATGACCGATTGGTCCAGGAGAATCTAGTAGGGGTCTTGCACAAGCCCCTCAGAGGGAGGTCTGATAGATGGCACCTCTTGGCTATAGTGTGAGTTGGCATGCATATCCTCACTTCCTCTAATAGCTTATTGAGCGAGGGGGGTCTGGTGAGGATTAGAAAGCGCTGGCTTAATGTGCAGGCTGCATGCAGTCAATAACGCTCAATCCATGATAAATCTGCCTGACATATTCCCAGAAACACTTCAGACATCAATAGGGATTTGTTTAAGAGAATATGAAAAATAAACAGCAGGCTATTATTTTCACTGGACCGCTGGTGCCACCGTGGTATTGGAATCGCTATGGTATTGGAATTAGACAATAACGTGGTATAGGAATCGCAGAGCTGCTGAAGACTCTGGAGGAAGATGTTTGCTGTTCACATGATGGTTGGTCATCGGCCTTGTGTTGAATACAGCCATTCAGGCCTGTGAAAGCTCCTTGCTAAATTGAGCTCCTTTCAACAACTTTTCGTGTTCAGCAATAGTTTAGAAATCTGTTAGTGCAGATAAACAAAGGAATTTAATTTGTTTCTTTATAAATGTATGTTTTATCAATATTCTGTTGCTGACTTTCTTATAAAAAAAGCCAGGAGGACCAACTTAGTGGTTAAGTGATTGGATATTATGCTAGCGTGATTTCTATGAACTTTAGTGAAAAAGCTTCTGTTTGTAATTTCCAGTAAACTATGGATTCAACTATTTAGACTTGATGATCTTTCCCCCTTCGTTGACAGAAATTTCCGTAATTAATGAGCCAACACTTCCCCACCATTGATGGAAATTTGCGGCTTTCCGTGTTTTCACTGTTATACGGTTAGGGGACTCTATGACACATCTTCTGTACAAAATCTCCAGATGAAATCACAGGAGAAAAAGAAGCAGAAACAAGCGTTAGCATATGTAAAATAACACGATCATCAACATTAAACAGCATATAAATCAAAACTGCCTAATGTTACCGAATTAAATGTTGACCCAGGATGAGCTATAGGACTGTGCAAGGGGTGTTGTTGACTAATCTACTCTCAAAATGTCCGTGCCATAGTATGTGAGATTAGAAGTATGTCCCAAAGCTTAGTATGTCAAAAGTTCCTGGATGGTCTACTATTTCCTGTAGATTTATGAAGTGTGTATCCATGCACACTATAAAGGCTAATATTGCACACAACCCATTGTGCTTTAAAAAAATTTAAAAACAAAATATGGCCAATATGTGCGACCAATGGTGAGAGGTTTAGATAAAGGTTTGAATAACTAATAATCAAAGTTTAACCTTATTCAAAATAACAGTATTTAATGTTATCCATGTTATATTTCATCTGCAATAACAATGTGTGGATTTTTATAAAGATCCGTTTGGCCATTACCTTTTAAATGCATCATCATGCATTAATATGAGATTAGAAGTATGTCCCCAAAGCTTAGTATGTCAAAAGTTCGACCTGGATGGTCTAATGCATTTCCTGTAGATTTATGAAGTGTGACAAGATGATCAGGCCAGTTTACGGTGACACATGCATGTCAGGATAAGAGAGCAACTGTTAAAGACGCAAATATTGTGATAGAATGTCCCAAAGCTTGTCTACTAATTGTGCTTTAAAATTTATATAGCGCCTCATTGGCTCATTAATTACGGAAATTTCTGTCAAAAGGGGAAAGATCATCAAGTCTAAATAGTTGAATCCATAGTTTACTGCCAGAAGCTTTTTCACTAAAGTTCATAGAAATCACGCTAGCATAATATCAATCACTTAACCACTAAGTTGGTCCTCCTGATAAGAAAGTCAGCAACAGAATATTGATAAAACATAGAAACAAATAAATTCCT
Source organism: Paracanthobrama guichenoti (assembly GCA_018749465.1). Taxonomy (NCBI): domain Eukaryota; kingdom Metazoa; phylum Chordata; class Actinopteri; order Cypriniformes; family Gobionidae; genus Paracanthobrama; species Paracanthobrama guichenoti. The sequence continues at coordinate 12,254,597 of CM031954.1, forward strand.
TTGTTTAGATTCAAGAGTTTTATTTGACATAACAGTTATATAAGAATCAAAGTTGTAACAGGTCCGCTTTATGGACAGTCACAAGGAAGAAATAACAGTAATTATAAAAAAAGTTATCTATATATATATATATCATCTGTAGAATTATAAATAATGTCAAGAGAAAAAAGGTAAATTAAGGATAAAGTGGAATAAAATAATTGATAGACTTTGCAGTGAGTAAACTGTAGACTTATAAATATGTGGTTAACAAATTATAAAGAGTATAATGCAGGTTTATCATTGTTACACAGTAATATGAGGACAGAAAGTGCAGTCTGTCAGTGTATCGATGTTTATCCTGACGTGAAGACGTGATGTTAAGTGACTGAGTTCAGGAGTCTGATGGCTGCAGATCAACTTGGTAGCTCTACCTTTGCAGCGTTTGGTGTAGGCGTCCTGCAGAGGCGGGAGAGCTGACCCTGAGATACGCTCGGATAAGCGCACTAATGCATTTCTCTCCGACAGCGTGAAATGAGGCCTACGGGCTTTGTAAGAGCACCCCTGCAGAGACGGGAGAGCTGACCAGGAAATGAAATGAAATGTTTTCAGGATAGCTGGTGAAACCCTGAATTTCCTCAGCTGGCGCAGGTGGTACAGTCTTTGCAAGATGTCTGATTGACAGGGTCAGTTCCTCTGAGTTTACTCCCAGGTACTGCATGCTCACTCTCACTGGTGACCCGCTGATCATGAGGCGGGAGTATGTCCGTTGCTGTCTCTTCCTGAAGTCCACAATCATTTCTTTGGTCAACAACATTCAGAAGAGACAGTTGTCCTGGCACCATGATGTTAGATGCTCCACCTCGCCCAAGTATGCCGCCTCATTGTTGCTGTAACAGTATCATCAGCAAATTTGATGATAGAGGTGGAGCTCCCAAAACAGTCATGTAGAGAGAGTAGAGCTCTTTTTGGAGCTCCTACACTCAGGGTGATGGAGGTGGAGGTGGACTGGCCTATTCTCACCACCTGAGGCTCATTGAGGAAGTCCTCAATCCAGTGGCAGAGAGAAGGAATCAGGCCGAGATCTGTCAGGTTAGCTTGGTGGGAACTATGGTGTTAAAAGGCTGAGCTATAGTCAATAAATAGCAGTCTTCTGTAGTTCCCACTTTTGCTGTCTATGTGAGATCATGAGAGATGGCATCTTCAAGTCTAAGAGGGTAGTTGAATCCGCAAATAGTGTTACTGGAAACCTTCATACTAACACGTGAGAGCCACTGGACGATAGTCAGGCAAGAGGGTTTACTGTTCTTAGGGACAATGAGTTCATTTTTGAAGGATCACACAGATGTAGCGAGGGACTCATTATAATATCCAAGCACAGGACTTAACCTGAGATACCATAAGTTGGTCCTCCTCCACACGCTTTTTCATCCTCTGAGACAGAGATCACGAAAGTCAGCAACAGAATATTGATAAAACATACATTTATAAAGAAACAAATTAAATTCCTTTGTTGGGCTTTTAGCTGCTCGAGTCTCCACTCGGTCTTTATACTTTGATCGCCGTCTGCAGATCGACTGATTGTTGCTAACACCTCTGACGCGATTTCTAAACTATTGCTGAACACGAAAAGTTGAGTCACCAGAGTTGAAAGGAGCTCAATTTAGCAAGAGCATAGAGGACGCTTTCACAGGCCTGAACTGCGCTGTATTCAACACCCAGGCCTGATTTGAGAAGGATGACCAAGCATCATGTGAACAGCAAACTCGCACGCTGAACTCGCTCCAGAACATGTCCCAATCAGCCAGAGCTGCTGCGCGGTCTGAGTGGGGTTAACCAAGCCATCACCGGGGTTCCTGGAGGAGCTTTTGTTTGTATTCGGGATTGTGATAATTCCAAACGCTACCGCTTTATAGGCCAAACTATGATCCAGTGTGTTTGCTCCTCGTGCGGCAGGAGACGGCTGGTGAAAGTTTGGCAGGACTTTCTTTAGGTTTGCCTTGCTAAATCGCCGTGAATGCCTATCCCTGGCAACATCATGAAGGCCAGATTTAGCAGTCTCATCCTGAAAACTCCGTTAGAATGGGCGGCAGATCATCAATTTCCAGATGAGGCGAGCATCCTGAGAATGGTGATGATTCCTGGGATCGCACCATTTCTTGTTGATCATGAAACACACTCCACCGCTTTTTGGATTTACCGGCCTCGCTGTTCTGTCCATAAGTAAGTTCTCCGACGCGCCACATGTGTCCGGGATGCCATGTTTTCAGACAAACAATAGATATTACAGTTTTGATGTCATGAAAACTTATCCTGGCTCTAAGATCGTCCATCTTATTATCCAAGGATTGAATTCTGGTTTATCTGCACTAACAGATTTCTAAACTATTGCTGAACACGAAAAGTTGTTGAAAACGAGCTCAATTTAGCTTTCACAGGCCTGAATGGCTGTATTCAACACAAGGCTTGACCAAGCATCATGTGAACAGCAAACATCTTCCTCCAGAGTCTTCAGCAGCTCTGCGATTCCTATACCACGTTATTGTCTAATTCCAATACCGCCACTATTTATATAGCGCCCTTCACTCGAGGCTAAGTGAAGCTATCCCGCTTTCCCTTTCAGTCTCATCCTGTAACGTCGGTCATCAATTTCGGTCTCATCCTGTGATTAAGTACATACTTTTAGGGCGTAGTATAAGTAGACGAATTGGGATGCAGCATATGCATTAGCAAGGTCATGATCCAAGCATCATGTAAACAGCAAACATCTTCCTCAGAGTCTTCAGCAAGTGTTGATTAAAAGAAAGTACATTTAGCTACAATAAATGATTTGGGTTTTTCAAATCCGATCTGGATGTAATACTTTTGATATATTGCTCAACGAAACTTGCCTAATCTGTTGATTAAAAGAAAAGCATTTAGCTACAATAAATGATTTGGGTTTTTTAAGCAAAACTTTTGATATATTGCTCGTTCTGATAATCTGGGGGCTGTGAAAATTTTGTGAAAATGATCGAAAATGCTGGCAATTGTTTTTGTTTTTTGTTTTTTTAAATGCTGGCAAGGAAAGAGTTGAAGGGAAAGGAAAAGGATGTTTAAAAAAAAAAATTGCTTTTACTCCATTTCTGTTCCATCCCGGTCTGCTATTATGTTTAGCATAACACCAAATTAGATTTTTCTTTTGTCTTTTTTTTTTTTTTTTTTTTTTCTTTACTTTGCATTTAGACTGAAATATAAGCCTTTATTCACTGAAGGGAGGGAGGTTTTCCTGCAAAAAAGAACCTACGGTACATTTTAGCCTGTTCCTCACACAAATCATGTGTGGCTTCTAAAGACTTTGAACTTTTGCCCTTTTGAAGTTTTCAAAGTCGACATGAACAGTAGTTTTGTAGAAAAAAAGGATAATTTACCATCTTCACCATCTTCTGGTTCTGTTTGAAAATGTACAATCCAGAATAGTATGATTCTTTGTGGCTGTTCAAAAGTGATGAGCTTGAATATGGTATCTTGTGTCTAGAATAATATTGAATTAGTTATTGTGATTTATTGTGTTTTCACAGTGTGTATGTTAAGAAACATAAAAAAGACAGGAATTAGGGCTAGATTTGGTCTTTTTTGGTTTTGATCAAGAGGGCTTGATGAACCATCTGTACCCACAGTTGATATTCTAATCCGGCCCTGGAGAAGTCTTCCCCCCTTGTAATTTTGAGTTTTGAATTTCTTGTTTTACTCTTCAGAATCTAGTGTTGTGGCCCTCAGGTTGGTCTTGAAGAGTCGTTTTAGGAGCTTCCTGTTTTCAGAAAATCCCTCAACATATACTCATTCTACCCTACCATAAAAACCTATTCACACCAGTTCAACTGATAGGGTTGTGAAATGTATACCGCAAATGTACATATATCTCTGCCATGCTTCTATAATTGTGGGAACTTGCTTGTCCTTGAGACTTTTTCACAATTCGATGTAACAGCTGTCAGCATAGACTCCTCACATAGAGTCGCTCTCTAAACTTCCTCCTTATAAAAAAAAAGCATTTTCTCTGTGTGACCTTCAGAAACTCTCCAGAGCCAGTTTGGCAGTGTATGACAATGTTTGTAGACCTTTTATGAAACACCAGTTGGCCCCAAGCTCAGACTAAATCCAAATCGCATCATATCCACCTCCACAGTAGTCTGCCAAGCTGGTTTTGGAGGTCCTTGGAGACTCTGCTCGTCTTTATCAGTGGAGAACGACTAATCAATTAAAATAGCAGTCGGTCTCGCTGCTTCAGAAGAATGGTTTCTTCAGCCATAGGCAGAGCTAATGCTTGTATGATGAGTGTGAATCCGGGTATATATTTTTAATTTAAAAATCCTTCTCGTAAAGACTTAATTTCTTTGATGTGAGCACAGTAAAACCTTAAATCTCTAATTGAGCATTAGGGATCTTATGAGTCAGTCAGAACCCACTATGAATAATGTATGACTGACAAGCACCATCAAGTTAAGAAATGTTTTGATAAATGTGAATCTTTACTTAGCACTGAGAGAGAATGGTTTGTTCAGACCCCTTTTCTATTGAAGAGGACTTTTTATTATTATTTCAGATTATATTGCCACCATTTTTATTCCAAGAAATTCAGAACTGTTTTGAAATGTAAACTATGCAAATCTCTGGAGAAACTTTCATTACTCATTGTATGATAACATTTTGACAGAATACTATTAAATTACCAGGTGTCTATTGAGGAAGTACTATTAAGGCCGATCTTGTCCTGGTGTGACAGTGAGATGATCAGTTTACAGTAGAGTCAATTCAGAATTTACCTTATATTGTATATTGCCTACATCTTCATTCCAAGAAATGTACATACATAGTTCACATTTCAAAACCATTATCTGTGTGATATTTGCTATATCCTTTCCAGAGTTCCTTTCATTTCTGCTTTGGCTGAAGTTTAAACCTGTAGCCTTTGTGAGGCGAGACCAGATCCTTAAACTAAATAAGCACCTCTCAGCATCTCCTATATTCTCTCAAAAGATTCACTCAACTACCTTAAAAACAAAGCCATACATATTTACTTTCTTCACATTACTCTTGATTGGATATGACATGGCACTAATTCCTTCCTGAATTTTTTTTCTCCAAATTATGCCACAGCTCATAAGGGGAGGTTAAAGCCAAGTGACATTGCCTCCTGCTGAAAATAAAATCAAATTATGAGCATTAGCTAAGCCGCTGTAGGAGCTTATGCGTCTGCTTCAGGTAAACACTTGTGTCAGCTCCAGGAATGGATCTGCCACCCTCAGAATCATGAACGTCAAGCTGTGTTCTCAGTAGACAATTTATGATACCCTGTTGACTCTAAAACCGGTTACCTCAATGTCCGTAGGCATTGCCGTTGAACTTTTTTGTGTGTGTGTGTGCGTTTTAATCCTCTGCGACTGTTTTTGTTGCTTTTAGCTAGATGATTTAGTCCCTTTATAAGCTGAAATAATGATTTCTGTGCTGTTGCTCATTCCAGGAAGAACCATTTGTGATGGTCTCAGAAAATGTGCTTGGGAAGCCTAAGAAGTACCAGGGGTTCTCAATCGATGTCCTGGACGCTCTGGCAAACTACCTTGGTTTCAAATATGAGATCTACGTGGCCCCTGATCACAAATATGGCAGCCAGCAGGGTGATGGGACCTGGAATGGTCTTATTGGAGAGCTGGTTTTTAAGGTAAGACTTAATACTAATCTAATTGGGCAAAACTGACTGTCTGTCTACTGTATATCTATCTATATGTCTGTCTGCTTGTCTACTATATGACTGGCATGTTTGAATTTCAGTTATAAATGCCGGCCAACTTTAATGTGTTACATGGCAAAAACTATGTGGACACCCCTTATAATAAGCTATTTTAGACTCGTCCATAATTAATTAGGAAGTGCAAAAATCTAGTTTATACTATTAAAATCTAATTAGACAAACGTACTTTTTAGTAGATTGAAAATGGTCTCCACATATTATATATACAAAAGACCGTATTTCAAGTGTTAATACATTTAAAGCTCAAAGGACCATTTCAAACTATTTTAATGATGCAGAATTATTTTAGCGCGGTCAGCACTGCCTTTGATTTGACTAACATAATACAGTCTGGCTGAATGCCGCAGATTTATGTGCTTTCCTTTGGCTTTCTCAAACTATCTTGGGTTTTTCAATTTCCCTAGTATTCCCAAACAGTCTGCACTGCTTTGATAAAGAAGAGTGCAGATTTCTTACATGTGAATGAGGGAAAAACCTCATACTGAAATGTTGTCCGCTGGCAGATAAACAAAAGGCAAATCTCACAGCAGTAAGAGGTCAGATACACATTTTCAGGGCCATTACTCCAAACCCCCACCCCCCCCCCGCTGCTTTCCATTCCACAGCTTTTTCAGTTCTGCGACACACCTCCATCCCTACTGGTTCCTGTGCTGAGAATATTCCTCACCACTGTACCGTCAGGGAAACGGAAACATAAGCCACAGTGTACTGCCGCTTATCTTCATTTCCAGAGAGAAATGACCAAAACGCAAGGAAAATATTAAGGAGCTCTAATCGCATTGTTACGGTCTCTGTTGACACATTGTTTTCCAGCAACTTCACATCTGTGTGCTTTCATGATACACCAGACCTTTGATGTTTTGTTGCAATTCAATATTTCCGCAAAACAGTTCTTTGATTTTTCGTTTGCTTTTTGTGTTCTAATCATGTAAAAAAAAAAAAGGCTGTTGACATGATATAACAGGCCAGGGCATTACAGGGAAACAGCCATCACTTTACACTGTGTTCAGAAGTTTGGGGTCAGTAAGATTTTTTCTTTCTTTCTTTTTTGAAGAAAAAATACTTTCTAATAATTAATAATATTTAGGAATAATTGATGACTGAAGTGACAGTGAAGACTTTACATTGTAACAAAATCATTCTATTTCAAATAAATACTAGGGATGGGCATGAGTTCTCGAGTATTCAAGTACTAGTGGTAGAGATAGTGTAAGAGGATAGAATATACAGTTTGTACTGTATCAACATTATTACGCCTATGTATATATATATATATATATATATATATATATATATATATATATATATATATATACCAAACATAGCACCTAACATAGCACCTATTTGAAAATTTGTTGAGATTTGTTCAGAGATGTGAGCTCCAGACAGTCAGTGGTCGTTCAGCGGCCGTTCAGCGCTCATGTACACACAGAGAGCTTTATCTACTCCTTCGGGAATTTGCAGCTGACTCTTATGTAAACACGAGGTATAATTATTTTTGAGTATATCAAATGGGCAATCTTTGGTCTTCGGCATATGATGTAGGCATAGAGTAAGCTATTACCGGAAGCCAGTGATTTCGAGTTTATAAAGTTATAAATATAGATATTTATTCTTACAAAAACGCATCTCTTCACTTCAGAAAGTATTTATTAACCCCCCTGGAGCCGTATGGATTACTTTTATGATGGATGGATGTACTTTTTGGGGCTTAAAAAAAGGCACCATCCACTCCCATTATAAAGCTTTAAAGAGCCAGGATATTTTTTAATATAACTCTGATTGTGTTTGGCTGAAAGAAGAAATTCATATATATCATGGCTTGAGGGTGAGTACATTATGGGTTAGGGTTGCAACTAACCCTTTTAATGACATTTTCCCATTTTCTGTGACCTAATCTAAAGTGAGAACTATTTACAGGTAATAAGTTGTAATAAAGCATAAAAACACTATCTAATTCTTTACACATGAGCTAATTAAGCAACATATAAAGTACAATATATTAACTATAAATTAAATATAAACTAACAGTTTGCAAATGATTTACAAGTACTTTATTGCTGTATACTTATTATAAAGTGTTACAATGTTTCTTTTTCAAAAACATTGATGCACTATGGATAATCTAGCAGTGTTATCTTTCTAGTCATATTTTTGTGTTTTGGTAGACATATCTTCATGTCATACATTTATGTGTCAATATTAATTTTCGTAACAGTGTTTTAACTAAAATATTTCCATTACCGCCATGACAGACACGCACCACAAAAACTAAATCAGAACAACTCTTTTCAACGTTGACTAATAAGAAATGTTTCTTGGGCACCAAATCAGCATATTAGTATGATTTCTGAAGGACCATGTGACACTGAAGACTGGAGTAATGATGCTGAAAATTCAGCTTTGCCATCACAGGAATAAATTTTAAAATAGAAAATTATTTTAAATTGTAGTAATATTTCACAGTATTACAGTTTTAGTTATTTTTGTACATAAAATGATCAGTCATATATGCATATACAAACCCGATTCCAAAAAAGTTGGGACACTGTACAAATTGTGAATAAAAACAGAATGCAATGATGTGGAAGTTTCAAATTTCAATATTTTATTCAGAATACAACATAGAGGACATATCAAATGTTTAAACTGAGAAAAGTTATCATTTTAAGGGAAAAATAAGTTGATTTTAAATTTCATGGCATCAACACATCTCAAAAAAGTTGGGACAAGGCCATGTTTCCCACTGTGTGGCATCCCCTCTTCTTTTTATAACAGTCTGCAAACGCCTGGGGACTGAGGAGGCAAGTTGCTCAAGTTTAGGAAAAGGAATGTTGTCCCATTCTTGTCTAATACAGGCTTCTAGTTGCTCAACTGTCTTAGGTCTTCTTTGTGGCATCTTCCTCTTTATGATGCACCAAATGTTTTCTATGGGTGAAAGATCTGGACTGCAGGCTGGCCATTTCAGTACCCGGATCCTTCTTCTACGCAGCCATGATGTTGTAATTGATGCAGTATGTGGTCTGGCATTGTCATGTTGGAAAATGCAAGGTCTTCCCTGAAAGAGACGACGTCTGGATGGGAACATATGTTGTTCTAGAACTTGGATATACCTTTCAGCATTGATGGTGCCTTTCCAGATGTGTAAGCTGCCCATGCCACACGCACTCATGCAACCCCATATCATCAGAGATGCAGGCTTCTGAACTGAGCGCTGAGAACAACTTGGGTTGTCCTTGTCCTCTTTAGTCCGGATGATATGGCATCCCAGTTTTCCAAAAAGAACTTCAAATTTTTATTGGTCTGACCACAGAACAGTTTTCCACTTTGCCACAGTTCATTTTAAATGAGCCTTGGCCCAGAGAAAACGCCTGCGCTTCTGGATCATGTTTAGATATGGCTTCTTTTTTGACCTATAGAGTTTTAGCCGGCAACGGCGAATGGCACGGTGGATTGTGTTCACCGACAATGTTTTCTGGAAGTATTCCTGAGCCCATGTTGTGATTTCCAGTACAGTAGCATTCCTGTATGTGATGCAGTGCCGTCTAAGGGCCCGAAGATCACGGGCATCCAGTATGGTTTTCTGGCCTTGACCCTTACGCACAGAGATTGTTCCAGATTCTCTGAATCTTTGGATGATATTATGCACTGTAGATGATGATAACTTCAAACTCTTTGCAGTTTTTCTCTGAGAAACTCCTTTCTGATATTGCTCCACTATTTTTGGCCGCAGCATTGGGGGAATTGGTGATCCTCTGCCCATCTTGACTTCTGAGAGACACTGCCAATCTGAGAGGCTCTTTTTATACCCAATCATGTTGCCAATTGACCTAATAAGTTGCAAATTGGTCCTCCAGCTGTTCTTTATATGTACATTTAACTTTTCCGGCCTCTTATTGCTACCTGTCCCAACTTTTTTGGAATGTGTAGCTCTCATGAAATCCAAAATGAGCCAATATTTGGCATGACATTTCAAAATGTCTCACTTTAAACATTTGATATGTTATCTATATTCTATTGTGAATAAAATATAAGTTTATGAGATTTGTAAATTATTGCATTCCCTTTATATTCACAATTTGTATAGTGTCCCAACTTTTTTGGAATCAGGTTTATATGACCATTTCTGCTTTTTCTAAGCATTTTTATTTATTTTTTTTACTTGGCAATCTATGAAATGAGTAGATTTAGTTTCAGGTATTACTGCATATTTGCAATTGACTTGGTACAATAGAAAAAATCATTGAATACTACAAATCATAAAACCAAAGTGTTTCATAAATACAAAGCTTTAATTTCAAGTAATTGTAATTATAATGCAGTTAACACTGGATAAATATTACACAGGCATTATGGCAGGGCTGACCCATAGCATAGGCGGTTGCCTAGGGTGCAGAATTAGGGACTTAGCAACAGGGACCTAGCAACAGCTGCTGATGGAACGGCAACGGCCACTAAAAGTAAACTATTAACTGTCATAGCCAAAGAAAGCAAAAATCACTAAGGAACAATTTTGGCATTAAATTATATACAGATACAATTAAAATGCCACATAACCATAAAATATTACATTTACTTATCTAATCTTTCACATATTAATGACAATGGCAAATCAGCTGTTCTCACATAGTAGACAGTTACAGTAGAACATCATGAAGTAGTAGTTAAAGTCGTGCATGTGCAATAGAATGGCAGAATGCCATTGCCGTTCCATCAACAGCTGTTTCTGTCCCTGACAGGGGTGCACAGCACAAGAGGCAGGGCTTGTTACTACGGTTGTGCTAGATGGTGCTAATCACCCTCAAACGAAAGCAAGAGCACCCTCACACCGTGTCCTAACTACATGTGACGTGACACCACGACATGCGATAATAGGCTTCTTTTCCATGTTAATTAGAGTTTTTGTCCTAACTAGCCGCGACACCGACACGCGATGATTCTATTTTAGAAGTGGTTTCTATTTCTGCCACGTCGCTGCTGGAACAATACCAAGAAAACATGGCAATAATAATCTCAGGTAATTTTATGTGCTTTATTTAATGATGAAAGCTTTTGAGTATCATTTAGTGCTCCCAGCTTTGTAACATATAGGTGTACTAAAAGCAACAATGGATAATTGTTAACACCTCCGATCTTGAAATTAAACAAATGGAAACAAGAACATTCAACAAGTATATTCTATGACAAAGATTGTTTTAGTAACTCAGTATGCATTTTTAGTAATGTTTAAATGGTGTAATATTTGTGAATTTGATTATGTACTATCCATTTGCTTGTGAGTGCTGTCAAGATTAATCTCTGGTGCCATAGCCTACACCTGCCACGAGAGCCCGCCCCCACACACTGTTCTGATTGGCTGTGGTTTTTGATTGATTTGGTCTCATAGTCACGTCGCGCCCTGGTGTGGACAGACAAGTTGCTTGTCGCTGGAATTTTATCGCATTGCATGTAGTTAGGACACGGTGTCAGGTTAATACTATAATAATAATATATTAGAGAAACAAATGCTTCAGTCTGTGTTTGTGTTTGTGCTCTGGTCCTGAAAAGCGTCAAAGGGTTTCTATTTTACAATGTGTTTTTGTAGCTTTGAGCAATGAAGCCAATCACAGACATGTCTGTTGACTTCTTGAACCAATCAGAGGTGTTTAAGTTTAAGATCCACTCACCACTCAAAACGCAGGAGTTTTTGTTCAGTGCTGAGTTCTGAGTTCTCTTATTATAACAAAGTGTATTCACATTGTAGTCACAAATGGTGCACAATTTGCAGGTTTATGCCAAATAACATCCTTTTAGTACTTTAGATTACAATATGTTTACGATAACAAACGAAAAAATTACATCAACAGAAAAAAAAAAAAAAACGTAATGGGTGACAACATGTTTAGGGGGGTTCAAGTTGAAGTTCGGGGTGGTGATACCATCAGTTGAGGAAGTCCCAGTAAAAAGCTTAGGGAAGTGGTATAATGCCTCTCTTAATGACAGAAGCAACGTATCCAGGACAGAGAGACAAGCAAAAGAATACGAGCGTTCAGGCTTACCAGGCAAGTTCAAGGCCTGGCTCTTCCAGCATGGTCTGCTACCCAGACTTATGTGGCTACTGACAATTTATGAAGTGCCTATGACATTAGTGGAAGGACCTGAGAGGCAAAATAATAAACACCTTCGCAGGTGGCTCGGAATTCCCCCGTTTTATGTCAGTAGGGCTATACATCATATCTGGACAGTTACTGCTACCCCTATCGTCATTGGTTGAAGAGTTCAAAGTGACAAAGTGCAGGGCTGTGATGACGTACAGAGATTCCAGTGATAAAAGAAGATCAGAGGCACAGGTGTCACCACAAGATCAGAATGCAAGTGGGCAGCTGATGTAACCGTGGCACAGGCGGAGAGCAGGCTGAAGTTGAAGGACATCATTGGGAACCAGTGCATGGGAAGACAAGGACTTGAGAAGGACTACCCATTTCCAGCAATGGGGGAAAGCTGACCTAACGCAGAGGAGAGAAATGATCCAGACCGAGGTTCGTCACCTGGAGGAGGAAGGGCGAAGGGCTAGGGCTGTGGAACTGGGAGTACAAGGAGCCTGGACAAAGTGGGACTTACCAAAGTGAAAAATCACATAGCTTGAACTTTGGAGACTGGAGCCCTTTCACATTTCTGCATTTGTATGATACCCTTCTATCACCAGCAAATTTGTACAGGTGGGGAATGGAGGACGCAGTGTGTAAGTTGTGTGGAGGGAGAGGCACATTGCCACATGTACTGGCAGGATGTAATACTGTGCTTAGCCAGGGAAGATACAGATGGCGTCATGATAATGTCCTCCAAGCACTGGCTGACATCTTGGAGCAGGAGAGATGGAAAATACATCAGTCCTATAAGAGCCCAGTGTCATCTATCCAGTTCATCAGGGAGGGAGAGAAGCCACGCTCCTCCAAAAAGATCAAGAATAGCCTCCTGCAGGAAGCACAGTCATGGGAAATGAGACTGGACCTGGGACGGAAACAATGTTTTCTCCAGGATGTTCAAACAGATGTGGTCATCTGGACTGAGGAGGGAAGAAGGATCATAATGATTGAGCTGACTGTCCCATGGGAAGATGGATGTGAGGAGGCCTCAAAGAGAAAAGCCACCAAGAACCAGGACCTGGACCAGTGATGCAGGGATAAAGGTTGGTTGCAGGGGTTTCCAATCTGTATGGAAGATGCTCAGAGCTTCGGAAATAACAGGAAGGGAGATGAAAACAGCTGCACGCAGGTTGGAGGGGCTGCACTGTTGAGCCCTCTTGATGACAGCTGTGGTGTTGACATTGGAGGTCAGCTCATCCGTCAGATGGACCCCCAGGAACTTGACACTGTGTACCCTCTCCACTTCAGAGCCGCTGATGGTCAAAGGGAGATGGTGCCGATGACCAGTCCTCCTGAATCAACAACCATCTCCTTGGTCTTGTTGGTGTTTAGGGCAAATTTGTGTGTTTTACACCACGCTGTCAGCTGCTCCACCTCGTTGTTGGAGGCCAGTTGGATGCCACCTGATGATATTTTCACCTGGCCGAAAGCTAGAGTCATAAGTAAGTGACTGCAGAAGTCTGCATTTCATATGTATTTAATAGTGTTAGACTAATTTAAACAATGCCTGCATCATGAAGGGATTATAATACATCACCATAATGCGTTATTTTTGCATGACAGTGCAGTTACCGTAGGTATTAGTTTTTCTATTAGCATTAGCCACTTAAACTATGCTTTGGAAAAAATGAGTGAAATCATAAGTTAACGACTCTTCATGGCAGGCATTGATGTTGGTGTACAATTCAGAAATTGCTTTTTTAGAACCTCTTTACTGATAGCATTAACCACTATGGGCTGTTTTTGCTTGTTTTAAACTGCAAGTAAAGTGCAGTGTATCTTCTTTAAAATCAATTTAAACTTTTTCAGTTATATTGCTACTTGCTTATAATAAGTGTATAAGTGTCTTATAATAAAAGAAACTATAACTAGGACTAGGACTGTAGTCTGAAATTACAATCATTTAAATTTAAGCATGTCATTTTCCAGTGTATGCTCAAAAATGACAGGTGTTTTTTTGCACTTGCACTTGTATTTTATTTTATTTTATTTTTCTCATTCAACACCCCTAAGGGAAGTTTAAAACATGTATCTTGTAATGTTGGCTGTTGAATTACTAAATTGAAAGAAAAAGAACTCAACTAGATACAATAAATGGTCTTTTGAAATGGGCAAGGAGTTCTGAGGTAACAGAAAGTTTAATCTTACATCAACCTCTCATCTTAAAAATTCACAGAAATTTTAATTCTTTATATGACCCATTTTGGCCATAATTCATCAAAAGGTTATTTCATTAGCTTTTTATAGGTGTGCCTCTAGCATACTAATGCTGCATCTATTCTCTTCTCATTTTAGATATTCTCTATTGTGAGAGTGTAATTTGTCAGGCTCTTGTTATAAAGCAGGCAGTCTGGTACTACCAAGTTTCTAGGTCGAGACAATCAGAGGAGCACTTGTTGTGTGGATTAACATTTGAGAAGTGATCCGGGCGCCGGATGCTTCTCTAACCCTGCTCAAACAGAGAGGTCCTGTGGGGTCCCTGATCTCTGAAGGTGGCCAGGCAGGTTAATGGGAGTCAGACAGGTGTCTTTGTCTTTCGCCCTATGATAATGACATGCCTTTTGTTCTGCCGATGGTAATGTCTCTTGACAGGAACTCTCTCAGGCTGCAGAGGTCTCATCTAATCTCAGCGCTGCTGTGCGCACCTAGTCACAATAATTACCAAAACTGCCAAAAAAAAAAAAAAAAAAAAAAAAAAAAAAACACAAATGGGATGTTTAGCATTTAAAAACCTTTTAGTTTTGGCAGCAGACAGTGTTACCTCATGATTCACTAGACTAAGATGTGGATATTTGTATTTATTTATATTGTGATAGGTGACAGAGGAGTTCTGTGTATTTGCACATTTACTGATTTAACATAATGGGATTTATTTTTTATTTTTTTAATATGGGATAATAAATGGAAATAGTTTTTTCATTATGCCTGTAGGTCCGTGTACCTTCTGGTCATTTTATGTTCTACTGAAAAAGAAATAAAGAGAAATGCAGAAACGTTTAAGAAACGGGAAAAACAAGAAAAATTAGATTACGCTTTAATATTTGTTTTGCATGTGTGAGCTGCCCTGAAACACCCCTTTTGTCTGATTAGTCAGTCATCCCCATCTTCTGTACTGCAACCGCAAGCTCACAATTTATTTTTAATGGAAGAGACACAGCAGGTGTTTCAAGCTTGTTCACGTGAATCCTACACTTACAGTGCAAGATTTTTAAAAATCGCAGCAGGTACATGGATCTTTGTGTCCAAGTATATTGAAGGTGGATGTTTTTCATATTGTTTTTCACCATACAAACTTTATACATATACACTATATTGCCAAAAGTATTGGGGCATCCCTCCAAATCATTGAATTCAGGTGTTCCAATCACTACCATGGTCACTGTGCTGTATAAAATCAAGCACCTAGGCATGCAGACTGCTTCTTACAACATTTGTGAAAGAATGGGTCGCTTTCAGGAGCTCAGTGAATTCAAATGTGGTACTGTGATAGGTTGCCAACCTGCGCAGAAGTCGCCAACTTTCTGCAGAGTCAATAGTTACAGACCTCCAAACTTCATGTGGCCTTTAGATTAGCTCAAGAACAGTGCATAGAGAGCTTCATGGAATGGGTTTCCATGGCCGAGCAGCTGCATCCAAGCCTTACATCACCAAATGCAATGCAAAGCGTCGGATGCAGTGGAGTAAAGCACGCCACCACTGGACACGTGAGCGTGAGTCCAGGACTAGAGTCCTGACCTCAACTCGATAGAACACCTTTGAATTAGAGCAGAGACTGCGAGCCAGGCCTTCTCATCCAACATCAGTGCCTGACCTCACAAATGTGCTTCTAAAAGAATGGTCAAAAATTCCCATAAACACACTCCTGAACATTTTTCATAACAAATGATATAGATTAATAAAAAATAAAAAAGGAAGGAAAAAGTTAACATTGGCCTAAGCATTGGGTATGTCTTATTCAGTTCCCTAGCTTCCAAGCTCGTGAATCAGTATATCGTGTACAATGTGTGCCGTAAATAAATTATAAATGTTAGCTAGATTGTGTTCATTACCTGTCTAACGATGTTTATCCTGAAATAAAATAAAATAATGGTTTCTGTTTTTAAAAAATATGTTGCGTGTCGTCATCGGTCATTATGTATAGTGAGTTGGCTCACGTGATTTGAGTTTCGCGCTTCAGAACTTCCGTTAAGGGAGCGTAGTGAGCGTCGATGCACCCTGGGTTTTGCGGTGCATTGTGGGACTTTTTAGGGAGCGAACATTTCAGTGCACTGGAAGGATTCTGTGATTGAGACAGCCCTTAAAATGGCCGACTCCCTGATCAGTGCCCTGACTACTGAACTAGGGAGCTGATTGAGACACACCCATTGTAACGAGTAATGAGAATCCAAGAGATTGCATAGCAGAAATCATTAAGAACATGATGAATTAAGGAGTAGGAAATAAACAATTTCAATATAAGAAAAGGGGTCATGAACTGCATCACCCTCTGATTTAAATTAAGGCAACTGTGTGTTGAGCTTCAGGATGTGACGCTGAACATTTAAGTTTCATTTGCGTCAAGAGACATGAGCATGTTGAAACACATTAACAGCATGAATGCTGTTCCCCATCTCACGACCAATTTGTACGTATTTGTATGAGGAGGCTAATTCATATGAATTCGTACGACCTCACTATGAATACGATTTGTCTATACTGTAGTGATGGGTAGGTTTTAGGGGTGGGGTTAGGAGTAGGTTATTCATACGAAAATCATACGAATTAACCAAATATAAAATGCATACGATTTAAAAATTAGCAACCTTGTAAAAAGCTGTGAGATCAGGTTGGTATGACTTGCTTTCTTCACACACACACACACACACACACACACACACACACACACACACACACACACACACACACACACACACACACACACACACACACACACACACACAAATGTAGTCGAAGTCAATAGGGCATAAGCTGCCAAAAGTCAGAACCAGTCTGTTTTTCTTTGTGTGTTTTCTTTGAAATAATTTTTTAGACTTTGCACTGTTATGTCCAATATTTTTCTTGTCTTAAAAGCGTGATGCACATATGAATGTGTTCTTTGCATGATCTGGTTGTAAATATGCCGGTTTTCTGTGTGTCTTTTTGTTGGGCAGAGAGCAGATGTTGGTCTGTCAGCCCTGACCATCACCCCTGAGCGGGAGAGCGTAGTTGACTTCACCACGCGCTACATGGACTACTCCGTCGGTGTGTTGTTGAGGAAGGCAGAGAGGACAGTGGATATGTTTGCATGCCTGGCCCCCTTCGACCTGTCTCTGTGGGCATGTATAGCCGGCACGGTGCTGCTGGTGGGCACTCTGGTGTATCTACTGAACTGGTTGAACCCTCCCAGACTGCCAATGGGCTCGGTCTCCTCCACAACCCTCTACAACTCCATGTGGTTTGTCTACGGCTCCTTCGTTCAGCAGGGTGAGTATGTCTGTGAGCGTGTGTTATGCTTTGTGCTGGAAGAAGAAAAGAGATTCAAGAGCGAGAAAAAGAGATATCGAGAACAGCAGGGCAGAAAGATAATTTTAAGTGCTCACTTTCTGTTTAAAGTGTGTCTGTGTGTAATGCTAGATGTGTGTTTTGTGCACCAAAGATTATATGTGACAAAGGGAGAAAATGACAGAGATAGAGAGAGTCAAGGGAAAGTGATAAATTATATGCAAATCATATCTGCACTTTCTGGTTTTCTTTCAAATTCTGAAAGGTCCAAAAGGTTTTTTTTAAGGGGGGGGGGGTTTGACAAAATATGGAAAAAATCAAAATCTGTGAGCAGGGAAAAGGAGGGGTAATCTTCAGAAAAGGGAAACAAGCAAAAAAAGAGAGTGAGTAAAAAAAGGTAGTGTGTAAGAGAAGGAGGGAAAGAGGAAACCTCTACCAGTCAAATGTAGCATCTGAGCTACAAGCAAAAAAAGAGAGTGAGTAAAAAAAGGTAGTGTGTAAGAGAAGGAGGGAAAGAGGAAACCTCTATCAGTCACTGAGAAGGTTTTGTATCCTCAACATGTTGAGTGAACATCAACTGATATCATTCATTACCAGCAACATTTTTGCCATGTTTTGCTACAGAATGCTTTTGTGAAGGCCAATTCCAGTTTTATGGCTGTGACATTTGCAGTCACAATGTGAAATGTAGCATCTGAGAGAAAGTACTAATTATAGCAAACCATTTGGATGCCCTTTTCTAAACCCCTGCAGATCCCACTGTAGATTTGCTTACCCATTTTAGGGAAATTAACTTAACGAAACTTTTAGTGGTCGACCGATATTGTTTTTTTTTTGATGATCGATGCCGAAATCTTAGAGAGCAGGGTGACCGATGGCCGATATAGAGCTGATATATAATATACATAATTTATATTTATTTGAACGAATATTTAATAAATTAGAAATAATAAAATAAATCTTTAAAATAAACATTCTTATACTTTAGATGGCAACTTCTTGATTCTGCAATCATATTACAGTATTTTTCACAAATAAAGTAATTGTTTAAAAATATATGAATAAAAAGGAAGTAAACCTTGTAGGCTAACAGGACACTCAGTAATCTAGTAAATTTGTGCACACTGGTAATCATATTTGTTTCAAATACAGACAGGTAGCAGTAATTTTACATATAGCACTGTGCAAATGACATTAATATGACATATAGCGCACCATATTTTAAAAACAAGGATTTAAAGTTTGTCACCTCTCCAGTCATAGGTGCCGATTTTTGTTTCTGCCGGTGGGTTCAACTTTATTCATATGTGATTTCAGGATATATCAGCAACACAGTCGAATCTCACTGAATTATCTGCATAGGACAAAGTCAGCGGTACATAGAACTGTACTGTCAAATCTGAAATGTAGATACACTTGTTGTTGGTTCAAAAGGAAAGTTTCTATTTTCCTGCCATTCTCGCTCTCTCTGCACAGTGTATGTGAATGCGCTGATGGTGTATGATGTCTGTGCGAACAGGCTGCGCAGTGGTATGCAAACACATGTTGAATGACAGGGAATACATGCTAGCGTTTCATTCTGACCAAATGCAATGATTGAACGAACATTTTATGGCCCTACACCTACCACGGATGATATATATTTATAAAAATACATTTAGACCACTTAACATAGTGATTGCTATAAGGATATGAGGAGACTTTCAACCAGCATAACAAATAGTTTCCTAATTTAGTTTTGGAGAACTCCAACAACAGGTTTATATTAATTTTCTCATAATATGCATTACACATCACCACAATGTTCAATGATTCTCAAATGACTCGATGGATGAATCAGTCTCCCTAAATCCCTCCTTTCCGCGAGCCTACTCTGCTCTGATTGGTCAGATGGCCCAGTCTGTTGTGATTGGTCTACCGCGTACAGCACATGTTTCTGTAAAAAACTTGCTGACGAAACAAGAACCTGGAAAAACCTGGTGTCTGCGCAAGCAATAAGTGGGTGGACAATATGCTCATGTTTCGTCTTGATGTCACAACGAAACAGCCTGCAATTAGTTCGAAAAAACTATTTTTTTAATTTACTTTTACTTTTAGAATATGTCCTGTGTAAACCAGCACATAGATCATGTATAAACATGACTATGGCAGATAAGATAAAGCAAAGATAAAGTAAAGGTAAAAAAAAACATCAAACATGTCTGGTAAATGTTGTTTTATCGGTGCGCACCTCATGCGGTGGATAAACAATCCAATTTTGATTAAAAAATATATTAGAAAGCATTAATACGTTAAAATTGAGACCTAAATGAGGTTATGTTCCTTGGGTAAACACTTCATTATCCCATGGAAAGGTTGACATTATCATGGAATTGCACTTAACCAAAAATCAGTGAATTTACATGAGCGGGTTATAATGATGATGATTATAATAAGACAGACTAATTGCTCCCTTGTATCTGGGTCCATTTCTTTTCTAATTGCAATCTATGCTTCTTTTTGAAACACGCTCATTATGGTGAGAAATCAGTTTATTAATGCGCTTTCATCAGACCAGTGAACCGAGTTCTGTGTCTTTTTAGGATGAAATTGTTTAAATGGAGCTGATTACATACTGTGGAATAGGCTACGGCACCAGAAGCAAACAAAGACGAAAACGCATACACACAATTGCGCTGTGTGCTTACATGCATTCCCCCAACCACTTAAAACATCACTATCATCCTTTTGTCTTGCAGTCTTGTTTGATGTTTTGTGGAGAGCTGGTTGTACAAATACACCCAATCTCTAAAACAAGAGAAAAGTGAGTGGGGAGAGGAGGGACGTAGCTGGAATGGCATAGCTAGAGTCGGTCTCTTTGATGAGTCACTTTCATCCGCCTCACAAAGACCTTTGCCTCTCTCTTCTGATGCGTCTTGACTTTTTGTTTCATATATCCCCCTTAAACAAATGCAGTTTTCACATTCCTTTCTTTGCTCCTGTATCTCATACAGAGATCAATTAAATGTCGTGAACTGCATGTGCTGTTTCATATCAGTGTTTTTGCATATTGTTGGGCCTTTGCAGTTCATGGTAATTGATTGCAGTACATGTTAAAATGCTTACTGTTTTCAAAAGTATAGCCACAACATGTAAAATGTGTTTCCAATTTTACAACTTTGTTGCCATGACAGTGTAAAATGTAAAAACAGCATAACAAATTGAAACAACTTCACACCTCAAATTATTCATTCTTTCATTTAAATAATTAAATAGTAATAATAATAATAATAATAAATACCATAATCTTGATTTTTGCTTATAAAGAAAACTATGGATGAGTAAAAATATTTTTTGTAGTAATCAACATCATGTTGTTGATTGAGCTTAATTTGTATTGATCTTTTTCTTTTTCTTATTTATTTATTTTTGTATGTCATGTGTATGTGTGTGTTTTTTTGTGTTTTTTTTCAATCTTTAACTGCTGAAATGATTTGTAAAGCTTATGTCACAGATAACACATGCTGAGTAAACTAAGCCCCAGTTAGTTTTGAATGGTTTTGAATTAAAGGAGCTTTTTTCTTTCAAACCCCAGAAGAATTTGTGGAAATGTTTCTTTATCTGTGTGCATTTGTAAGCAAAATGTGTAGATTCGTAATTAATGCCAGGCTCCCTGATGTCTTAAGCTTACTAAAGGAACCGCTTTAATTAACTGAGAAAAAGCATTTGTGCTATAAGATCTTTGAAGCCACCCGCTGATCGCTCCATAACCTTTCTTGCAGGTACTGTAAATCACATTTTTCCCCATTATAATGCCCAGTAATCCTGATAAGTGCTTTCATAAATAACATTTTTGTACTGTTTAACTATGGACACTGCCACACCATACAGATGTTTACCTTTGCAAAATGCAAGTACTGTAATCAGTACTGTACATGTTTTTATGTACAATTTTTATGTTAATTATTATTATTATTAAATTCATATGCAGAATATTTTCTGTTTGCTACCACATTCAACATGGGTGGCTACAGGAGGGCTTACAGGGCTTAAGCCCCAAATGTTTTTAGTAAAGCCCTGAACCCTGAATTATATTATTATTATTATTATTATTATTATTATTATTATTATTATTATTTCCTTATGTTTCCCACAAAGTTTTCAATCCCAGTAATTTCGTCACAAATAAAATAATTCAAAGCTGCAATCTGCTCTGGGAAGCAGATGTATTTGTAATTGTAGTTTATTCTGCAGAAAAAAAATGAAAGCTCATTTAAATTATTGCTCAAGCCTTCTGTTGTGTAGACAACCCCAAAGAAATGTGTTGTTCTTGCAAAACCTGCAAACCTTTGAAGCCTATGCAGAGTCACTGAGCGTCACAAACAAGCAGCAGA
Organism: Paracanthobrama guichenoti; assembly: GCA_018749465.1. Classification (NCBI taxonomy): domain Eukaryota; kingdom Metazoa; phylum Chordata; class Actinopteri; order Cypriniformes; family Gobionidae; genus Paracanthobrama; species Paracanthobrama guichenoti. The sequence continues at coordinate 12,276,346 of CM031954.1, forward strand.
CACTTTTTACAGTTCCTCCTGTAAAGACACCATGTCCTAACCGTAATTACGAGATTTCTACCCAGAGCGGTTCACTGTTCACCAAACTGTCCTCAGACTCATATTTATGCATTTCTGTCAGGACCACTATCATCAAAGATGATTGACATAGCATACAGTTTGGATTGGCGGTATGGTTCTGTTCTGGGCAAGAACTCCCTGTGCATCCATCCATGCAGTCTAGAGGGAGAGCAGCAGTAACCCCCCTTAGGGTAAACAGAACAGAACCAACATAATGTATTGCAGATATCATTAATGCCATTAATATTTAAATATACAAAATAATTTAGTCTGATTCAAGGGGAATCAGAATACCAAGTCCTGACCGGACGAGAGGAGGAGCTGGGGTTGGAGGAGGGTTAATGAGCTCTGATAGTACTGAAGGAGCTTATATGTGTATGCTGTGATGGAGCCTATCGTATTCCTATAGGTAGAAGACAGTCATTTCTGTCAACACTATTAATGCTGAATCTACGGCAGTCATGTGGTACAAGTAAGAGTTCTGTAAGTTGTTTACGTTCATTATTATTGTAATATTATGTGTTTTGAGACGTCTCTCGTCTTGTGACGCTTTGTAGACTCTGCGTTCATGTCTTTTGGAGGAGGCGTGGCTTTGAAAAGAATGCTATGGGTGGAGTCTTTTGCTTTCAAAGCTAGCTTGCTATTGTTAGCCACTCCGGAATTGCCTACCCTGCCTTTAATATGTGCAGCATTCTCTTCTGTTGCCCCCAGGTTGTGTTCACACATCTGTTTAACTCGACCCCCTCTCCTCAAACCAACCCTTACATGCATACACACACTAAAATGTGTGGAGTCACAATGAATATGAGGGCCACAGGCCCCTATCAGCGCTTTCATCTCGGCTCTTCTCTCTTATTCCTTTCATCTTCATTCTGACTGAGCTCCCCCTTGCTCCAACATCAAATCTGAAATATGAAAAGAGCATTCTCGAATGTTGTAGATTTCACTCTCTTTTTTTCAGCCGCATCATGCGTCAGTCTGAAGAGAGACATTATAATGGCTTTGAAGAACCCTGTTTTTGTCTGACACTTAGAGAGGAGAACAGAACAAGCTATTTTTTTCCTTTTTTCGTTCTTTTTTTCCGCCATACCACATGTCCTTTACCTTATCGCTGACACACAGAGACCCAGCACTGGGTTCCTCAGCATAGCGCAGGATTTGCTCTGACTACCATTAGCTTTAATCTGCACAACCACGGGCAAACCAGCACACAAACACCCTCGGTGGCTTGCGGGACTTTGCCTTCCTAGCGTTTGAGCTCACTGATGGCCGCTCAAAGACATGGACAGAAAAAAATCAAGCTCCAGATGACCCTTCGGCCAAAAATTAGACAAACTGAGATGATGCTCTTTGCAGGAACTGCGTCAAATCTTGTCGCAAATATCACCCTAGAGGGGTTGCAAGCTTTGAAAGGTTTCAGAGGGAAATGGTTTTTTTTTAAAGGCCAGGGTTCTTTGACATTTAAGGCCAAGGACACCCTGTTGGGTATTGTTTAAAACTGGGTGTTGCATTTTAAGCGTAGCCTATAGTGACGTGTTTAGTAGCATACAAGGTAACACTTTAGAATACTGTTCTGCACAGGAACAAATGAGTAACACAATATTAACACTCTAGTAACTACTGACTAACAAGAAATTCTGATTAATGAATTAGTAAGTAATAGTCCATAGTCGAATGTAGTTCATTCTATTATCTAATCAGTGACTACTATTTTTTCATACCTCCCAGAGGACTACTAAGAACTACTATATACTGGTTCATAATTGATATGAATAATGCATAATGTATAATTAATTCTAAAGTGAAGAGGGTAACCCACTAGTAATGGCTCAAGTATTACCAAATCCTTCAGAAGGAATTTCTAATGATTTGGATCAGTATTCTGTAGTGAAAAACCTGATAACTTTCTAGTAATGAATGAAATGTAAGCTTTTGAGATTTTTGTTAAGTATTGGATAGTAATGACGCAAATGTTTCTTCATCTTTCAGAAGGAACTACTAATTACTGTTTGGCTCAGTATTCTATAGTGGAAAGCATGACAACTCCCTAATGACTGAAGTCATTGTAAGCGTTTGAGGTTTTTGTAAGGTTTTGGATAGTAATTTATTCTGAAGGATTTGGTAATACTCGTGTCATTACTAGTTGGTTACCATGATCTTCACTTTAGAATTAATTATACATTTTCATTAGTCACATTATATGAACCAGTATATAGTAGTTATTAGTAGTCCTCTGGGAGGTATGAAAAAATAGTAGTTACTGATTAGCTAATAGTGAACGACCACATTAAACTGAGCACTATTACTTACTAATTCATTAATCAGAGGAATGTTAATATTGTGTTACTCATTATTTCTTGTGTAGTTATTCATTAATGACAGAACAGTATTCTTTCCAAAGTAACTATAAAATAGTCATTATTATAATACATGTTTAAATATTTATTATATTTGTTATATCTAATATAGTTTTACAATATACGTACACTGGTACTCTTTACAATAAGGTTTAATTCAAAAGCATTAATTAATGCATACAATGAACATTTTTACAGCATTTATTAATCTTGGTTAATGTTCATTTAAATACACAATTGTTCATTGTCAATTTGTGTTAGTTTATAATTCATTGTTAATTTATGCAACTTGAAACGTAAAATGTATTAGAAAATGTATAAATTAACATTAACCAAGTTTAATTAATGCAACCTTTTTCATTGGTAGGTAATGATATTTTGTTAACTGATGTGAACTGATATTCTTTAATTTGGGAAGGATGATGAAACGGGTAACACTTTACAATAAGGTCTTATTTGTTAATGTTAGTTAATGCATAACTAACATAAAATCACACTGAGCAATGCATTTGTTATAGTATGTATTTTTATCTCATCTTTCTATTTTATCTCACATACAACTGTTCATTATTACTTCATGTTAGCTCAGGTCCATAATAATGTTAAGATGCAACTTTTGATGTTAACTTTAGTGTTAAGATATTCCTTAAGTCAATTAATGTTAATAAATGGAACATTGTTGTAAAGTGTTACCATTTACCTTTCTTTTTCTTTTTTTTATTTTTTTATGCATATTTGAATTTATTCCCAAATAAAATTTGTTTCAGATCAAACAATAATTGGCAGATCTTTTGCTGTACACTGCAGACCACCTGTCTGAGACCCCGGTTATTAAGCAACACATTGCCTCCGCTGGCCTTCCTCTTTCCTGCACATGGAACTGATTTCATCATCCTCCTGTGCATAGAGAGGAGAGATGTAATGCATGCAATATTGGAACATAACTCAGCGCTATATGATTCATCATGAATGTTTAAGGGAGATTAGTGTATAATTTCAGAACTTGCTGTGAATCGCCACTGGGATCGGAGATGTAAGCCACCTCACAGCAGTGCTCCCACAGTACACAGCTCAACATGCTATAAGCATAAATATGCTTTCACGCAAACAATTACACACGCTCTCTGATATAGACAATCATGAGACACATGCTAAAAGCTGTTTTACACAGTATATTCAAGTTCCAAGCTTTTATCCTTTTTTTTAATATAGCAGTAATCGTTTAATTCAGTGGGCTTCACAATGTTTTGCTGACGGTCTTGCTACACCTCTCACGTTCACATACCATGTAAACTTTTAAGCAGTATTACACATGCTGGTGCTGTTGTACTGAATATAAACACAACATTGCTAATTACACTGCTTTTCAAAAGTTTGGGGTAAGACTTGTAAATGTTTTTGAATGAAGTCTGTTATGCTCACCAAGGATGCATGGAGTGTTGGGAAGGATGCTTTCAAAACATATTTCGTTACAGAATATTGAATACTGAATACATGCCCAAAAATGTAATTTGTAACGTATTCCGTTATGTTACTCAATCTGAATACTTGGATTACTTCCACATTGAATTGCATTTTATAAGTGTAGGAATGCGGCCATCAAATCCTGATTACCAAACATATACTATAAAATATTCAAACGGGGCAAGTTTCAACGGCTCGTAAATCAGCACATAGGAGAATAGGCGCACGTCAACTAAGCAGGTAGCTACCTGATAGTGATTTAACTATAAAATAGCAAGGTAACCAGGAAAACTACATAAGACGACTACCCCTGGCTAATTAAAAACAAAAACGTACTTTAAGATGCTTCTTTGGACGCTGAAAGGAGGTCGGTTGCTGGTAAGCAGAGGCTGTAGAACGTTTCTTCCTTTTGTTTGCTTTTAATTAGGAGTAGCTATATTTGCATCATTTAGCCTACTGTGGTAAAGTGGTAAAGTAGAAAACGGTGTAGGACAGATACATTTTTCTTCAAATTCTATTTAACACAGTTTGTGCTTGTTATTAGACTAGGTGCGTCAAGTTTGTGTGTATAGCGCATTTCATATACGCTGGAGATTTTTAGTTTCGCTTTCTCTCGCAGCGCATAATCAAACAAAGCCTAAGTTCTTAACCCTGCGGAAGATAATGTCAATTCTTCACACATCTTAGTGTTAGTTTTGGAACATCAGGAAAAAACATGAAGATATTAGAAAAGCGATGCTCTCTTTCCTGCTCGTGTCCCACATCTTTCAGCACAAAGCGGCATTTATATTTATATAATATATAATATTTATATATATACATTTATATATTTATATTATCACTATTTACTGATATTTATTTAAATGTTTTACAGGCTGTAGTATGTTGTTTCACTTACGGAAGTACTAAAATACACTTTCTTAAACACGCCTTGTTTATATTTTTTTATTTTCAAAATGTAGGTTATTTAAGTGTGTGTGTGTGTGTGTGTGTGTGTGTACTACTACTATAAGTATCCTCATGTAATCCATTGATTTCAGCAATGTAACTGTATTCTAAATACCAACTATTTAAATTGTAACTGTAACGGAATACAGTTACTCATAATTTGTATTTTGAATACGTAACGCCGGTACATGTATTCCATTACTCCCCAACATGTATGGCTGCATGTATGTGATCAAATACAGTAAAACAGTAATATTGTCAAAATTTCAGCAGCCATTACGCCAGTCTTCAGTGTCACATGATCCTTCATAAATCATTCTAATATGCTGATTTGGTACTCAAGAAACATTTCTTATTATCAATGTTGAAAACAGTTGATCTTAGTATTTTTCATAGAAACTATTTTTGTTTTTGCAGGGTTCTCTGAAAGTTCAAAAGAGCAGTGTTTATTTGAAATAGAAATCGTCTCCGAGCAGCATGCAATAGTGGTGTTCCTGAATGAATTAGTGTATTTGAAAGAGTCGGTTGAGCTAATGATTCATTGACTTATTCAAAGACCAACCCTGTCTCACTCCCAACTCGCCAGGACCCTTCGGCGTCACTTTTCATTGCACAGGGTATGGGGTGTCGAAATTAATCGTTTCTACGATGCATCGCGATGCAGACGAGGACGATTCGGTATCGGTTCAGTAGTAGACCATGACCGATTATAATGTACTGATTATTTTCTGACGTCATTTGTCACGTACGTGCTTTGTCGCGGTAGCATACAATGGCAGAGGGAGGTGAGATGTGAGTGCGAGTAATTAAAATGCTCCAACTACTTTAAAATCCGACATCTGGGCACATTTCGGCTTTTATGAACAACCTGGTAAGCACGACACGGAGAACACAAGCGCTGTGTGTAGATCAAAGCTATCTGATTTATCAAAACGATTTCACTTACACTTGAGCACATAAATGTATCGCCGCAAAACGGATATAAATACGATCTTCAATTCCCGCACTATATGCAGATTTAATGGAGTTCACCGAAAACAACAGATATGAGCTGCATTTTATTGATCATCAGCTAATTTCCAAATCAAAGACCGCAATAGGAGAGAGCACGGCAACAGCACTGGTAAGATCATTCAGTTTCTTTCCTTTTAATGAAAATGACTGTATGTTGAGCACCTACGACTTTAGTTTCGGTAGTTTGTGCACTGATGAAGAGATGCTCGCGATGCTGCAGCGATGCGTGCTTCAGTAGCGCTGTCATATCGGGCTATAACCTGACATATAGCCCATAACACCCTCTCACACGTTTATTTTTTTTAGCATTCTTGCGAGGAGTAAAATTCACATATGTGGTTTCAACAACCAGATGCATTTAGACTTAAGTGTTGACTGTAATGCGGCCCAGACCACCTCCTGATGTGACTTTTAGTATTTTGTGTATTTGTTCTAAATGCTCCTGCTGTCTTCTGTGCCCAGACTTGAGTTTTGTTTGATACATTCAAGAAGCGTGTTTTCTTTGAGCAAGTAAAATTAAAGGTTCAGTTCATTTAACTGACAAAATTGTATACATGAGGATGCAGCGCATCGTCAAACCAAATTGAACCGAATCCATGGCATGATAATCGTGATCGAACCGAAACGTGAGACCAGTGTAGATTCACACCCTTAACAGGGTACCCCTTTAGCATCATTTTTCGATGTGCAGGGTGCTCCATTGATTTATTTTTTATTTACGCTATGCCAAACGCCATCCCTAAACGAACCCATTTGTGTATTATATGATATAAAACACAGGATATAACAGGCAGATCTGACTGCAGGCACAATTTATTTAAAAAGTACAAATATTCCAAGTTTTCTGAGGCCAAACGATTGATTTGTGTGAAGAAAATTCCCAAAAGCGATCAGCGTCCAGCCAAAGATCATGCACGCATTCAAAAATTGCAGCCAGAAGAAACGTTACGTCAGCTTTGATGGTAAAATTGTAAATCAATGGACTTCCCTGCCTGTCAGAAAATGGCACTAAAGGGGTACCCTGTTCGTTAAAAAGTGACGCAGAGGGGTAGCAATGACAGTCACTTTGCACCTACTAGTATAATGATGTAACCTGCAGAAAGAGTCACTAAAGAATCCACAGAATGCCCAGACTGTCATCATCTGTATGAAAAACACTATCATATATATGAGTCACAAAAATGTGGTAGAGGGACTTGAATTGTTGAATCAATTTTTATTTGAACCATCCAAACGAATTGATTCACTGGAATGAATCAGACTTTAACACTACATATGAGAGAGCAAGGAACGTTCAGTTGTGTGTGTTTGAATATTATCAGTTCAGATTAAAATGGTGTTTGGTCATGCCACACCGCACTGCTTGTTACTGGAAAAGCTACATTACTTTGAAAACAGCTGAACTACTTTCAATCTACTGATTAAAGTAAGCATGCTCATTCCTCCTCAGCATTGGTTTGGAAACAAACTCGTTGCATATACAGTAACACCACACACACAAACCCGTGGTTCTCTTCGCTCCCAGTAGAGTCTCTTGTCAAGGCTGTTTCTTGTATAATTGGGGCAGATCTATTTCAAGTGGATACTGTTACACAGTTATGAGAGAATACAGCGGTGAGAACAAAGATGAAATGTTGAGAGCAGTTGAGTGAATCTATTCGAGGGAGGCAAGACTCATCCTCACTCACTCGCCCCTCTCCCAGGGAGCCCCACACAGCCCATGCGAAAGATTACTCATTTCCAGCCTCACCTCACTTTTCTCCTTTCATTAGTCTGGCCCGTTTAGACAGCCAGAGAGGTGCCGAGGCCCTCGGCTGCGTGGAGTCGTAATTATTACTGACATGCTCAGCCTGCCCCGCCTCCCCGCTGACCTAAACTAGAGGAGTGTGATGGGGAGGGTGCGACTCTACCCGTCACACTGTATGACCATAAGCCGATCTCAGAGTTGACATCTTATTTGTTTCACCTAATCAGACTGTGGGTGGCACTTCATAAAAGATGGCAAACAGGAGCAAGGGGGCATAATTAGGGGCATAATTTGTTATTTTGCCTTTCCCTCCCAACCGTTGCCAGGTAGAATTGTCACTTCCATTTCACCATTGTTTTAGGTTACAAAACTCAAAACTTTTGTTGTTTTCTGGCCTGCTCAGCTAGCAATATTTTATTTCCCAGAATGTTCTGGGAATGTTCGTGTTTGGTTCTCAGAACGTTCCCAAAATAGAAATCCTAAAGTTCTCTGTTTTCTTTACGCAAATGTAATGTTCCCTTCAGGTCTGGAGAACGTTCTCCTAAATTCCCCTAACGGCAGGCTCTCACTACATGACTTTTGGCTGGATTTTACTGTTGCAGCCAGAAGGTCTGCAACAAAACCCCTGGATTATGGCCAAATCGGTGCTTGTTGCGGTCGCTGGTGCTCATCAAATATGAGCATGTCATCGATGTGATCTGAGCCTGTCTCGAGTAGTCACAGAAGCTGCGATATTTTCAAACCTGTTTGATGTTATTTCCAGGTGATCTTGTAGTGTGAGCGATCAAACAACATGGTAAATTGCTCTAATGATATCATGCACCTTAATCAGTGTTGCAAAGTCTTTTTTTTCCCCACGGAATTGAGCTACTTTAACACACATTTTATTTACCATCGTTTTTTTTGCTGAACAGACATGGGCAGCCAGCGCGTGTGTATTTCTGCCCGCTTTTTGTCTCATCGTTTTTCTGCACATATGACTTGAAAGCTACCATGTCTTGTGTGAATTTGTGTGAGAAAACGTTTTTCCGTTGTTGGTCAGGGTTGCCACATGGCCAAAGGTCTTGTAGTTTGTGTATGAGCGCTGTGAAGACAAGACGACGACAGACGACAAGAAAACTTGTTGTGTAGTATTAAATAATGGCAGTATATATTTATATATTTATATGAAGAGTTCAGATGCAAAGGCCACTAAACACCACCTCCATCAAAAATGAGATAATTCCACTTCCCTTTACCAGCAAGTCCACAGATACCAATCAGAAAATGCGAATCGAATCATATGATTTCGAGATGAATGCCAGTGTGCGTATGAGCCAGCTTTCAATTGCAGTGCTGCAAGTTTTTATCATTTTTTCCCATCATTACAGTAGCAATGACAGGATTTTGTGAGTAGCAAGTAAACACAACAGTGTTCCTTGTGCTGCTGTAAAACTCTGACAGAAAGGGACGTGGCATGCACATGCATCACAGCTCCACTTACTGTGAGGATCAGTTTCTTCAGTGTAACATTTTGAATTCTGCTTTCATCATTTGCAATGTTTCCAGTTGCATCTTTAGTGATTTTGCAACTGTTTACTATATCTTGTTGTTCAAAGAGGTGGACTTAGAGGTTTTTGTGTAAAGTCCATGTACTTAGCTGGTTTTGCAATAAAAGACAGTGACATTTGTTAAATACCAGTGAATTGACTAAAGTGACATTTTTGAAAATAAGGCATTTCAATAATTGACTAATAACCTTTTCATTGCTATTAAAGTGAAATTACTGAACCTAAACATAGAAGATCTTCATATATGTATATCTTATCCAAACAAACATGAATATAATGTTGTAGGTTCAAATATTTTTGTTTTCTGGCTTTAAAAGCCTACCCAGCTAACATTTTTGGTTCCCAGTGAGAATGTTAGTGTTCAGTTCTCAAAGTGTTCCCAGAATAGACATCCAATGTTTTGAAGAACGTTCCCTAAGAGTAAATAAGTACATTTGTTATTGTTGTTGTTGTTTTGCACATAAAAACCCATCAACAAAATTTTAAACTTTTTTAAACCACTGTACCATTGTAAAACCAGCCTGTTCATGTGTTCTGCATTTTATCCACCCTGCCTCAGAGCTTTTAACATGAATACTAAGAGGTCCACGCAATCTTAATTTAATTTGCCATACTATATGTACAATTATGCAGTTCTCCTTAATGTAACATTTGAAAGCCAGGCTCTCTTTAGGGTAACCTCTCTTTTTAATATAATTGATTTTTCTTAAATTATGCTGATATCTACATATAGCTCTCTAACATTGATTTATTTTTACTGCAGTTTGAAATATCCATTACACTTGTGACATGTCTGCTCTATAACCTTGCATTTAGTAACAAGCCATGCTTCATATAAGTCTACGCAGACCATGGCATAGACACAATAATACGGTCAGGAGTCACTTTACATTATATTATGCTAGTGAATTTAGTCACCTAGTCAATTTACTAGACTTACCTGACACCCATCTGAAATCGAACTGCATGTCTTTGAGGAGCAGGCAGTACGTGCCTTCCCCACATGCTACTGTGAGGCAGTGTGCAAAATGCAAGTTTTGTATGTTCTGTAACTTTAGCAAAGGTCTTTTGGGGTTAAATGTTGTCTGAATTAGTGAAAACTAAAAAAATATATTTTTAATGAACTTAAGTTGTTATACACACACCACCATTCAGAAGTTTGGGGTTGGTAAGAATGTTTTTTTTTTTTTTTTTTTTTTTTTTTTTTTTGAAAGAAGTATGCTCACCAAGGCTTAATTTGTTTGTAAATATTACAGTACAGTCATATAGAGTAATATTGTGACATTTTATTACAGTTTACAATAACTGTAATTTATTCCTGTGACAATAATATCATTGTTAATGTTGAAAATAGCTGATCTGCAATTTTGTGAAAACAATTATAGGCCTACTTTTTGTCAGGATTCTTTGATGAATAGAAAGATCAATATTCAAAAGTTCAATAAGTTCAATAGCATTTATTTCATTTTTTTTTTTTTTTGTAATGTTATAAATGTCTTTGCTGTCACTTGGGATAAATTGAATGCAGCCTTGCTGAATAAAAGTGTTCATTTCTTTAAAAAAATATTCAATGTTACTGACCCCAAACATGCATATGTTCATCTGATCATCTGTTTATTATGGAAGCTTGTTTCCGCAACAGAATAAAACATTTTAAAGATAATTGCAACTTTTTATCTCACAGTTGTGAGTTTACATCTCACAATTCTGATAAAAACTCGCAATTGTGAGTTTTAAAGTCATAATTGCGTGATATAAAGTCGAATTGTGTGATATAAAGTCAGAATTGAGAGATATAAAGTCAGAATTGAGAGATATAAAGTCAGAATTGTGTGATATAAAGTCAGAATTGAGAGATATAAAGTCAGAATTGTGTGATATGAAGTCAGAATTGAGAGATATAAAGTCAGAATTGAGAGATATAAAGTCAGAATTACTTGATATAAAGTCAGAATTGAGAGATATAAAGTCATAATTGAGAGATATAAAGTCAGAATTGTGTGATATAAAGTCAGAATTGAGAGATATAAAGTCAGAATTGAGAGATATAAAGTCAGAATTGTGTGATATAAAGTCAGAATTGAGAGATATAAAGTCAGAATTGAGAGATATAAAGTCAGAATTGAGAGATATAAAGTCAGAATTGTGTGATATAAAGTCAGAATTGATATAAAGTCAGAATTGTGTGATATAAAGTCAGAATTGAGAGATATAAAGTCAGAATTGTGTGATATAAAGTCAGAATTGAGAGATATAAAGTCAGAATTGTGTGATATAAAGTCAGAATTGACTGATATAAAGTCAGAATTGAGAGATATAAAGTCAGAATTGTGTGATATAAAGTCAGAATTGAGAGATATAAAGTCAGAATTGAGAGATATAAAGTCAGAATTGTGTGATATAAAGTCAGAATTGAGAGATATAAAGTCAGAATTGTGTGATATAAAGTCAGAATTGAGAGATATAAAGTCAGAATTGAGAGATATAAAGTCAGAACTGTGTGTGATATAAAGTCAGAATTGTGTGATATAAAGTCAGAATTACTTGATATAAAGTCAGAATTGAGAGATATAAAGTCAGAATTGAGAGATATAAAGTCAGAATTGAGAGATATAAAGTCAGAATTGTGTGATATAAAGTCAGAATTGTGAGATATAAAGTCAGAATTGAGAGATATAAAGTCAGAATTGTGATATAAAGTCAGAATTACTTGATATAAAGTCAGAATTGTGTGTGATATAAAGTCAGAATTACTTGATATAAAGTCAGAATTACTTGATATAAAGTCAGAATTGTGTGATATAAAGTCATAATTGTGTGATATAAAGTCAGAATTGAGAGTTATAAAGTCATAATTGTGTGATATAAAGTCAGAATTGAGAGATATAAAGTCAGAATTGTGTGTGATATAAAGTCAGAATTGTGTGATATAAAGTCAGAATTACTTGATATAAAGTCAGAATTGAGAGATATAAAGTCAGAACTGAGAGATATAAAGTCAGAATTGAGAGATATAAAGTCAGAATTGTGTGATATAAAGTCAGAATTGTGAGATATAAAGTCAGAATTGAGAGATATAAAGTCAGAATTGTGTGATATAAAGTCAGAATTACTTGATATAAAGTCAGAATTGTGTGTGATATAAAGTCAGAATTACTTGATATAAAGTCAGAATTACTTGATATAAAGTCATAATTGTGTGATATAAAGTCATAATTGTGTGATATAAAGTCAGAATTGAGAGTTATAAAGTCATAATTGTGTGATATAAAGTCAGAATTGAGTGATATAAAGTCAGAATTGTGTGATATAAAGTCAGAATTGAGAGATATAAAGTCAGAATTGTATGATATAAAGTCAGAATTGAGAGATATAAAGTCAGAATTGAGAGATATAAAGTCAGAATTGTGTGATATAAAGTCAGAATTGAGAGATATAAAGTCAGAATTGTGTGATATAAAGTCAGAATTGTGAGATATAAAGTCAGAATTGAGAGATATAAAGTCAGAATTGTGTGATATATAAAGTCAGAATTGTGTGATATAAAGTCAGAATTACTTGATATAAAGTCAGAATTGAGAGATATAAAGTCAGAATTGAGAGATATAAAGTCAGAATTGAGAGATATAAAGTCAGAATTGTGTGATATAAAGTCAGAATTGTGAGATATAAAGTCAGAATTGAGAGATATAAAGTCAGAATTGTGTGATATAAAGTCAGAATTACTTGATATAAAGTCAGAATTGTGTGTGATATAAAGTCAGAATTACTTGATATAAAGTCAGAATTACTTGATATAAAGTCAGAATTGTGTGATATAAAGTCAGAATTGTGTGATATAAAGTCAGAATTGTGTGATATAAAGTCAGAATTGAGAGTTATAAAGTCATAATTGCGTGATATAAAGTCAGAATTGTGTGATATAAAGTCAGAATTGTGAGATATAAAGTCAGAATTAAGAGTTATAAAGTCAGAATAGTGCGATCTAAAGTCAGAATTGTGTGATATAAAGTCAGAATTGTGTGTGATATAAAGTCAGAATTGTGATATAAAGTCAGAATTGTGTGATATAAAGTCAGAATTGTGTGTGATATAAAGTCAGAATTGTGATATAAAGTCAGAATTGTGTGATATAAAGTCAGAATTACTTGATATAAAGTCAGAATTGTGTGATATAAAGTCAGAATTGTGTGATATAAAGTCAGAATTGAGAGATATAAAGTCAGAATTGTGTGTGATATAAAGTCAGAATTGTGTGATATAAAGTCAGAATTACTTGATATAAAGTCAGAATTACTTGATATAAAGTCAGAATTGTGTGATATAAAGTCAGAATTGTGTGATATAAAGTCAGAATTGAGAGATATAAAGTCAGAATTGTGTGATATAAAGTCAGAATTGTGTGATATAAAGTCAGAATTACTTGATATAAAGTCAGAATTGTGTGATATAAAGTCAGAATTACTTGATATATAAAGTCAGAATTACTTGATATAAAGTCAGAATTGTGATATAAAGTCAGAATTGTGTGATATAAAGTCAGAATTACTTGATATAAAGTCAGAATTGTGATATAAAGTCAGAATTGTGTGATATAAAGTCAGAATTGTGTGATATAAAGTCAGAATTGAGAGATATAAAGTCAGAATTGTGAGATATAAAGTCAGAATTGAGAGTTATAAAGTCAGAATTGTGCTGATATAAAGTCAGAATTGAGCGATATAAAGTCAGAATTGAGAGATATAAAGTCAGAATTGAGAGTTATAAAGTCAGAATTGTGTGATATAAAGTCAGAATTGTGTGATATAAAGTCAGAATTGAGAGATATAAAGTCAGAATTGAGAGATATAAAGTCAGAATTGTGTGATATAAAGTCAGAATTGAGAGATATAAAGTCAGAATTGTGTGATATGAAGTCAGAATTGAGAGATATAAAGTCAGAATTGAGAGATATAAAGTCAGAATTACATGATATAAAGTCAGAATTGAGAGATATAAAGTCATAATTGAGAGATGTAAAGTCAGAATTGTGTGATATAAAGTCAGAATTGAGAGATATAAAGTCAGAATTGAGAGATATAAAGTCAGAATTGAGTGATATAAAGTCAGAATTGTGAGATATAAAGTCAGAATTGTGTGATATAAAGTCAGAATTGTGTGTGATATAAAGTCAGAATTGAGAGATATAAAGTCAGAATTGAGAGATATAAAGTCAGAATTGTGTGATATAAAGTCAGAATTGATATAAAAAGTCAGAATTGTGTGATATAAAGTCAGAATTGAGAGATATAAAGTCAGAATTGTGTGATATAAAGTCAGAATTGTGATATAAAGTCAGAATTGTGTGATATAAAGTCAGAATTGTGTGTGATATAAAGTCAGAATTGTGATATAAAGTCAGAATTGTGTGATATAAAGTCAGAATTACTTGATATAAAGTCAGAATTGTGTGATATAAAGTCAGAATTGTGTGATATAAAGTCAGAATTGAGAGATATAAAGTCAGAATTGTGTGTGATATAAAGTCAGAATTGTGTGATATAAAGTCAGAATTACTTGATATAAAGTCAGAATTACTTGATATAAAGTCAGAATTGTGTGATATAAAGTCAGAATTGTGTGATATAAAGTCAGAATTGAGAGATATAAAGTCAGAATTGTGTGATATAAAGTCAGAATTACTTGATATAAAGTCAGAATTGTGATATAAAGTCAGAATTGTGTGTGATATAAAGTCAGAATTGTGTGATATAAAGTCAGAATTACTTGATATAAAGTCAGAATTACTTGATATAAAGTCAGAATTGTGATATAAAGTCAGAATTGTGTGATATAAAGTCAGAATTACTTGATATAAAGTCAGAATTGTGATATAAAGTCAGAATTGTGTGATATAAAGTCAGAATTGTGTGATATAAAGTCAGAATTGAGAGATATAAAGTCAGAATTGAGAGATATAAAGTCAGAATTGTGCGATATAAAGTCAGAATTGAGAGATATAAAGTCAGAATTGAGAGTTATAAAGTCAGAATTGTGTGATATAAAGTCGGAATTGTGTGATATAAAGTCAGAATTGAGAGATATAAAGTCAGAATTGAGAGATATAAAGTCAGAATTGTGTGATATAAAGTCAGAATTGAGAGATATAAAGTCAGAATTGTGTGATATGAAGTCAGAATTGAGAGATATAAAGTCAGAATTGAGAGATATAAAGTCAGAATTACATGATATAAAGTCAGAATTGAGAGATATAAAGTCATAATTGAGAGATATAAAGTCAGAATTGTGTGATATAAAGTCAGAATTGAGAGATATAAAGTCAGAATTGAGAGATATAAAGTCAGAATTGTGTGATATAAAGTCAGAATTGAGAGATATAAAGTCAGAATTGTGTGATATAAAGTCAGAATTGAGAGATATAAAGTCAGAATTGAGAGATATAAAGTCAGAATTGAGAGATATAAAGTCAGAATTGTGTGATATAAAGTCAGAATTGTGTGATATAAAGTCAGAATTGAGAGATATAAAGTCAGAATTGACTGATATAAAGTCAGAATTGACTGATATAAAGTCAGAATTGAGAGATATAAAGTCAGAATTGTGTGATATAAAGTCATAATTGTGTGATATAAAGTCAGAATTGAGAGTTATAAAGTCATAATTGTGTGATATAAAGTCAGAATTGAGAGATATAAAGTCAGAATTGTGTGATATAAAGTCAGAATTGAGAGATATAAAGTCAGAATTGAGTGATATAAAGTCAGAATTGTGTGATATAAAGTCAGAATTGAGAGATATAAAGTCAGAATTGTATGATATAAAGTCAGAATTGAGAGATATAAAGTCAGAATTGAGAGATATAAAGTCAGAATTGTGTGATATAAAGTCAGAATTGAGAGATATAAAGTCAGAATTGAGAGATATAAAGTCAGAATTGTGTGTGATATAAAGTCAGAATTGTGTGATATAAAGTCAGAATTGTGAGATATAAAGTCAGAATTGAGAGATATAAAGTCAGAATTGTGTGTGATATAAAGTCAGAATTGTGTGATATAAAGTCAGAATTGAGAGATATAAAGTCAGAATTGAGAGATATAAAGTCAGAATTGTGTGATATAAAGTCAGAATTGTGAGATATAAAGTCAGAATTGAGAGATATAAAGTCAGAATTGTGAGATATAAAGTCAGAATTACTTGATATAAAGTCAGAATTGTGTGTGATATAAAGTCAGAATTACTTGATATAAAGTCAGAATTACTTGATATAAAGTCAGAATTGTGTGTGATATAAAGTCAGAATTGTGTGATATAAAGTCAGAATTACTTGATATAAAGTCAGAATTGAGAGATATAAAGTCAGAATTGAGAGATATAAAGTCAGAATTGAGAGATATAAAGTCAGAATTGTGTGATATAAAGTCAGAATTGTGAGATATAAAGTCAGAATTGAGAGATATAAAGTCAGAATTGTGTGATATAAAGTCAGAATTACTTGATATAAAGTCAGAATTGTGTGTGATATAAAGTCAGAATTACTTGATATAAAGTCAGAATTACTTGATATAAAGTCAGAATTGTGTGATATAAAGTCATAATTGTGTGATATAAAGTCAGAATTGAGAGTTATAAAGTCATAATTGTGTTATATAAAGTCAGAATTGAGAGATATAAAGTCAGAATTGTGTGATATAAAGTCAGAATTGAGAGATATAAAGTCAGAATTGTGTGATATAAAGTCAGAATTGAGAGATATAAAGTCAGAATTGAGTGATATAAAGTCAGAATTGTGTGATATAAAGTCAGAATTGAGAGATATAAAGTCAGAATTGTATGATATAAAGTCAGAATTGAGAGATATAAAGTCAGAATTGAGAGATATAAAGTCAGAATTGTGTGATATAAAGTCAGAATTGAGAGATATAAAGTCAGAATTGTGTGATATAAAGTCAGAATTGAGAGATATAAAGTCAGAATTGAGAGATATAAAGTCAGAATTGTGTGATATAAAGTCAGAATTACTTGATATAAAGTCAGAATTGAGAGAGATATAAAGTCAGAATTGAGAGATATAAAGTCAGAATTGTGTGATATAAAGTCAGAATTGTGAGATATAAAGTCAGAATTGAGAGATATAAAGTCAGAATTGTGTGATATAAAGTCAGAATTACTTGATATAAAGTCAGAATTGTGTGTGATATAAAGTCAGAATTACTTGATATAAAGTCAGAATTACTTGATATAAAGTCAGAATTGTGTGATATAAAGTCAGAATTGTGTGTGATATAAAGTCAGAATTGTGTGATATAAAGTCAGAATTGAGAGTTATAAAGTCATAATTACGTGATATAAAGTCAGAATTGTGTGATATAAAGTCAGAATTGTGAGATATAAAAGTCAGAATTAAGAGTTATAAAGTCAGAATAGTGCGATCTAAAGTCAGAATTGAGAGATATAAAGTCAGAATTGAGAGTTATAAAGTCAGAATTGTGTGATATAAAGTCAGAATTGTGTGTGATATAAAGTCAGAATTGTGATATAAAGTCAGAATTGTGTGATATAAAGTCAGAATTGTGTGTGATATAAAGTCAGAATTGTGATATAAAGTCAGAATTGTGTGATATAGAGTCAGAATTACTTGATATAAAGTCAGAATTGTGTGATATAAAGTAAGAATTGTGTGATATAAAGTCAGAATTGAGAGATATAAAGTCAGAATTGTGTGTGATATAAAGTCAGAATTGTGTGATATAAAGTCAGAATTACTTGATATAAAGTCAGAATTGAGAGATATAAAGTCAGAATTGTGTGATATAAAGTCAGAATTACTTGATATAAAGTCAGAATTGTGATATAAAGTCAGAATTGTGTGTGATATAAAGTCAGAATTGTGTGATATAAAGTCAGAATTACTGTGATATAAAGTCAGAATTACTTGATATAAAGTCAGAATTGTGATATAAAGTCAGAATTGTGTGATATAAAGTCAGAATTACTTGATATAAAGTCAGAATTGTGATATAAAGTCAGAATTGTGTGATATAAAGTCAGAATTGTGTGATATAAAGTCAGAATTGAGAGATATAAAGTCAGAATTGTGAGATATAAAGTCAGAATTGAGAGTTATAAAGTCAGAATTGTGCGATATAAAGTCAGAATTGAGAGATATAAAGTCAGAATTGAGAGTTATAAAGTCAGAATTGTGTGATATAAAGTCAGAATTGAGAGATATAAAGTCAGAATTGTGTGATATAAAGTCAGAATTGTGTGATATAAAGTCAGAATTGTGAGATATAAAGTCAGAATTAAGAGTTATATAAAGTCAGAATAGTGCGATCTAAAGTCAGAATTGAGAGATATAAAGTCAGAATTGAGAGTTATAAAGTCAGAATTGTGTGATATAAAGTCAGAATTGTGTGATATAAAGTCAGAATTGTGATATAAAGTCAGAATTGTGTGATATAAAGTCAGAATTGTGTGTGATATAAAGTCAGAATTGTGTGATATAGAGTCAGAATTACTTGATATAAAGTCAGAATTGTGTGATATAAAGTCAGAATTGTGTGATATAAAGTCAGAATTGAGAGATATAAAGTCAGAATTGTGTGTGATATAAAGTCAGAATTGTGTGATATAAAGTCAGAATTACTTGATATAAAGTCAGAATTGAGAGATATAAAGTCAGAATTGTGTGATATAAAGTCAGAATTACTTGATATAAAGTCAGAATTGTGATATAAAGTCAGAATTGTGTGTGATATAAAGTCAGAATTGTGTGATATAAAGTCAGAATTACTTGATATAAAGTCAGAATTACTTGATATAAAGTCAGAATTGTGATATAAAAGTCAGAATTGTGTGATATAAAGTCAGAATTACTTGATATAAAGTCAGAATTGTGATATAAAGTCAGAATTGTGTGATATAAAGTCAGAATTGTGTGATATAAAGTCAGAATTGAGAGATATAAAGTCAGAATTGTGAGATATAAAGTCAGAATTGAGAGTTATAAAGTCAGAATTGTGCGATATAAAGTCAGAATTGAGAGATATAAAGTCAGAATTGAGAGTTATAAAGTCAGAATTGTGTGATATAAAGTCAGAATTGAGAGATATAAAGTCAGAATTGTGTGATATAAAGTCAGAATTGTGAGATATAAAGATATAAAAGTCAGAATTGTGAGATATAAAGTCAGAATTACTTGATATAAAGTCAGAATTGTATGATATAAAGTCAGAATTGTGATATAAAGTCAGAATTGTGAGATATATAAAGTCAGAATTGTGTGATATAAAGTCAGAATTGAGAAATATAAAGTCAGAATTGAGAGACATAAAGTCAGAATTGAGAGATATAAAGTCAGAATTGTGTGATATAAAGTCAGAATTGAGAGATATAAAGTCAGAATTGAGAGATTATAAAGTCAGAATTGTGTGATATAAAGTCAGAATTGAGAGATATAAAGTCAGAATTGTGTGATATAAAGTCAGAATTGTGTGATATAAAGTCAGAATTGTGAGATATAAAGTCAGAATTACTGTGATATAAAGTCAGAATTGTATGATATAAAGTCAGAATTGTGTGATATATAAGTCAAATTGTGAGATATAAAGTCAGAATTGAGAGATATAAAGTCAGAATTGTGTGATATAAAGTCAAATTACTTGATATAAAGTCAGAATTGTGTGTGATATAAAGTCAGAATTACTTGATATAAAGTCAGAATTGAGAGATATAAAGTCAGAATTGTGTGATATAAAGTCAGAATTGTGTGATATAAAGTCAGAATTGAGTGATATAAAGTCAGAATTGTGTGATATAAAGTCAGAATTGTGTGATATAAAGTCAGAATTGTGTGATATAAAGTCAAATTACTTGATATAAAGTCAGAATTGTGTGATATAAAGTCAGAATTGTGTGATATAAAGTCAGAATTTGTGTGATATAAAGTCAGAATTGTGAGATATAAAGTCAGAATTGTGTGATATAAAGTCAGAATTGTGTGATATAAAGTCAGAATTGTGAGATATAAAGTCAGAATTGTGTGATATAAAGTCATTATTGTGTGATATAAAGTCAGAATTGAGAGATATAAAGTCAGAATTGTGTGATATAAAGTCAGAATTACTTGATATAAAGTCAGATATAAAGTGTGTGTGATATAAAGTCAGAATTGTGAGAGATATAAAGTCAGAATTGTGTGATATAAAGTCAGAATTACTTGATATAAAGTCAGAATTGTGTGATATAAAGTCAGAATTGTGTGATATAAAGTCAGAATTGTGTGTGATATAAAGTCAGAATTACTTGATATAAAGTCAGAATTGTGTGATATAAAGTCAGAATTGTGTGATATAAAAGTCAGAATTACTTGATATAAAGTCAGAATTGTGTGATATAAAGTCAGAATTGTGTGATATAAAGTCAGAATTGTGAGATATAAAGTCAGAATTGTGTGATATAAAGTCAGAATTGAGAGATATAAAGTCAGAATTGTGTGATATAAAGTCAGAATTGTGTGTGATATAAAGTCAGAATTGTGTGATATAAAGTCAGAATTGTATAAAGTCAGAATTGAGAGATATAAAGTCAGAATTGTGTGATATAAAGTCAGAATTACTTGATATAAAGTCAGAATTGTGTGATATAAAAGTCAGAATTGTGTGATATAAAGTCAGAATTGAGAGAGATATAAAGTCAGAATTGTGATATAAAGTCAGAATTGAGAGATATAAAGTCAGAATTGAGAGATATAAAGTCAGAATTGTGTGATATAAAGTCAGAATTGTGTGATATAAAGTCAGAATTGTGTGATATAAAGTCAGAATTGTGTGATATAAAGTCAGAATTGTGAGATATAAAGTCAGAATTGTGTGATATAAAGTCAGAATTGAGAGATATAAAGTCAGAATTGTGAGATATAAAGTCAGAATTGAGAGATATAAAGTCAGAATTACTTGATATAAAGTCAGAATTGTGTGATATAAAGTCAGAATTGTCAGAATTGTGGATATAAAGTCAGAATTGAGAGATATAAAGTCAGAATTGTGTGATATAAAGTCAGAATTGAGAGATATAAAGTCAGAATTGTGTGATATAAAGTCAGAATTGTGTGATATAAAGTCAGAATTGAGAGTGATATAAAGTCAGAATTGACTGATATAAAGTCAGAATTGTGTGATATAAAGTCAGAATTGTGTGATATAAAGTCAGAATTACTTGATATAAAGTCAGAATTGTGTGATATAAAGTCAGAATTGACTGATATAAAGTCAGAATTGAGAGATATAAAGTCAGAATTGTGTGATATAAAGTCAGAATTGTGTGATATAAAGTCAGAATTGTGAGATATAAAGTCAGAATTGAGAGATATAAAGTCAGAATTGAGATATAAAGTCAGAATTGAGTGATATAAAGTCAGAATTGAGAGATATAAAGTCAGAATTGAGTGATATAAAGTCAGAATTGTGTGATATAAAGTCAGAATTGAGAGATATAAAGTCAGAATTGTGTGATATAAAGTCAGAATTGTGTGATATAAAGTCAGAATTGTGTGATATAAAGTCAGAATTGTGTGATATAAAGTCAGAATTGTGAGATATAAAGTCAGAATTGAGAGATATAAAGTCAGAATTGTGTGTGATATAAAGTCAGAATTGTGTGATATAAAGTCAGAATTGTGAGATATAAAGTCAGAATTGTGAGATATAAAGTCAGAATTGTGTGATATAAAGTCAGAATTGTGTGATATAAAGTCAGAATTGAGTGATATAAAGTCAGAATTGAGAGATATAAGTCAGAATTGAGAGATATAAAGTCAGAATTGAGAGATATAAAGTCAGAATTGTGTGATATAAAGTCAGAATTGTGAGATATAAAGTCAGAATTGAGAGATATAAAGTCAGAATTGTGTGATATAAAGTCAGAATTACTTGATATAAAGTCAGAATTGTGTGATATAAAGTCAGAATTGTGTGATATAAAGTCAGAATTACTTGATATAAAGTCAGAATTGTGTGATATAAAGTCAGAATTGTGTGATATAAAGTCAGAATTACTTGATATAAAGTCAGAATTGATATATAAAGTCAGAATTGTGAGATATAAAGTCAGAATTGAGAGTTATAAAGTCAGAATTGTGTGATATAAAGTCAGAATTGTGTGATATAAAGTCAGAATTGTGAGATATAAAGTCAGAATTGTGTGATATAAAGTCAGAATTATTGATATAAAGTCAGAATTGAGAGATATAAAGTCAGAATTGTGTGATATAAAGTCAGAATTGAGAGATATAAAGTCAGAATTGTGTGATATAAAGTCAGAATTATGTGATATAAAGTCAGAATTGAGTGATATAAAGTCAGAATTGAGAGATATAAAGTCAGAATTGTGTGATATAAAGTCAGAATTGTGAGATATAAAGTCAGAATTGTGTGATATAAAGTCAGAATTGTGTGATATAAAGTCAGAATTGTGTGATATAAAGTCAGAATTGTGTGATATAAAGTCAGAATTGAGAGATATAAAGTCAGAATTGTGATATAAAGTCAGAATTGCGTGATATAAAGTCAGAATTGAGAGATATAAAGTCAGAATTGTGTGATATAAAGTCAGAATTGTGTGATATAAAGTCAGAATTGTGTGATATATAAAGTCAGAATTGTGATATAAAAGTCAGAATTGTGTGATATAAAGTCAGAATTGTGTGTGATAAAGTCAGAATTGTGATATAAAAAGTCAGAATTGTGTGATATAAAGTCAGAATTGAGTGATATAAAGTCAGAATTGTGTGATATAAAGTCAGAATTGTGTGATATAAAGTCAGAATTGTGAGATATAAAGTCAGAATTGTGTGTGATATAAAGTCAGAATTGTGTGATATAAAGTCAGAATTACTTGATATAAAGTCAGAATTACTTGATATAAAGTCAGAATTGTGTGATATAAAGTCAGAATTGTGTGATATAAAAGTCAGAATTGAGATATAAAGTCAGAATTGTGTGATATAAAGTCAGAATTACTTGATATAAAGTCAGAATTACTTGATATAAAGTCAGAATTGTGTGATATAAAGTCAGAATTGTGTGATATAAAGTCAGAATTACTTGATATAAAGTCAGAATTGTGTGATATAAAGTCAGAATTGTGATATATAAAGTCAGAATTGTGTGATATAAAGTCAGAATTACTTGATATAAAGTCAGAATTGAGTGATATAAAGTCAGAATTGTGTGATATAAAGTCAGAATTGTGTGATATAAAGTCAGAATTGAGAGATATAAAGTCAGAATTGTGTGATATAAAGTCAGAATTGAGAGATATAAAGTCAGAATTGTGAGATATAAAGTCAGAATTGAGAGATATAAAGTCAGAATTGAGAGATATAAAGTCAGAATTGTGTGATATAAAGTCAGAATTGTGTGATATAAAGTCAGAATTGTGATATATAAAGTCAGAATTGTGTGATATAAAAGTCAGAATTGTGTGATATAAAGTCAGAATTGTGAGATATAAAGTCAGAATTGTGTGATATAAAGTCAGAATTGAGATATAAAGTCAGAATTGAGTGATATAAAGTCAGAATTACATGATATAAAGTCAGAATTGAGAGATATAAAGTCAGAATTGAGTGATATAAAGTCAGAATTGTGTGATATAAAGTCAGAATTGAGAGATATAAAGTCAGAATTGTGTGATATAAAGTCAGAATTGTGTGATATAAAGTCAGAATTGTGAGATATAAAGTCAGAATTGTGTGATATAAAGTCAGAATTGAGAGATATAAAGTCAGAATTGTGAGATATAAAGTCAGAATTGAGAGATATAAAGTCAGAATTGTGTGATATAAAGTCAGAATTACTTGATATAAAGTCAGAATTGTGATATAAAAGTCAGAATTGTGAGGTGATATAAAGTCAGAATTGTGTGATATAAAGTCAGAATTGAGTGATATAAAGTCAGAATTGTGTGATATAAAGTCAGAATTGAGTGATATAAAGTCAGAATTGAGAGATATAAAGTCAGAATTGTGTGATATAAAGTCAGAATTGTGAGATATAAAGTCAGAATTGTGTGATATAAAGTCAGAATTGAGATATATATAAAGTCAGAATTGACTGATATAAAGTCAGAATTGAGATATAAAGTCAGAATTGTGTGATATAAAGTCAGAATTGTGTGATATAAAGTCAGAATTGTGAGATATAAAGTCAGAATTGTGTGATATAAAGTCAGAATTGAGAGATATAAAGTCAGAATTGTGTGATATAAAGTCAGAATTGAGAGATATAAAGTCAGAATTGTGTGATATAAAGTCAGAATTGTGTGATATAAAGTCAGAATTGAGAGATATAAAGTCAGAATTACTTGATATAAAGTCAGAATTGAGAGATATAAAGTCAGAATTGTGAGATATAAAGTCAGAATTGTGTGATATAAAGTCAGAATTGAGAGATATAAAGTCAGAATTGAGAGATATAAAGTCAGAATTGTGTGATATAAAGTCAGAATTGAGTGATATAAAGTCAGAATTACTTGATA
>CM031954.1:12302022-12522022 GCA_018749465.1 Paracanthobrama guichenoti
GCAAACTCTGTCCCACGCAGAGGATCTCTTATCTCGGCATGGAGCTGGACTCGGTCGGTCAGATTGCGCGCCTCATGGAGGAGCAAGTCCAGTCAGTGTTGAACTGCTTGAATACATCCAAGGGCAAGACGGCGGTCCCACTGAAATCATTTCAGAGGCTCCTGGGGCATATGGCATCTGCAGCCGTGGTAATGCCGCTCGGATTGCTTCATATGAGACCGCTTCAATGCTGGCTTCACGACCGAGTCCCGAGATGGGCATGACAGGGCAAGTGCCGGGTCTCAGTTACTCCGTACTGCCACCAAACCCTCAGCCCGTGGTTGGACCCTTAGTTTCTACAGGCAGGAGTGCCCTTAGAGCAAGTGCCCAGGCATGTTGTTGTCTCCATGGATGCCTCGTCCACTGGCTGGGGGGCCATGTACAACGGGCATGCGATTTCGGGTCTGTGGACGGGGCCCCAATTGTATTGGCATATCAATTGCCTGGAGTTGCTAGCAATACGTCTCGCCCTGGGCCGCCTCAAAAAGCCGCTGCAGGGCGAGCACATTCTGGTCCATTCGGACGGCACTGTGGCTGATGCGTACATCAACCATCAGGGTGATCTTCGCTCCCGTTGCATGCTGCAACTCGCCCGCCATCTCCTCCTGTGGAGTCAGAAGCATCTGAGGTCGCTTCGAGCCATCCACATCCCTGGTGCACTGAACCAGACAGCCGACGAGCTCTCTCGCCAGTCAGCACTTCTGGGACAGTGGCGACTCCACCCGTGGCACGTCCAGCTGACATGGGACCTTTTTGGAGCTGCGCAGGTAGACCTGTTTGCCTCTCCGGACTCGACCCATTGTCAGTTGTACTATTCCCTGACCGGGGGCACCCTCGGCACGGATGCACTGGCACACAGCTGGCCCCCGGAACCTACGCAAGTATGCGTTTCCCCCAGTGAGCCTTCTAGCACAGACACTGTGCAAGATCAGGGAGGACGAGGAACAGGTCTTGCTAGTTGCACCCTACTGGCCGAACCGGACCTGGTTCTCCGAACTAACACTCCTTGCGACAGCCCCTCCCTGGCCTATTCCTCTGAGGAAGGACCTTTCTCAGAGATGGGGCACCCTGTGGCACCCACGTCAAGACCTCTGGAAACTCCATGTCTGGTCCTTGGACGGGACACAGAGGTTCTAGGTGGCCTGCCACAAGCAGTGGTAGACACCATCACTTCTGCTAGAGCCCCCTCTAAGTGGAACCTGTTCGTTGAGTGGTGTTCTTCCCGCCAAGAAGACCCCTGAAGGTGTTCGATTGGTATCATGCTTTCCTTTCTGCAAGAAGGGTTGGAGCGAAGGCTGTCTCCCTCCACCCTTAAAGTGTATGTCGCAGCTTTAGCAGCACATCATGATGCAGTTGAGGGTAAATCTAATCGTCAGGTTCCATAGAGGAGGCTGACCTAGCCCTAGCTTTGTGTCCTATCCGTGCCCTGCGCACTTATATTGACCGGACTCAAAGCTTCAGGACCTCAGAGCAGCTCTTCGTCTGTTATGGAGGCCAGCAGAAGGGAAAGGCAGTCTCCAAGCAGAGGTTAGCTCACTGGATAGTGGATGCTATTGTCTTAGCATACCAGTTGCAAAGACGTGCCTTGCCCGTTCGGGGTGCGGGCACACTCAACTAGGAGTGTCACTTCATCCTGGGCGCTGGCTCAAGGCGCCTCACTGGCAGACATCTGTAGAGCTGCGGGCTGGGCGACACCTAACACGTTCGCTAGATTTTATAGCCTCCGTGTAGAGCTGGTTTCTACTCGCCCCTAGTGGCCGGTAAGCACGAAGTACTCGCTCTTGTGTCCGCTTGCAAACGCCACTCCTGCCCCCTGGGCTGGATACGTGCATCTATTCTTCTCCAGTTGTGTTCCCCAGCAATGGCGAACCCTGTCGAGCTCCTCCATCACCCCTTCGGTGTCAGACATGGCGGTTGTCTGATGCCAGGCCTACACCCTTATGCTTGTGGAACGTGTGTATAGGCTGGGTGTCCATATGTAGTGGTTCCCTAATGGCGACCCCATATGTTTATTCACCATGGTACCAGCTACCCTACTCAGCTAGCCCCCTGTCTCTCCCTTGACAGAGCACGCTCTGTCGTCTCTGGGGTGTTCTTTCCCCCCTGGGATCAGGTTGGATCCACCCCAGAAACCGCCATAGGTAGCACTACCCTGATAGGCTAGTCCCTATGTGTATTCTGCCACCTCTCCATCCGTTGAAGGATGTGGCTCTGCAGCGTTTCGTCTTCCGAGATGGGCACGCTTTCCCAGAATTATCCAATAGTCACTCTGAGTGGGTCTTGCAGGAAAACAGCTGTGACGGACCTTCCCGGTTTGGAGCCCTGACTTTCGCCCCAACATAGGGGCTCCCCAGCGAGCTCAAACCGGGCGCTGGAAGGGCCAGCATCCCTGGCGTGTTGGTAGGATCCTCAATTCGTCGGTCAGTTCCGACGTACATCGAACATCGAACGTGACCGACTGAAAGGGAACGTCTCGGTTACGTATGTAACCCTCGTTTCCTGAAGAAGGGAACGGAGACATACGTCCAGTCGCCAGGTGCTGTGCTTCCGCTGAAGGACCGAGTCACTTTGGCTCCTCAGTTGGAAAAGCGAGGATGCGGTATTCCACTTCCGTATTTATACCCACGCTGCGGGGCGGTGCATGGACCGCATTGCCAACGATATTGGCTCGTTTCTATACACTTCAAAGCAGATTGGTCTCTGAAGATGATCCCCAATTCGTCGGTCAGTTCCGATGTACGTCTCCGTTCCCTCCTTCAGGGTATGATATGATTTTAATGATTGATATTAAACAGTGTCATTAAAAGCGAATTAAGCTGTGAAAGAGATGCTGTTCCCTATGCGTCCGCCTGTGAATGCGCATAAGCAAAGTATACTGTGGGCTTCAGATACGGTCAAATACCCTTCAAATATGCTGAATTTGTCAGTTGTCTTAAGCCAATGTAAACATTTGAGAAAGCATGTAACAGTATATAATGGATACGTGCAGTTCTTACAGTGACAGCAGTCACGTGACTGCTGCAGTAATTAATGTTAATCAAACAAGAAAAGAAAAAGATAAAATAACTCACTGTCCTTGAATGAATAACTATTGTAGTTTTAAATAATTATTTGTTTATATTTAATGTATACAGCAGTGTTATTTTACATTGATTACTTAATTCAATTTCTGTTATAGGCTAGCCTATTGCTTATCTGAATGCCACTATTAGTAAATCTTCCTGAAAAACCTAAAACACTTTTTATTTAATTTGTATTTTTGTTCTGTTGTAATTTTTGTCAGTTTTTTTTTGTAATTAGTTTCTTTGTTCGTATTTTATGTTTACTTGTTTTCTGTAACTGTTTTGAGGACTTTTTACTTATATTAATTAACCTACTATTAGTTTTAGAATTATGAAGTATTGACAATTGTGAAATTTCACTGACATTTTATAATGACTTAAAGAAATAAGACTTTGATCATATCACCCAACAATAATCGTGTTAAATAATCGTGATTTCAATATTGACCAAAATGATCGTGATTATGATTTTTGCCATAATCGAGCACTTCCTTCTTCTTTTGTTTAACCCCCACGGGTTGGCAGTCGCATTAGCACAGTCTCGACAGTGTCAGTTTTTTTTCTTAGCAGTGCCAAAGAGACTCAAATAACTCAAATAACTTTTATTATGATAAAATATTTTTTTGTCATACAGATAAGTGTTATACATCATTCAAAACTGTTAAATATTTACTTTTATTTGTGTATACTCACAATAAAAATAAAATGTTGTGCTTTTTGTAAAATAAAGAAAACAAACATGATGCACGTTCTGCCATCTCTCTCTCTCTCTCTCTCAGTGAAGTCATTTCCGAAAATGAACTGTAACTTAGCGAATACTTGGCACACAGACATGAGACGTGTCTAAAGAGGAAAGCGCACAGCATTCAAAGGCAAATCAGAGCATACATAATCAACATAATCAACGCCCACATCAACTTGGTCAACTCGTCAAGGTTCATGTAATGCTGGAAGAATTTACCTCAGAGGAAGAGTAATTTTGAGGAGCAACTTGATCAAGCCAAGGATTGATGGGTAAGTTCCTTATTCTTACATTCTTTATTCTATAATCACAAAAAAAAGACTGTTTAAATATGAATCCTGCATGTTCTGCTTGTCTCTGTGTGAATGAATGGAGCAGATGTGTGGGTTTGTTTACTACACTTACATTAGTAAACATGGTTTTCCCAAACTATATTGCTATACTGAGATGAGTGAAATCAACTGAAATAATGTAATAAATACTGAAATAAAATGTCTTGGCAATGTATTAACTTGCAAATGAACATGTATAGGCTCTATAATGTAAGATAATAAGATACAAAACATTTTGTAATATGAATGTTTAGACAAGATTTCTTTGACATGTTTTGGAGAGATTATGAAGTGTAAAATAGCCTAGTGCCACATCAATGAAGCTTTTATTCAGACATTTCTGTTCAGATGCTACAGTACCAGTCAAAAGTTTGGAAACATTACTATTTAAATTACATTTTTTTAAAGAAGTCTTTTATGCTTATCAAGCCTGCATTTATTTGATCAAAAATACAGAAAAAAAAAAAATATTATAAATATATAAATATTATTAAAATGTAAAATAATGGTTTTCTATTTTAATATTGTGACATCTGTCATCTGCAGTACCCTTAAGTACCAGCAGATGGCAGCCTCGTCCCTCACTGTTTCCATAGACTCTATTATTCCCTGACTTAATTTCCCAGTATCCTCTGCTCATTATTAGTTAACTTGTTTCACCTGTGTCTTGTTAGTTAATTTCCCTGTCTATTTAAATGTCTTTTGCTCTGCATTCTTTATGAAGACTTGTTTGTTTTGGTTGACACTCTCCCTTGGAATTTCAAGCAGTTCTTGTATTTCTTATGTTTGATTTCTGAGTCTTGGATTTCCTGTTTCTATCGGTCCTCCTTGGAGTGTATGAACTAGTTGAACTAGTCTGTACGTGCCAAGGTAACCTCACACTTGAAGAACACATACAGATTTTACTGGACATTGCAAATGTTTCTGATTTACCAGACTGTGCTCTCGTTGACTTTTTCTGTCATGGGCTTAACCCTCATCTCAAAGACAAGTTAATTTATGAAGCTCCTTGAAGCTCTTTCTGTGACTTCCTGGATTATGTGTAAAATGAGTCCCTGTTCACCGTGGGAGTGGCAGACGGGGAGGGGGGGGGTTACGTGAGACAAGCTTTGATGGCCAAGAAGCTTGGCCAGCACTTTCTATCTATGCCCACTCTAATGCTGACAATCCCAGTGCTTGCCAGTGCAGTCACATCAGAGCCTCTAATCACCAATACAATCACGTCAGAGCTGCTACCGCCAGCACAGTCACGTCAGAACCATCAGTTGTTAGCACAGTCATGTCTTCGTGGATCACTTGCCATCACGGACACCATCCCTGTGTTCCCGGATGTCATTGATACAGCGATTGAGGACCCCAAGGCCTCCTATCCATGTTGGGGTTTTCTAGCTAAATTGACAGATCCATCTCTGAGAGCGGTCAGAAAAGCCGTTTTTTTCTAAGCCGCTATCATCTAGTATTCTTGCTGATGTTTCTCTGGTTCCCAAGTTAAGTCTGTCCCTGAGCCAGTCCTAGTCTACAGGGCTGTTCCTGAGGCCAAAGGCTGTTCCTGAGGCTGTTCAAGTCTATGCATCTGTGCTCAGGGTGGTATGGCCATAAGCGAAAGCTGCAGCCAAATTCGGGCTATGTAAAACGTTCAAACACTCTGTTCAAACTTTTTTTTTTTTAATTTTTATTTTTTTATATAAAATAAGGTTCCTGTCAATGAGTCTGTGCACTCAGTACCTATGCCTGTTTACGAACCTTGATGCCAAACCTACTCCTGAGGTCAGTTCAGATCTTGTATTTCCCTTTGAATACTGCCTTGTGCCTAAGTTGGTTAACTCTGCCACTCCAGTCACTAATGTGGATGTCAAGTCTATATGCCATATTAGTTTTGTGAGGTTTGCCTGACCTTGTTTCACTGCTGATCCACCTTGGGAGTTTCTGGTTCCATCTGCCTGGCTCTGGTGGTCGTTGGCTCCACTGTGGAGACCTTCTATCCAGCATGCTCCTCCCTGCAGAACTTCTGTCCAGCCTGCTTTGCCTTGGAGAACTTTTGTCCTGGAGACCTTCTGTCCAGTGGGCCCTGCCTTGGCCATTACCAGCTTTAGGAACTCCCTAAAGCCAGCTTTCTGGTCTCTGGCTTTCAACTCTGCTTCTGCTCCTACGCTTGTTTCTGCTCCATGGTCCTGTCCCGCCTTCCCACCCCTGGGTCCGCCTCCACTCCACCTCCCACCAATGTTAATTGTCTGGAAGCTGCTCCTTTGAGGTGGGGCTAAGTGACATCTGTCAGCTGTAGTACCTTTAAGTACCAGCAGATGGTAGCCTCGTCCCTCACTGTTTCCATAGACTCTGTTAATCCCGGATTTCTTTTCCCAGTATCCTCTGCTCATTATTAGGTAACCTGTTTCACCTGTGTCTAGTTTTATAGTTCATTTTACTGTACATTTAAATGCCTTTTGCTCTGAGCTCTTTATGAAGTCTTGTTTGTTTTGTTTGACACTCTCCCTTGGCATTTTGAGCAGTTCTTGTGTATGTTTGATTTTTGTGTTCCTGTCTACCCTCCTTGGAGTGTATGGGTGCTTCTCAATATCCCTCCTCGTTTCATTGGTCCTCTGTCCTCCATCCTATGACCCAGAAACCAACCTAGCTCAGCCATCTTGCAGGACATCTTGACTCTCTAATTGCACCATGAGGAGGCTAGGATCAAGGAGGCTTTCTGAGGAGTCATGAGCGAGGATACACAGGTGTATTCTTTGCGGAAGTGTTTTATCGGCTAAACATGACACCTATTAATTCACCTCCCCCTTCACATCTTACCACAGTTTATTAATTATTATTATATTTACATGTACAAGAAACAAAAGTATGTCAAATTACAACAACTGTAGAACAGCTGCAGAATTATATCAGAGCACAAGAAAATGAAAGAAAATTAAACAAACTGTAATACTATACAACATATAAAAAGCATATAACTTTTTATAACTGGGAATAATTCGTTAATAATAACAGGTAATATATATTTTAAAAAATGTACTGACAAATGTGGTATTTTGTGGAGGTTGAAACTATTATAATATAAATTATCTCTATTGTTCAAGAATACCGACATGCAAGCTAAATCCAGCGGTGTAAAGTCTTTAATTGATGACGCTTTGATGTGATGCTAAAGGGACTGATGATATATAATTTCACTTGATTCAATTCCTCCGAGGAAAGGAAACGAGGACATACGAATAAGAATTGAGAAGCAACCTATCTGGACTGATTATATGTGCTTGACACTCTGCCTGGTATGGACTATGACCTTGGATTATACTTGTAATTAAACTTTTGATAAACTCCTCCTTCTGCAGTATGCTGTCATTACAACAAACCATTACAAATATACTTTACAATACATACTGCATATAAAATTTATTTTTATTAAAATTAATTACTGTATAATTTATTTTTGCTACGCGAAGGTGATTTTTCATAAGCCGTTCCTTTTTTTTTCAGGATTCCTTGATTATCACAGGTTATAAAAAAAATATTAAGCAGCACAGCAGTTTCCAACATTGATAATACATCAGCATATTAGAATGATTTCTGAAGGATCATGTGATGCCATGGTGGCGCGTTAGGGGAGAAGCCGCTCACGGCGGCTTGACGATCGGTTTCTCTCCGGCCATGATCACCTGGCTCCAGTGAGCCTACCATTCCTCCCCGATCTGCATAGCGAGGGGGCGTGGAAGAGCCCATGTTCGGCCCGTATCCATTGCAATCAGCGGGCGAATTTCGCTGATTTTGAGGGGTTGGCCGAGCATGGGTTTGTGTCGTTGCCACCGATCGACGAGACGTTTGCAAACTCTCACGTCGGGATGGGCATCGACACTGAGAGCTCCAACCCTGCCATCCAGGCCCCTAAGAACAACATCTCGCCTGAATGGCAGGGCATACATGTCAGCGGGTCAAGCAAGGGTGGCTTTGCACTCCATGGCGGTGCTGCAGGCCTACCAGGCGGACCTGCTGGGGGATCTCGATCAGGGGATGGGACTCTCCCCTGATGCTGTAGCCGAACCGTGGAGACAGTGGTTGAGAAGTTCAGAGAGGCGAAGGCATGTTCGGCGGCATTTAGGTCCTGTATACAGCGGAGCTCTGCGGCAGCGCCCAGGCAGGTGGGAGGGCCGAGCCCGTCGCAGTCCAAGGACCGACGACAGGAGGAGCAGGTCGCAGAGAAGGTGTGACTCCCGCAAGAAGAAGGACTTGAAGGAGGTGATCCAGGACAAACGCAGGCAGCATCGGTACTGGATCTCCTCCCCGAGGGCAAATAAGATTCTAACCCTCATCTTTCTTCTTATCCCTCTCCCCAGGTGCTTCTTACATCAGGCTGGACGGGGCCCATGATGAGCGGAGACGCTAAGCTGTTGGCCTGCCTTGGCTTGGTTTGTGAGAGTGCCCCTTTCAGGCTTGCAGGAGTGACAGACCTCAGGTTTTCTACCGAGTGGTGAGTCATCGCTCTAGCATGCCGCATGTTGAGCTGGTAGGTCTCTTTTTCTTTCCTTTAAGATGAGAGGAGGAACAGGAAGTATGTTCTGAAGGCCTATGTTCCCTGTATAGAGGTTGTGGGGGGGGTTGTGTGGTAAGATATAGGAGTGTGCGGGTATAAGTTCCCCTGTCAGGCGGCTAGAACAATATAGTGGAAACACCAGCTATTGGGGCTTCGTTGGTGAGTTGGTTGGCTCTTTAGTGTGAATTCACTGGACGAGCCACCACTCTGTTTCACTGTGTGTAGTGATCAGGCCTCCTCTCGGCAAGACAGTAGGTTTAGGCCATCGCTCATTTCTCTCGTATGCAGCTCTAGGCGGGTGGCGTACTCCTGGCTAAAACAGGTTGATGCCACCGCCTTCTGTAGTTTCCTGTGTAGTAGAACAGGTTAAGCCTTTGGGCTGTTAACCGCCGCAGGGTAGAATAGTGGTCTCCTCTCTATCTATAAGGGTCGGGGAGTGTGTAATCTAGATACTAACGCTTGAGCTTCAGTAGAGATCTTATGTCTGGACCCCACGGCCTCGACATTGTCCTGCTTGAGTGCCTCCTTCCATGGGAGAGTTTGAGGCTGCTGCTCCTCCGAGACCAGGTAAAGATCTATACTTGCAGGTCGGCCCTCACCAGGGCCGCCTAGGCTATACTAGGGATACTAGAGGCGTTTTGCTGAGGCATTGCCGCCTCTGGCCTTTCACTATGTGAAGATAGATGTTTTTGCATCCCTGATGTTGCCTCCTCTCATCATGAGAGTCGTCCGGCCAAGGCCCGCCCCTTTTCCGCATTCCGGGATGAGTTAGGAATGCAGACAGGTGTAGAGGCAGTATTGATAGTGACATAGCAGTAGTCGTGGGGCAGGGTTAGGCTGTCTTTTGCTGCGCAAGGTAGACCTGGTTGCCTGAACCTGCCTCCCAGAGCTAGCTTCATGGACACAGGCCACCAGGTATGTCTCTGGCAGGCCCTTACCCTGTGTACTTCATGGTCAAGTGGTTATACTCCCCTGCTATCAGCCGGGTATGTTTGAGTACTCCACTCCCAGCTGTGTAGCA
This sequence comes from Paracanthobrama guichenoti, assembly GCA_018749465.1. Taxonomy (NCBI): domain Eukaryota; kingdom Metazoa; phylum Chordata; class Actinopteri; order Cypriniformes; family Gobionidae; genus Paracanthobrama; species Paracanthobrama guichenoti. The sequence goes on from CM031954.1 coordinate 12,311,756, forward strand.
TTTTGCCTCCACCTTTATGGCTCCGGTCGAGCGGTATTGTAGCCTTATTTCATGTCGGTCCCCAATCACGCTCCCGTGTAGCCAGAGCATTGCCATGTGCTGACGCCCATGTACACCTTTGGCAGGCCACCGAACCGGAGCCTCCATTAGGACATAGTGGCGTAAGTTGTACTCCCTTTGCTAGAGAGGGCTCACTGCGGTTTGCTGGGTACACTGCTGTTGGTGATGTAGTTAGGTTCCAAGTCTGTAGGCACTGAGTAAACAGTTCTGCCAGTAAGACTGCGCCGTCAGGTAACAGGCCTCAGCAGGCCCCTATGACAGTTGGCCCCAGTAGAGAAACTAGGTTGGCCTCGGCGGTCTGAGCAGCAGACTCTCAGACAGGTGGTAGGGACCAACACTGATGGGACATTGGGAGGCCCCAATATATGTATTGGTGTGGTATGCTTCCCTAGGTTGTTGGTCCTTGTAGCAGAAGACTTGTCATCAGCTTGTAGGCCTTACCAGGCCTCCCTGAGGGCTTGCCACCAGGTAGCACGCCCCACCAGGCCTCCCTGGGGGCAAGTGCCTGAGACTGCAACTAGCTTAATGCTGACAGCTAGTGGATGCTTGTTATCAGGGGGGCTGGCCTTAGCAGACAGCACATGAAGGCAAGCTCACTCCCTAGCAGGACAGTGGTGTCACTTTCTGCTACTGGTTCCCTACAGAACGGGGACCCATTTTGCCTACAGCTTGGTCTACCTACTAGGCAGGCTCGGTGCTCCCTTCATCGAAGGTCGCTTGTGAGTACGCAGTCGCCTGAGCGTGGTCATCAGTCGTAGGCCCCCAGTGTGGCCTCCCAGTCAGATCAGTCCGTAGACCTGTCCGGCCTCCTTAGCGCCTTGAAACATAGGGGCTTTGTAGATCCTCGGATCGAGCAGATAGACTCCCCTCACTAGCAAGGGTCATAAAGCACTATGCTGAGGTCTGCTTTCCAGGATATCCTGTCTCTGAGATCCGGTCCAAGTTGGTCACTGCCAGCTTTGCAGTCCCTCCGACTGGGTGCCTCACTGAGGCAAGTATCCAGAGGCTCTGTTTTCGAACAGACAGGGTTGGCAAAACCAACCAACAAGTGTCCATTTGAGTGTCCCCTTCTGTTGAAGTAGTTGGTCCCAGGCCTTTGAGCAGCCTGGGTTATGAGACCTCATGTTATACATCAAGGTCCTTTCTGACGCGGATAGCTTGGGCTATGACCGTAGGGAATGCTATCACCGACAGCCCGGTGTGACCAGAGAGAGAGTGGTTCGGGAATTTCAGTCGAACTTGCTCATTCTGACAGTCATCACTGCCAGTGGGCACGCACTCCCCTCACATGGCGTAGTGGGTATATCGTTCCCCATATGCGCTCTGGACGCAGTGCGAGTTCCCTTTCGAAAGGGAACGTCTCAGAAGACGTTCTCAGGGAACATAGGTTACATACATAACCTGAGACGTTCCTTCTCAGTCACATACCTGACTCAAAGGCTCATTATGCAGCTCATTATGTGGGTCATTGTCTTAGGTGTGAATCACAGAATTGTTACATTTATACATTTGGCAGACAATTTTATCCAAAGCGACTTGCATTGCATTCAACATACACATTTTTACATTTTGTCAGTTCTTGCTTTCCCTGGGAATCAAACCCATGACCTTGGCATTGCTAGCGCCACGCTCTTATTGCTTGAGTTACAGGAAAGCCTGATCTTTTTCATGATCTTTTCACACCCCCATGCATATTGACTTTGTAAACAAAAATTGTCTTACAAAAATTTAAATCAATATGTTGTTTAATGTGAATTCCCTCACAAAACATCTCGGTTATGTATGTAACCCTAGCTCCCTGAAGGAGGGAACGGAGACATACGTTGGAACTGGGATCCGACGAATTGGACTACCGGCGAATTGGGATCTATTTTCCGAGACCAATCTACTTCTGAGTGTTTACAAACGAGCCAATAATCATTGTCATGCGGTCCACGCTCCAACCCGCAGCACGAGTATAAAAACGGAAGTTGAAGTACCGAACACCGCTTTTTTCAACTGAGGAGCCGAGACTAGTGACTCGGCCTTCAGCTGAAGCACAGCACCTGGCGACGGGTCGTACGTCTCTGTTCCCTCCTTCAGGGAACGAGGGTTACATACATAACCGAGATGTTCCCTTTTATTCGGTCACGTTCGATGTACGTTGGAACTGACTGACGTATTGGGATCCCTACCAACACGCCAGGGATGCTGGCCCTTCCAGCACCCTGCCTGAGCTCTCTGGACCACTCCTATGTTGGAGTGGCAGTCAGGGCTCCCGGCAGGGAAGGTCAGTCACTGCTGTTCCTGCAAGACCCACTCAGGGGACTATTGGATAACGCTGGGAAAGCGTGCCCGCTCGGGGAGATGGTATGCTGCGGAGCCACATCCTTCAATGGAAGGAGTGGTGGCAGATTACACATAAGGACTAACCTATCAGGGTAGTGCTACATATGGCATTCTCTAGGGTGGATCCAACCTGGTCTCAGGGGTCTCGTCCCCAGAGACTCTGGTCTCATCCCCAGAGACTCTGGTCTCGTCCCCAGAGACGACAGAGCGGGCTCTGTCAAGGGAAAGACCCAGGGCTAGCTGAGTAGGGTAGCTGGTACTGTGGAAGAATACACATATGGGGTTGCCGTTAGGGAACTGCTACATATGGATACCCAGCCTACGCACACATTCCACAAGCATACAGATGCAGGCCTATCCAGTGGGCTAACCTCTTTTTGGAGACAGTGTTTTCCTTCTGCTGGCCTCTGTAACAGACGAAGAGCTGCTCTGAGGTTCTAAAGCTTTGAGTCTGGTCGACATAAGCGCGAAGAGCACGGACGGGACACAACAAAGCCAAAGCTGGGTCTGCTTCCTCCGAGGGCAGCGCTTGCAGGTTCACCACCTGGTCCCGGAAGGGAGTGGTGGGAACCTTGGGCACGTATCCAGGCCGGGGTCTCAGGACAACGTGAGAGTTGGCCGGCCCGAATTCTAAGCACGATTCGTTGACCAAAAGTATGTGCAGGTCCCCTACCCTCTTGATTGAGGCCAATGCAGGATGTTTAACTCTACAGACTGTAAAGGCTCAAAGGAAGGACCCTGAAGTGCTCTGAGCACCAGGGCTAAGTCCCAAGAGGGTACCAAGGTTGAACGAGGAAGATTCAGTCTCCTCGCACCTCTGAGGAACCTGACAATTAAGTCACGCTTCCCTAAGGACTTGCCTTCTACTGCATCGTGATAAGCCGCTATTGCCGCAACATACACTTTGAGGGTGGAGGGAGACCGCCTTCATTCCAGCCCCTCTTGCAAGAAAGAAAGCATGACGTTAATTGAACACCTTCAGGGGTCTTCCCAGGGGGAAGAGCACCACTCAACGAACATGTTCCACTTCAGAGCGTAGAGGCACCTTGTAGAGGGGGCTCTAGCAGAAGTGATGGTGTCTACCACTTCCTGAGACAGGCCACCTAGAACCTCCACGTCCCGTCCAGGGACCAGACATGGAATTTCCAGAGGTCTGGACGCGGGTGCCATAGAGTGCCCCACCCCTGAGAAGAAAGCTCTGGGGGAAACGCATATTTGCGTAAGTCCCGGGGCCAGCTGTGCACTAGTGCATCCGTGCCAAGGGTGCACCCGGTCAGGGAATAGTACAACTGGCAATGGGTTGAGTCAGGAGAGGCAAACAGGTCTACCTGCCTGGACACCTGTTCTAGGGACACTCTCGCCCGTAGAAATGAATGGTCCGCCCACGGATTGAAGGTTTGGCAACAGTAACTGAGTAACTGAGACCTGGTACTTGCCGCTCTGCCACGCCCATCTCGGGACTCAGTTGTGAAGCCAGCGTTGAAGCAGTCTCATATGAAGCAATCCAAGCGGCATTACCACGGCTGCAGATGCCATATGCCGCAGGAGCCTCTGAAAGAATTTCAGTGGGACCACTGTCCTGCCTTTGAACGTATTCAAGCAGTTCAACACTGACCGGACTCACTCCTCTGTAAGGCGCACAGTCTGGTTGCCTGAATCCAACGCCATACCGAGGTAAGAGATCCTCTGTGTGGGACAGAGTTTGCTCTTCTCTCAGTTGACCAAAAGGCCTAACAGGCTGAGGTGATGGAGCACCAGGTCCCTGTGTTCGCACAACTGATCCCAGGACTGGGCCAATATAAGCCAGTCGTCGAGATCGAGAATTCAAACTCTCTGAGCAGAACAATGGCTGCCTCTGCGACTTTCATGAAGACGCAAGGCGACAGGGACAGCCTGAAGGGCAGGACTTTGTACTGATATGCCCTCCCCTCAAACCCAAAGTGTAGGAACGGTCTGTGTCAAGGAAGAATGGAGACATGAAAGTACACGTCCTTCAGGTCGATCGCTGCGAACCAATCTCGGGGACGGATGCATTCGAAAATGCTGTGTTAATATTCTGAATGGAAGCTTGTGCAGGGCCCGATTCAAAATGTGCAGGTCCAAGACTAGCCTTAACCCCTAGGAGTCTGAGCTGTTTTGGGGCCCTTTATAAGTTTTGACATGCTCTGACATTTGTGCTTTTTTTCAGTTGCTTATAAACATATTAATGACAAAAGTGTAATTACACTGTATTCAGCACAAACTGGGCTACCTTAATATGTGAGCAACATGTATGTACATGTTTGTATTTTTGACAGAATAATGTTTATGCATGGTTTTTGAAAAACAAAAACAAAATAAAAAAAAATATTTTTATTTTTTATTAAGGCCTCAAAAGACACAATAGATATGCGTCCACAAGAGTTTAGACTAATGGGTGTTGAGTTTTTGCTTCAAACTGATGTGAGAATCATTGAGCCTACTAATTCATATAAAACAATACATTGATTTAAATTTTGTAAGACACTTTTTCTTTACAGAGGCCGTGAATGTTCATGAATCATGCTGTGAATCACACCTGAGAGATCAAAGATCGCATAATGAGCTGCATAATGAATGAGCTTCAGGTATGTGACTGAGAGGAGGCTAAGCAAAGGGACAAAATAAATATATTTTGTTGTAGTTTATTTAGAATGTAGTCAACAAAGGCCTTTTTATATTTGAAATTATCAAAAGATTTGACTACACTGCAAAAATTTTTTTACAAAAATTAACATTTTCTTTAGTATTTTTTTTTTTTTTATAATTTTTTTCATTCCAAATATCAAAAAATCTTAAATTAAGATCCATTTACTAGATAAATAATATAACGTAAGATATTTGTTCTTGTTTTCTAGGGGAAAAAATCTAAATTAAGTGAGATTTTGCTTAAAACAAGCAACATTATCTGCCAGTGGGGTACGAAAAATAATCTTATTTCTGTTTGGGACCGAAACAAGGAACAAGATTTCAATCAGAAACTATATTATTTTTCTTCCCATTGGCAGATAATTTTGCTTGTTGTAAGTTAAAACTCTTAATTTTTTTATTATTTTCAACAAAACAAGAAAAAATATCTTATGTAATTTTACTTATCTAGTAAATGCATCTTGATTTAAGAATTTTTAGATATTTAGACTAGAAACAGGACAAAAAAACTAAGAGCATTTTTGGCAGTGTACTATTTTTAATGTTTTTGAAAAGTCGCATGCAAAAAAAAAAAAAAAAAAAAGCGTAATATTGTGACTGAACACAATTCAGTAAATACAAATAACTGAATAATTGGTAATAATTGACATTATAAGTAAAATATTTGGGATTTAAAACAATATAATGCAACGCAATTATGATTTCAGAGAGTATAGGGTGAATTCAGGTTGATTGGGACACTTTTTCCAAGTCATTTCAGTGGTAAATATTTTCTGAATCATTTGATTTTGTAAACTATCCGATACACACAATACTCAAATATAATTTTGGAGTTTCGGTTCATTTATGAGACGCGCATGCAATGCATGATCACACCAGCGCTAAGGCTATTGTCTGCTATATTTGCTTCTTATTAAATGAGAAGCAAATATATTAAAAACATTGATTAAAATTAAGATACAATTTATACAAAATGAAATTCACTTTAAATAAATGCTTTCTACAAAACAACTTCAAAATCATTTCCGTACTATATTTATAGCATCTGAGCAGACATTTGCTAATAAAAGCTTTATTGATGTTACACTTACAATAGCCTAAACGCTTCATAATCTGGCTAAAACAAGCCAAATAAATCTTGTCTAAAAAGTCTTGAATCTATGATATTTTATGACTGCGTTTAATATTCACAGACACTAACAGAGTAAATTTACCTCACAATCCTCACCTGTATCTGTTGCTCTTAGAAATAAACCGCTTTTTCTGAGGTAAATTATTCCAGTAATATTCCTTACTGTGTCTCAAAACGATGTTAAGTGTTGATGTGTTTGAGTTGATGTGGGCGTCGGCTCTACTCTCATGGATTTTTTTTTTTTTTTGAATCTCAAAAGAACTCGTGCTCCGGGTAATGAGAAGATAATTAGACACTCGCAAATGACTGATATCTCTCCCTTTTCAAACAGATTACATAAACACAGAACATTTGTTTTCGATTTGATTTACATTATTTAAAACCTGACATTTAAACGTTTCTTTGGACATACGTCTCATGTTTGTGAGACAAATATTTACTAAGAAGATCTGAATGAATGTCTTTGACAGAGAGGCTGCAGATCGCACATCATGTTTGTTTTCTTTATTTTGCAAGAAGCACAACAATTTGTTTTTATTGTGACTGTACACAAAAAAATTATATAAACTTAACAGATTATAATGATGTATAATTGCCTGAATGATAAAAAAAATGACAGAGTTATTTGAGTCTCTTTGGCACTGATAAGAAAAAAAGTGAGTATCGCGACGGCCAACTCCTGGGGGTTAACCCACCACCTTTCTTGGGTACAATGAAGTAGGGGCTGTAGAACCCCGACCTCATATGGGCTGGAGGAACCGGTTCGAATGCGTCCTTCGCCAGCAGGACACCGACACCGGGGCAGAGTGTGGGTGAGAAGACCTGGAGGCGTTCTTGGTGCCCACACTGCTGCCCCCTGGCAAGGGGGAGAGGGGAGGAAAGGAGTGACAAGGCCCGGGGGCGTCGCACACTGCCAACCTGGCCCTCTTGAGGCCCAGGGAGGGAGGAAACTGCTCTTTTATTGAAAATGTGGGTACCGCTGGATTCCGGGGAGGCAGAGGCAGGATGTTGCCTTCTTGATGACATTCTCCCCCCGGTCCTCCTCTGGGGGGAGGAGGGGTGCAGACACCACCTCCCCTAGAACATCTCCTCTTCTCCCTGGGCTGCCCATATCAGGGCCGCTTACTTCTGGGCCACCGAGAACTGCTGGGTGAAGTTCTCGATGGCGTCACCAAAGAGGCCGGCCTGGCAGACAGGAGCGTTGAAGAACTGCACTTTGTCATCCACGAAAGCCACCTCAGTGTGCTGAATGGAAACACATGAGACAGCGATCGTGTCCATCAAATGGGGACAGATAACGACGTCATCCAGAAACACATGGTTTGAATGACATCTTGAAAAAGACGCAGGGTCAAACCGTGTTGCTCTTTTAGAAAGGAATCAAAGGAATCAAATTGTGGATCAAATGCCAATGATTATTGGCTCGTTTGTAAACACTCAAAGTAGATTGGTCTCCGAAAATAGATCCCAATTTGTGGGTCAGTTCCGATGTTCTGTTCGGTTTACTTTTTTGATTGAGTAGCCTATTCAATCTATTGTTTTTTTCACATAGTCTTATAAACTTACATTGTTTAAAAGTACTGATTTTTAAAGAAAACAGATATGTTCCTAATTCTGAGTATCTGAATTCTTGTGTAGGCTAGTCCACTGGTGGTCGTATAGGATCAACAAATGAAATGAATGAGTCCATTGGCAGTATACATGGGGATTTATTTAAAATCTACTTTACTCATTCCCCGCTGATGATTGAATTTTCCGGCTATCCATGTTTTCACTGTTATATGGTAGGGGGTGCTATGACACATCTTCTAGTAAACACTCTCCGGATCAAAACACAGGAGAAGAAAAAGCTGAAACAAGTGGTAGGCCCTGTCCCAAATGGCAGCCTAAACCCTCACGGTCTTCCTTTGAGTCTGCACTTTCACAACATAATGCCTCTTTGACTGCCAGGTAGAAGTCCTCTGCGTAGCTCGCGAACTTGCGGGCTCAGCTGTAGTGTGTTTCGAGGGGGCATAGCAGCCGCTCATGAGCACCCTTCTTTAAGCTTAAATGGCGAATGGGACACTCTACGGACTTGGCGGAAATGCGCACGCAACGGCCATTGTAAGTCCACAAGACCGAAAGTGCACATGAAGTGTGCCATTTGGGACACAGCCATAGAAGATTGCTCAGGGGGCATGGCAAGATGGCAGCCAAGGTGGATGAGCTTTCTTAGCTGCGGATATCGCTGAACGATATCGGGAGATGGAACTTGAGGTGCACAGTGTTCCAGACAAAACGTATGAAGATCTCAAGCATGTGGTGATTGTAATCTGCGGTTCCGTAGCTCCTGAGCTAAAGGAGAGATGCCAGGTTGATGTGGATATTGTTCATAGACTGGGTCGAAAGAACAGGGCAGAAGCCAAAGAGCAACGATAATTCAGTTCACGAACAGAACTACTCGGGATCTACTCTGGAAAAGGGCGAAGAACTGTGAATTCCTTCAAGCACAACGCTTGCAGTTTACAGAGGACTTGACCGTGCTGGAGTCAAGAGTTTTATTTGTCACATACACAGTTATATACAGAATATACAACCGGCAGTGAAATGTAAACAGGTCCGCTCCATGTACAGTGCAAATTCACAGTTAAAAACACAAGAGGGAAATTATAATAGATATAGAATAAGTACTATATATATATATAGATATATCTGTAGAATTATAAATAAATCAAGTCAAGTAGAAAAAAATTAAAAATAAAAATAAAGAAGTGGAATAAAATAAGTGAAGTAAACTGTGCAGTGCGTAAACTGTAGACTTAGAAATATGTGGTTAACAAATGTACAAAGAAGTATAATGTGCAAACAGGTTTATAACAGGTTGTTACACAGTAACAACGAGAACAGAAAGTGCAATATCAGTATATCGATGGTCACGTGATGTTAAGTGACTGAGTTCAGGAGTCTGATGGCCTGGGGGAAGAAGCTCCTCCTGAGTTTCTCAGTTTTGGCCATCAGGCCTTGGAAGCGCTTACCAGATGGCAGCAGCGTGAAATGAGGGTTTGCAGGGTGATTAGAGTCCTTGATGATTTTAGTAGCTCTATCTTTGTGTAGATGTCCTACAGAGACGAGAGAGCTGACCCGGAGATACGCTCGGATAAGCGCACGACTCTTTGCAGGGCTTTGCAGTCATGTCTGGCGCTGTTCCCATACCACGCTGTGATGCACTGGGTAAATACACTTTCTATCGCCCCTAAATAGAAAGTTTTCAGGATAGCTGGTGAAACCCTGAATTTCCTCAGCTGGCGCAGGTGGTACAGTCTTTGCCTGGCTTTTTTCACCTGTGTCTGAATGTGAGCAGTCCAGGTCAGGTCCTCGGAGATGTTTACACCCAGGTACAAGCTGCTCGCTCACTCTCTACTGGTGACCCGCTGATCATGAGAGGGGAGTATGTCCGTTGCTGTCTCTTCCTGAAGTCCACAATCATTTCTTTGGTCTTGCCAACATTCAGAGAGAGACAGTTGTCCTGGCACCATGATGTTAGTTGCTCCACCTCGTCCAAGTATGCCATCTCGTTGTTGGAAATGAGGCCCAGGACAACAGTATCATCAGCACATTTGATGATAGAGGTGGAGCTGTGTGTGGACAAACAGTCGTGTGTAGAGAGAGTAGAGCAGGGGACTCAGGACACAGCCCTGTGGAGCTCCCACACTCAGGGTGATGGAGGTGAACTGGCCTACTCTCACCACCTGAGGCCTGACAGTGAGGAAGTCTTCAATCCAGTGGCAGAGAGAAGGATTCAGGCCGAGATCCAGGAGTTTGGCAGTTAGCTTAATGGGAACTATGGTGTTAAAGGCTGAGCTATAGTCAATAAATAGCAGCCTTACGTAGTTCCCACTTTTGCTGTCGATGTGAGTGAGGGAGGAGTGGAGGACATGAGAGATGGCATCTTCAGTCGATCTATTGGGACGACCAAAGTGTCAGGAATGAAGGAGCAAATGGTGTTTTTAATGAGTCTCTCAAAGACCTTCATGACTATAGACGTGAGAGCCACTGGACGATAGTCATTTAGGCAAGAGGGTTTACTGTTCTTAGGGACAGGGATGATAGTGGATTTTTTTGAAGGAGGTGGGGACCACAGATGTAGCGAGGGACTCATTAAAGATAGATGTAAACAACCTGGCGAGCTGATCAGCACAGGACCGCAGAACACGGCCTGAAATACCATCCGGCCCAGCAGCTTTCCTGACGTCCATACGCTTGAGTGCCCTCCGAACTTCATCCTCCGAGACAGAGATCACGTGGTTGTTGCTGCTCTGAGTGATTCCCTCTGACACGTCACTTGGCGGAGTCGCGCTGCCACGATTACAGTCAAAGCGAGCGTAGAAAGAGTTTAACTCATTCACAAGTAACGGATCAGCTCTGACCTCTGCAGAGGATTTAGATCCAAAAGAACAGATGGACCTCAGACCCTGCCACATGCGCCGCGAGTCATTGAGTTGGAAATGAGACTCCACTCGATCCTTATAACGGAGCTTTGCGGCTTTAACTGCGCGTCGCAGAGCATAGCAGGACGATCTGTATTCAGTCATGTTCCCCGATAGGAGACTGGTGTTGTAAGCGGCAGTGCGTGTGTTCACTGCAGCGCGGATTGAATTGTCCACCCACGGTTTCTGATGTGGAGAGATGAAAACTCCTGTGGCCCATGGTGAAATATGCCAGATAGAAAGATCGTAAAGCTTTTTTTGTGGGGAGTAGAGTAGATGGTGTTAAAATTTTCCCCAAATGAAGATTTGGTTCTGATGGTCTTTGACCAAAGAATAAATAATACTAATTGAAAGAGAATGGTTGAGGGGGAGTGAGGAAAAAAACAAACAAAAACAAAATAATCTCAAAGGTTAAATTGTAAACTAATAGAAATATGAACCCTTTGAGTTACATATACCTTAGCTCTTAAGCATTTTTCTTTCTTCTGTAAGTGTGATTGTTAAAAGTTCATGCCGTTATCATTTTGATCCTTTAATATCAGGGGTATTCGAGATGTAATTATATGAAAGGCTGGTTTTTGTATTGCAAAAGAGTTAATGTAGATTTTCTTACAAGAGACTCATGTTTGTTCTTCAGATATACATTTTTGAAAGTCTCAATGACAGTTTGGCATTCTTGTGGAAGTAATCCCTCCAGCAGGAGTTGCAATTTTAAAGGGGTATGGGGGTAGGTGATTTAATTCTAACAGTATCCATTGATGAAAAAGGTAGGTACTGTATATGCTTCAAATATTAAAAAATATATTGTTGATTTGTTTTTACATCAAGAGGAGCCAGCTGAAGTGGCTTTGGCATCTATTTCGGATGCCTCCTGGACGCCTTCCCGAGGAGGTGTTCCGGGCATGTCCCACTGGGAGGAGGACACGCTAGAGGGATTATGTCTCCCGGCTGGCCTGGGAACGCCTCTGGGTTCCCCGGAAGAGCTGGAGGAAGTGGCTAGGGAGAGGGAAGTCTGGGCGTCTCTGCTTAGACTGTTGCCCCCGTGACCCGGCCCCGGATAAGCGGAAGATAATGAATGAATGAATGAATGAATGTTGATTTGTTCTCTAATATTGAAATGTTATTAATAAGGTAAGAGAAAGATTTCATGATATTGAAATTATTCTAGGTGTGGACTTTAATATTGTCCCAGGTGTTAAGATTCCTATTCCAAGTAGGCCATCTGGTGATTCAGATCTTTCTAGATTCTGTGAAAATTTAGGGGTAATTGATACAAACAAAGTATCCATTGAACCATCAATATTGTCTAATCATAAAATGATTTATCGTCTCATTAAAGGGAATAACAAAACTTCATGTAAAGGCTCTAAGACTTAATGGAAACTTAATAATAGATTATTGAAAATTTATAGTTTTCAACATGAAATTAGGAAGATAATACAAACATATTGGAATCAAGCTAAGCAAACAAATTTATACTGTAAAAATTGGGAGCTTATGAAGTTTCAGATTAGATTTAGTGCAGTTAATAAAGGCAAATCATTTGCAAAGTCTAATAAATCAAAGGAAGAGGAAATTATTAGAGCTATTTGTAACATCACTGATAATAATTCTGACAGGAATTCTAATTTGTTAATGAATCTGCAGGCTGAGTTAGATAAATTATATATAATCAAGGCAGAAGGAACATTTGTTAGATCATGAAGATGTTGATTAGAAGGGAAAACTAATTCCAGATACTTTTATAATTTGGAGAAAAGAAATGGAGGGTATACATCTAATAAACCGCTTAATATTAATGGCCATGAAACACAGGACCCTATTATTATTTCAAAATATGTCTCTCAATTTTATCGTAAATTATATTACAGCAATGTAGGCGATTCCCCTAAAACATAATACAGACAGTATCGATGAAGAATTTAAAGCTCTTTTATATATCATACTGTAATTTTTCTGATAGTTACCCCTTTATTCCCCAAATATTACATTGTTTCCTTATAACTAAACATACTTACTTTATAGTTACACTATAATAACAGAAAGTTACGCTGTAAATTTGCTTTACTTACACAATACTTTCCGGGCTGTAATATAAAGTGTTAACCTTTTACTTTCCCAAGTCTCATATCTTAACATTGTTTACTTAATATCTGCACCGTATCATACCACATCTTATGAGTGGTCTTTTACTGCTTAAAGTAAAGTGACAAAAGTTAAGTCTTATTTTAACCTCTTAAACTCTGCAGTCATCTCATCATCAAGTATATACCATAAATTGTAAATGTTTGTGGAGGAGCTTTGACCTCATATGTGGTACCATTTGAAAGCTTATAATGTCTACTTTCTGGAGAGTTTACACAAAGCAAAGTAAAGTAAAATGACTGACAAATGGGGGTTTCGCCTAGAAGCCTATCATCTTTGAGATCTTAGAAAACACCCAGTGGCAGTGCCAATGTCATGGGCATGCGGAATTTGCATGCGTAACTCCGCCCCACTGCAAGGGTATATAAGGAAGTATGCTGGCACATCGCATTATGTTTACCTGCTGAGGAGCCAAGACTGAACTCCGGCGTGACAGAGAGACAGTGGCAGAGAGACATTACGTCTCCGTTCCCTCCTCGGGGAACGAGGGTTACATACGTAACCAAGACGTTCCCTTTCGTTCAGTCACTCCGAGTAATGCCAGTGACTGACGAATGGGGGTCCCAATGTAATCACACCACTCGGCTGTCTTCCAGTGCCCTGCGTAAGTGCGAGCTCCCTGTCGTAAGACTAGTACGGACTCCCACTTATCACAGGAATACCAAGGTACACTGGGAAGCATATTCCAGGTGGAACATGCACCAAGATAAGGAGGAATTAGTAATACACATATGACCCGCTAAGGGCTACATATGAAAATCTCTGGGGAACCAGCTGAAGGTGGACTTTTAACCCCAGGGGTGGCAAGGTTGCCAAAGGAAAACACCTGCTCGAGGAGGCTTATGGTGGAAGTACACGTGTGGGGGTCGCCCGGAGGGTGAACCATGCACATGGAGGCACCTGGCCTGACACGAGGGTCTGGGCGAGTGGGCAGGCTTACTGATGTTGGCATCGACAGTGCTGGAGGAGCTCAGGGCTTCCGGGAAGCTCACCTGAGAAATATTGCATGTATCCAGTTCGTGGAGTGGAATGGCGAGCAAGCGAAGACACCATTACCGGCCACTAGTAGAGGCGAGTACATAGTCGGAAACAGGCTCCACTTGGAGATTGTAAAATCTGGCAAATGTGTTAGGTGTCACCCAGCCTTCAGCTCTACAGATGTCTGTTAGTGAAGCGCCATGTGCTAAAGCCCAAGAAGAGGCCACGCTCCAAGTAGAGTGGGCCCTGACCCCAAGGGGGCATGGACGCCCCTGCGCCTGGTAAGCCAAAACAATGGCGTCTACTATCCACTGGGACAACCTTTGCTTTGAGAGAATCTTTCCCTTCAGCTTCCCACCATAACAGGCCAAAGCGATCAGAAGTGCTGTCTTCATTGACAGGCAACCAAAAGGACCTGCTCCTTGTCCTCCCTGATCTTGCACAGAACCTGTGCGAGAAGGCTCACTGGGGGAAACGCATACTTGCGTATGCCCCGCGGCCCGCTGTGCGCCAGTGCATCTGTGTCAAGTGTGCCCTTGGTCAGGGAATAATACAGGCGGCAGTGGGAAGAGCTGTGGGAGGCAAACAGGTCTACCTGCACGTCGCCAAACTGTTCCCAAATCATCTGGACTGTCTGGGGATGGAGTCTCCATTCCCCTGGAAGTGGCTGAAACCGTGAGAGCTCGTCGGCTGCACGGTTCAGGTCTCCTGATGCCATATGCCCCAGGAGCCTCTGAAATAACTTCAGTGGAACCGCACTCTTACTCTCAATTTGACAGAGGCAAGTAGTAAGCTGCGCGCACATGGTGACCGAGTCGATTTGCATCCCGAGAAAAGAGATCCTCTGCACTGGGCAGAGTTTGCTCTTCTCCCAGTTAACCCGAAGGCCTTGGCCTTGGAAGGCCTACTCTAAGTGTTGGAGCACTAGATCTCTGTGTTCGCACACCTGCTCTCAAGAGTGACTCAGTACAAGCTAGTCATCGAGGTAGTTCAGGATGTGAACCCCGTGCTGCCTGAGTGGCGCAAGGGCTGCCTCGACAATCTTCATGAAGACGTGAGGGGACAGAGCTAGCCCAAATGGGAGGACTGCATACTGATATGCCTGCCCCTCGAAAGCAAACCGTAGAAACGGTCTGTGTCGAGGAATAATGGAGACATGGAAGTAGGCATCCTTCAGGTCAATCGCTGCAAACCAATCTGCTGGACGAACGCATTCGAAAAGGCGTTTCGCTGTCAACATCCTGAACGGAAGCCTGTGAAGGGATCGGTTCAGGATGCGCAGGTCCAGGAGCGGTCGTAACCCACCGGTTTTCTTGGGTACAATGAATTAGGAGCTGTAAAAGCCGGACTTCATTTCGGCTGGAGGGACAGTCTCCGCACACATGGCGTGTTGGGCCCCACCATGGTGTACCAGACTCCCCAGAAGCAGGGAGGAGCCTGAGCGAACTGAATCGCATAGCCGAGCCTGATGGTCTTCACAATCCAGCGAGACAGTCCGGGAAGCTCTAGCCAGGCTCAAAAAGAAAAGCACCAGCAGGGTCATTCGGACCACAGACGTACCCCGGGTGGGGCAGCAAGGCAGCGTGACCGGCCCGGACATGGGAGGCATAGCATCCCGGTGTGGGGGCACGGTCAGCAGCTGCATCCTTACAGACCTCCGTTCCGTGGGGGTCTGCTCTGAGAGGAGGCTGGGCGACAGAGAGGGACGAGAGC
This sequence comes from Paracanthobrama guichenoti, assembly GCA_018749465.1. Lineage (NCBI taxonomy): Eukaryota > Metazoa > Chordata > Actinopteri > Cypriniformes > Gobionidae > Paracanthobrama > Paracanthobrama guichenoti. Next base: position 12,327,245 of record CM031954.1, read on the forward strand.
GCCGTGGTCCGGGGGCAGAACACACTGCTGTCACCGGTCTCTGGGTGCTCAGGGATGGGTATGTCAGTTCTTTCTTTAACCACATTAGGGAGCTGCTGAGCAGGGGGGCAGTAGTGGAACAAAATATTCTCCCCCGGCCCTCCTCCGGGGGAAGGAGTGGCCCTGCTGCCATCTCCTGGAAAGAACTGTGTGTCGCTTAGCCTGGCATTTTTATCGCGGGCTGTGGGGCTGGAGCGGACTGGGGCACCTTCCTGCGGCATCCTCCACGGCACGGCCTGGGTGAAGGCTGCCGCCAGGGCAGTATGTGTCTGATGGCCTCAGTCTGCTTCTGGGCGGCTGAGAACTGTTGGGCGAAGCTCTCAACCGTGCTGCCGAATAGTGCTTTCTGGGATATGGGGGCATCGAGGAAACGAGTCCGCAAGACATCCCGCATATCGGCCAGGTTGAGCCATAGATGTCTCTCCTGGACCACAGCTGTGGACATCACCTGGCCCAGGGAGTGTGCAGTCACCTTCGTCACCCAGAGGGCGAGGTCAGTGACGGCACGCAGCTCATCTTTGAGCCCTGGGTCAGCTCTGCCCCACAGCTCTGTAGGTCTTTGACACCAAGGTTGATGTGAATCTACAGGCCTTGGAGGGGTGCTTTGGGTCGCCATGCCAGGTTGAAGCACTCTGCGGACACAGTTGCATCGCAACAGAGCGTTCAACCAGGGGAACCCCAGTGTACTCTTTAGCCGTGGCCCCATCAAGGGCAGAGAAGGTGGAGGAGGTCGCCGAACGGTCACGGGAAGACAACGGGGACTTCCAGGACCGCGTGATCGCCTCATGCACTTCCGGGAAGAGAGGTATTGGGGGCGTGGCCTTACGGGTGTCAGAATGCACTGCCCCCAAAAAACAATCATCCAACCGTGTTCTCAGGCCGGGGCGGAGGGTTCCACTCTAACCTGAGACTCGCGGCTGCCCGGGCAAGCATGGCTGTCAGCTCTGGATCTGACTCGGACAATGCTGGCATTTAAATTACCCGAAGGTGGCAGCACAGCCGAATCATCATCCTCAGAGGACTCTAGCCCACCTTGTGATGCGGCAACCAAATCTCTTCGTCCTCTGCGTCATCAAACGAAACACACGGCCCATGTTGCCATCTGAGTGCACGGCGGGAGCGGTGCGCTAGAGGAGGGTGTGGGTCGAGGCATGAGCGTCGGAGCTTTATTCCACAGTCACCCTCAGGTCATTCTGGCCACCAGCCAAAGTGCCGCCTCGCGTGAAGACCACAGATTGGGGTGTGGGAGAGGGGATTCTCACGCCGGGACGAAGTTCACTGAGTCTCGACCGCAGCACCGAGATGGTCACGTTGCCGCAGTGAGAACATGACTCATCCACAAACGCTGCCTGAGCGTGCTGCAAGCCTAAACACATGAGGCAGTGATTGTGCCCATCAGAGGGCGGCAGAGACCAGCCACACCCAGAAGCACATGGGTGAGACATCCTGAAAAGGACGTGCCACGTGTGAGCTTTTTGTGAGAGAAAACCTCGTAGTCGATCCCGAAGCATCCAAGGAAACCCTGTATACCAGCTGTATGCAGACCACTGCACAGATCAGCAGGCAGGAAGTATGCGATCGCTGGAATGCGCCGTAACACCAACACTGACTGGAAAGCTGCTTGTCTCGAAGAAGCTGACAATCTAACTCAGAAGGCTATGTGGAGTGAACAGTAGGTACCCTTGGCTCCGAAGCAGAAACATAATGCGATGTGCCAGCGTACTTGTATACCCACGCGGTGGGGCGGAATTCCGCATGCAAATTCTGCATGCCCATGGCATTGGCACTGCCATTGGGAGTTTTCTAAGATCTCGAAGATGATAGGCTTCTAGGCGAAACCCGTCAGTCACTGACGTTACTCGGAGTGACTGAACGAAAGGGAACTTATTTACACTAAATTACTCTGGTACCATTTCTGCCTGGATTTGGCCTACCTAAATTGAAAAGCTTCCCATACCAATATGCAGTCTAAATGCACAATTTTGGTGTCATTTTAAGTTAAGGTGCCCTTTGAAGTTACAAACCACTGCTAAAATAAACATAAGTATATGTTGTCTGAGCTGTAATACTGTAATCAAAAAGAGGCACTTTTTGATTTTATGGTTATAAATTCATTTTTGAAAGTGTATAACTCAGGCCCTGTGTGCTCTAGAACCCTGCAGACAGTCTTGGCTGTTTCCACTAGATTGCAGCAAATACTGGAAAAAAGAATTTTGTCTGTATCATGTATGCAATATTTATTCAAATGGATCTGAATGGAGGAATATTAACTTTTTTATGTAATCCCCCCCCCCTCATACCCATATACAGTGGTATAAATGCAATATCCCAGTGTCATAAAATAATTTTGAAAAAGTTACTTGTAATGCACCCCCCAACAGTGCAGATCTTGAATGCTTCCATTTATGTATGTATGTTTAATATTATTTGTTAATATTGTGAATTTTAATACTTTTGTTAGTATTTGCCATGTTGCAGTTTTTAACTGACTTGGTCTCGTGACAATTTATCCAGGAATTTCACTTTTATCCAGGAATTTCACATTTCCGGTTGTCACAATGTAATTAAGTTACTGTGTCATATTGCTTTTGCTGTATATATATTTTTTATTATTATTTATTAAAATAATATTTTATTAACACTTATGATTAATGTTTTGTTCACTTTTGTGTTTTTCTAAATAAATGAACTGAAGTAATTTTGAGTCTACATTCTTCATTTACTTCTGTTGAAATAGCCATCAAATGAGTTTGGGCATAGAAAAATAAACAATAATAAAAAATGTACCAACTGATTGCCAACACAAAAGTATTAATCCACAATGTTACCACAACATTGCAATTACTAACTGACAATGTCACAAAGTTACATTGTGGCAATGAATTCAGTAATTTCACTTTGACAACCACATACATACATGTGTGTAATATTAACAAAATTATTCACAATCATACTTTGATTTGTGATGCACTACTCCTAATTTCACATATTCCTTGCATTATACTGAACTCACCATTGTCCAGATACCGTACAGTGGAGTTTTTAGAAAAACTCGGGTCGAAGTTTGCCATGAGTGGAGCAATATACTGCGTCGCTGTCAGCATGCGGTGTGTTATCTCTCCAGTGAAAATAAACCCTATAAAAATATTAAGAGTTCAAGCATAAGATACAACATTTCCAGAAAGAAAAAGAAAAGATAATAATAATAATAATAATAATAATAATAATAATAAAAGTTATTACACAAAAAGACTATGTTAATTAGGATAAATATTTTGTGCATTAAAAGATGGAACCCTTTCAGTTTAATAATATGACAAAAGTTATGGAAACCACATACTTCCCTACTATATAATACAGGTGAAAAACAGTATGTGGCAAAAGTAGTATGCCCGAATTCACAGTACTCATAGATGAGTAGACAAACAGTACCTAGATGACCTACTACTTCCAGCGAGATTCTGAAGTGTTCATACAATGGACAATTTACTATCCCATGAAGCCATGGGAGAGGATTTGTGAATGGCAGTGAAGCGATGTAACTGACACTGGTAGATCACATGATAATGACAATGTGAGGAATGTAGTATGTATAGAATGTATATTACATTTATACTGCGCACATTCATACTATAGAGAACATACTCTTTTAGTGCTTGCAAAGTAAGATAGTAGGCCTATGCAATTTCAGACGCAGCCATAGTCACAATGGTGTCAACTTGTTACCAGATGCAAGAATTCAAAGAGGGGGTTTCAATGAAGGATCCAAAGTGTTGAAACCAACTGTTAAAAGCAGCAAAGAATAGTAAATATGAAGAAAACACTGTTAGAGAAAATCTGAAAACAAACAAACAAACAAAAAAAAAACGTTCAAACTGGATGACTATGAACTAGGGGTGTAACGATTCAAATTACTCACGGTTCCATTTTAGGGTTACGGTTTCAGTACGGTCTGGTATGTGCTATGTTCAGGGAAAAAAAGGACTACTGTCAAATAAAAAAAATAAAAAAACTACAAGCAACAGCACAAATAAATACAATAGAGCAAAGATACAAACAAAATAAACAGCTTTTCAGGTTATTTAGGTTCCAAAGGGGCTTTCGCACTGGGTAGTTCTAAGAACTTACTTAACCAAGAAAACAAGGTGGTTCCCCCAAGAACTAAATATTCCCTTAGGGCCATTTTCCTGGTTTCATTCGCACTGCCAGTAGGAACTGAAGTGATGTAAGCTACGCTTGTTGTTGTGACTTTTATTTTGAAGGTGCAACAGATATTAATTTTGACGGGGCTGAGAACACCAGAGCCCGAGCACACAGCGTTCCTATTCTCCGTCTTCATTAGTTTACGGTCTGTTTTCAATCTGTTAAATTCTGGTCTGGTCCTGTCTAATAGGTTATTCGATAGAACTGTTATACAAAGAAAGTAGACATTATATGAAAAAAGTATTACAGTTTACCGTGTGTTTGCAAGCTATCATTTATACCGTGTATACTGGCAAAATGGGCTTTCAATAAAACTTTCAAAAACAATAAAAGGCTGCCTGTGCAATAGAAAGGCATAATCAATTTTTAAATCTATGCTACCTGACTAAGGAAAACAGAGTGGTCGTTGTCTTCCCTTTTGCTAAATAGGTAGGAAAATTTCAAGCACACAGCATGCTGGAGCACCAAGAAGGCTGCATTAAATTTTTGAGAATTTAAATAAAATATATTTATCTGACTTTGTGAAGTTAGATGCATGTATTAATATACTATATTCACCCTTTCATCCAGAACTTTTACGTGTCTGGTAAATATTTGGCTGTATTCGATTTTGAGGAATTAAATGATAAATGTGACCTGTGCTGGCAAAATGAGTTGGAATGCACACAGGTTAATTACGAACTACAGGCAAAACAAGTGAAAAAAATTTGTGATCGTGAAAAATTTTGGTCCAAACCGGGGAAATTGGTTGAAAAGGTTCAAAGGGTTCAATCATATCAATGGGTCAGTTTCCAATATTTAACAAGACACTTTTCACTGAGAGAGCACAGTTAAATTCACCTGTGCATTCAGTCACACTACTAAACACTTACAACACCAGCACACTGGCTTCACGATAACTTGCTGATGGTTTTGTCCATGACTAATCCCTGGTGCATCAAGGCTGATTTATACTTCTGCGACCTTGTCCGTGTCGACAGCATGTGTACCCCTGAACAACTCGAGGCAGTTGATGTGCCATTGCAGTTGGGGACCCGTCTAAATGCCCGATGCTGCATGCCTGTTGTACGTGGTCCCCCAGCCAGTGGTGGAGACCACTTGTTCATGGGGAACTGAAGGGTCCAACCACGGGCCGAAGGTTTGACGGCGGGCCGGGGTGATTGTCACATGGAGTGTGCTGCTCTGCCACACCCATCTCACAACTCGGCCATGAAGCCTGTGATGAAGTGGCCTCATATGAAGCAGTCTGAGCGGCGTTACTGCGGCTGCGGATGCCATATGCCCCAGGAACCTCTGAAAATGTTTCAGTTGGGCTGCTGTTCTGCATTTGAACGAATTCAAGCAGTTCAACACTGACTGAACACAGTCCTCTGTGAGGCATGCTGTTAGGTTGACCAAGTCCAATTCCATACAGAGAAAAGAGATCCTCTGCATGGGGGTGAGTTTGATCTTTTCCCAGTTGACCCAAAGATCAAACTGTCTGAGGTGATTGCGTACCATATTCCTGTGTTCGCACAACTGCTCTCTCGACTGGGCCAGTATGAGCCAGTCATCGAGGTAGTTGTGGATGCAAATGCCACGTTCTCTCATGGGAACAATGGCTGCCTCCGTGACCTTCGTGAAGACGTGAGGCGACAGCCCAAAGGGTAGGACTTTGTACTGATATGCCTATCCCGCAAATGCAAAGAGTAGGAAGGTGTCAAAGGAGAATTGAGACATGAAAGTACGCATCCTTCAGGTCGATCACTGCAAACCAATCTTGGGGATGGATGCACCCGAAGATGCGTTTCTGCATCACCATCTTGAAAGGCAGCCTGTGCAGGGACTGATTCAAGACTTGCAGGTCCAAGATTAGCTGTAACCCACTGCTTTTCTTGGGTACAATAAAGTACAGGCTGTAAAACCCAGTCTTAATATCGGCTGGAGGGACCGGCTTGATCATGTCTTTCGCTAGTAGGTCTGCAATCTCTGGCCAAAACACAGGAGCACCCTCGTTCAGCATGGAGGTGAACTGAATGAAGGTGAGGTCTGAGGTTAACCCAGATATAGAAGAAACAACTCTTTTATTGCAAATTTGGGTGCCAGAAATCAAAGGAAAACAAAGATTCTTCACCCGGCCCTCCTCCTGGGGGAGGGAGTGGTACAGTCATCATCTTCTACCTCATGGGCGCTTGTTGCCACCTGGTTTGGCAGTGGTCTGGATGGGCTGGATGGCCCGCCTGTGAGTGGCTCCACACTGTGGTCTGGGTGAAGGCTGCTGCAGTGGAGGCCGTCACAGGGGGATGCCCTCAGCGACGAGCAGGATGTGTCAAATTGCCTCCATCTGCTTCTGGGCAGCTGAGAACTGCTGGGCAAAGCTCTCAACTGTATCGCCGGAAAGGTCCAGCCTGGGAAATGGGGGTGTCCAGGAAACAATATTTATTAGTCTCCTTCATGTCCACCAGGTTCAGCCAGAGATAGTGCTCCTGGACCTCTAATGTGGACATCGCCTGAGAGATTGAGTGTGCAGTGACTTTTGTCCATCGCTGTACAGAGCTCACTGAAAAGCTCTCGGGCAGCCCTACTCTCATGCATGTTTATGAGTGCCTTGGACTGATGGACCTGCAATAGCACCATAGCATGCAGGGTGGAAGCAGCCTGTCCACAGGCTCTGTAAGCCTTGCCTGTGAGAACAGACGAGAACTTGCAGGCCTTGGATGGGAGACGTGGATTACCACAGGATACAGCTGCATCGCAACGGCCTGCTCCACCGGGGGGATCTCCACGTACCGGGATAACATAGCTGTCAATTCTGGATCAGGCTTGCAAAATGCTACCTTCCCAGAAGGAGGCAACGCAGCCGAGTCTTCATTCTCAGATGAGTGAAGCTCCCCCTTTGATGCTGCGATTGACATCTGGTCGTCAGCAGGAGCCCCACATGAAATGGCTGGCCACTCATGAGAGGGACCAGCACGCTCCTTTGGAAGCTGCACGGCTTACGGTGTGCTAGAGGAGTGAGGGGCCCATGGAGATTGCCTTGGCAGGGAAACCCTTGCTGTGATCCTCAGGTCACATTGGCTATTTGCAGAAGTAGCCCTTTTCTGAGTTTCAGAAGAGAAACTAGATCGGGGTATAGGTAAGGGTACTCCACCTCCCTTGAGGTATGGGAGCCTCGACCGCAACACCGCAATGGTCAAATTCCTGCAGTGAGAATATGAGTCATTCACAAAAGCTGCCTTAGCATGATGAAGACCCAGACACATGATACATCAATTGTGACTGTCAGCTGGCACCAGGGAATGACCACATCCAGTAACGCACAGGTGGAAAGACGTAGTGTCATACCTGTGTTGCTCTTTTAGGGGGAGAAAAAAAACTCTCTTTTTAGTGCTGAAGCTCACAGGGAAATGACCACAGCACACAATCAGAGATAGAGCAGCCTGCTGTGTTGAAGAAGCCCTAAAATCACACTTGTTGAAGAAGCCCTAAAATCAAAATGGAAACAATGCTCATTGAAGACGAACTGAAAGGGAGCTAGATTTTTCTCAAAATTGACTTTTCTGACACTATCGACTTCAAATAGGTGTAGCTCAGAGGGGCAGACAGATCTGAGGACTGTCATCCTTTTGAAGAAGGCTTCAGTCCTGATACTGCAGGGGTTAGGATTTTGAGGGCCAGCTCCTCCAGGAGGGAAGTGGTTCACACTTCATCATATAGTGCCAGTTTTTCCTCTGTGCCCTCAGAGGACTGTTCCGCCACCTCTGGTGCTTCGGGGCACTGCAGTTTCCAGTGAGTTTGTCCCAGTGTCTGCCTAACAATATTGCGGAACTGTGAGGCTCAATCTCAAGGAGGGTATTGGAGAAGTATGTTGGGACTTCCCCTGCTGCCAAACCATTTCAGGGCACCTGGCATATTAGTCTGTCTACACTACAGTAGAGGTCAGTCTTGAGAGGCTGATATCTCTTTAGACTGTTTGATAACAATTTCTGCCAATTGTGTCTCTGTGGGTTTTGTAATTTAAAGTGGGGCTGATGCAAGGAAGTGGCTCACACCTCATCATACGGTGCACGCTTCTCCTTGGTGCCCTCAAGTGACTGCTCAACTGCCAATCCTGCCACTTTAAAGTGGGGCTGATGCAAGAAAGTGGCTCACTTCCTTGACCCGCTGCTTGCTGGACTCCTGAAAATACTGAAATGGAATTGATTAACTGGTCAATCAGCGCGATCGATAGGATTTTCTCACAAAGGAAGGGTGCCCCGGGAGAACCCACCTGCCCGGACGGGACCTTTGCTGCAGGGTACGTGATGGACGCATGGAACAACTGGCAAGTCCTGTGCCTGTACGCTCTGTCCGTGGAGGATGCGGAAGATTTATACATAATTGGATTATTGATGGCGGGGTTCCTATTCTTTGGCTTTGGGATTGCCCTGACCTATCGGAAGATTGGTAAGACAGCTGCAAGCAAATTCACCCAGCCGCTGTCTGTGGAAATTAAGGAATGCTTCGGGGTTGTGTGTGACCGTTGGAAGGAATTAGATCAGAGAGTGATACGAATTGAGGAACTGAACCATAACAACGCAGTCCGGACTGCGGATACACAGGGAAGAGTGGGCTTCCATCGGGGGTCAGATCGGTGAACTTTTACGGACTGTAACCGGTCTGGCCATGAGGCTGGACGTAATGTCTAGGGAAACTGCACGGACCGGACGCGAGTGCTGAGGACCAGAACTGATTGATTGATTATGATCCGGACAAATTACCGAAGATCATCAAATGGATTAAAAAAATTTATTTGCCTGACCTAATCCCGAACCTCACTTGTCCCTATCTCTCGGTTGGGAGGTCAGCCTGACAGCTTGGTCTGCTATCTTTCCCTGTGCACTGCCTTATCTCCCTTCAAGGACAAACCATAGAACTGAACTCGAAAACATCTGAAGTTATGGCTAACATTCTCACACAACACAATCTCAGACTCACTCGCACCATAGACACCCAATCCTGATCCCAGCCCCCCTCCATCCGTCTGCCTCTCCTTATCTATCTCCTCTCCCACTCCATACAAAAAATCCCATCACGTGACCACGTGTACTGTGTTATGTTATGTTTTGTTGTGTTTGCTATGTAATGCTTGCCAACTGCATTCTTGTATTTCTGGAGAGCGTGTGGCGGCGCCTGAAAAGGCTGCGGCCCGGAGGCTTGCTCCAAACTTCATTTCGTTATACTGTACTTGTACATGTGTAATGACAAATAAACTTGAAACTTGAAACTTGAACTTTTGATGGTTTGGGTTACAGCGGTTTCCAGCAAGTTCAGGTCCGGAGACATTGCGGCACTGGGAGACTCCAAGGAGGACTTTAGAGAAGCCAGTTCAGTTGTTCCCTACTGGTCATCCACTTCAGGATGCCGAGCTGACTACTTGAAAGAGTAGTAGAGACCAGTCTCGATAGGCTGGTTACCTGGTTAGCGTAGGAACTTCTGCCAAAAGTGTCTTGTGGGTCTTGCAGACTGTAGAGAGAGGCTACAGAATTCAGTTATGGTTCTTATCTGGAAACTGCCTCATCTGCACACTTTTGCGAATCGTGGCACAAATCAGATCTGAGGATTGGCTCTGAGGATTGGATACCTCCATATATCCATACTTCCTCAACTTTTCAAGTTCCTCAGGTTTGCTTTGGGGGCTAACCTTACCAGTTATCAGATTCTTCCTTTCAGCTTAGCCTTGTCACCCTGTACTTTCACAAATTGCCTGTATGCATCTCTGGTTCTTTGCGACTCCAGGGCATTCACATATTTAATTACATCGACGATTGGTTGATTTTGGCTCAATTGGAGCAGATGGCAGTTCAACAACAAGATGTTGTCCTCCCCCACATGAAAAAACTTGGGTTAAGGCTGAAATCAAAGAAAAGTGTGCTTTCTCCATCACAGAGGACCACTTTTCTATGCATAGTGTGGGATTCGATGATGATGCAGGCACGTCTGTCTCCAGCTCAAATCTCATTGATCCTCACAGCTGTGAACAAGATAAATCTAGATCAGTCACTCACTGTCAAACAGTTTCAAGAACTTTAGGTCTGATGGCAGCGATGTACTTTTTGACCTACTGTACATGAGACCTTTGCAGTGGTGGGTCAAGACCAAGGGGTTTCCCTGAGGGGCAACCTGTTCCACATGATCAACGTAAAGCATACCTTAGTGATGTGGAAGAGGTGCTTCCCTCAGGATCTGTGGAAGGGTCATCATTCCTCTTGGCACATAATTGTCTGCTGATAATGGATGTCTTTCAAGCATTATGTAGGTGACATCGGTGGTCACCTACATAAATCATCAGGGGGGTCCGAGGTCACGCCCACTTTGCAAACTGCCACACCGGATCCTCCTGTGAGCTCAGGGAAGCTGCTCTCCCTGAGAGCATTCTACATCCCTGGGCACCAAAATTAGAGAGCAGACATCCTGTTGAGGCAGGGGCTGAGGCCTGGGAAATGAAGACTCCACCTGAGCTGGTGGAGCCCCTTTGGAGGGAATTCGGCCTGGCGGAAATGGATCTATTTGCATATCAGGAAACGACACACTGTCTGCTCTGGTTCTCCCTCTCACGGTCATGGTGCAGACGTGGCTGAGGTGCCCATCTGTGTGGTTCTCTGACATTGTGTCTCTCCTCGACAGCTCTGCAAAGGAAATTCTGGTCAGGATGGATATTTTGTTTCATACAGGGGGTTCAATCCTTCACCTCCACCAGAGTTATGGAAGTTGTGAGGTTGGCCTCTGAGGGGGCCCAACTGATAGACTCAGGTCTCTCAACTGAGGTTGTTGAGACCATACTTCACTCCAGAGCTCCCTCCATGAGGAACCTGGCGGAAATCATCAGTTAACTGCCCATTTGGTACAGTGCTGGAATTCTCCGCAGGGTTATCCCACTTCACTCTAAAAGTTTATGTGGCACTCTAAAAGTTTATATGTAATTTCTTATAACAAAGAAAATTAGTTCAAGTAACAAAGAGAACGAGTAAACACATATTGTATACATATATTTACATCTGTAACAATACAATGTGGGTTGAAAAATTTACAAACTTATACTTTACTGTTTTTGTTTTTATTTTATATTTATTTTTTTACCAATTTCTCAATACTTAGGTAACTTTTTCAAAACTCTTCACACAGTGAGCACACCATAATTACCCCATCTGAGGCAATTTCCAATGTAAATCTGTGGTGAAAAATGGAAATGCAGCACGCTCTCATAGACAGCCATTTTGGCTGCCTCGCTGATTTTCACGTTAGGTAAACACACCTTACGTAACCTTGCTCCATACCGAAACAATATCAGTTTGCTTCAGCTATGTGTCTGCATCAGGTCAGTAACTAGTTGGCATGTCTGTTCTTCCTGTGTGGAGTAGCATATCAAATTAATTAAAGTATAAATCCTTTTAAACGCTCATGTTTTTATGAGCAGCTTTTATCATCAGCTTTTACATGCAGTGTATGTTTTATGTTTGTTCTGAGAATGGACATTTAGAATTGACTTTTTTTCCCTTCACTGGAATTCCTAACTTCATTAGGAACATTCAAAAACAACATTTGGATGCAATAAATGCATTAAGGCAATTCTAAGATGGCATTCTATGTATTTGTCATGTAAGCTAAAGTCTGTCAATCATCATTAGAGCGCCACCATCAGGCTGAATAACGCAAGGACATTAGAATTCTGTCAAAAGTGTGTCTGTTGTGTTCAGTAATTAGGATACCTTACAAAATGTTTATCATAAACTAGCAATAAGACCCAGAATCTGCCCTACCTAAATGTATGGCCAGGAGCTGCTACTGGTGTGAACTGATACAGTATTAGGCTAATATTGTAGATCTACTGTTGGATTGGGTTTTGCTCAATGTGATGTTAAGTGGCAGATCAGTGGGCTTGCTGCAATTGAATATCTAAGAGACGTCCTCTGTCCCAGACAAAACCTAAAATGCTATGTGGAGGACTCAAGATAATTTAATAATTATATGACTGCGTGGTGAACCTATGATGTGATACAGCCTGCATGCTACACTAATAACAGTAGTAAGGCTTTCCTCTATGTACACACATCCTTACAAGTACAATTTTGGCTGTATTATTTGTGGCCCCTTCAAAAATTGCATGAGAAATATTAGGTTCCCTCTCTGACCCAGTCGTCTAGCCATCACAATTTGGCACTTGTCAGATTCTCTCAAAGCTTTATGCAAATGTTTAATACAAAATGTTTACTTGCTGCCTAATATATCCTACCCACTAAAAGGTGCTGTGATGAAGAGGCATGAAACATGATTTATGTATTTCTGCTCAGCTAGCGACATTGGACATCAACCACATGGCAAACGCTAATACTGTTTCATATACTGTCTAGTTTCTTTGTATAACAGTTCTATCTAATAACAAATTAGACAGGACTGTTAAACAGATTGTAAATTAAAGAAGACAGAGAATGTGAGAGCTGTGTGCTCAGGTGTACTCGGCGTCGTCAAAATGAAGGTCCGCTGCGCCGTCAAAATAAAAGTCACAACAACAAGCGCTGCTTATGTAACTTTAGAGTTCCTACTGGCAGTGTGAATGCAACCAGGAAAATGGCCCTAGGGGAACTTTTAGTTCTTGGGGAACCACCCTGGTGGTTAGTTCCTATAACTAAGTTCCTGAACTACTCGGTGCAAAAGGGACTATAGAGACCTAAAACAGACCTTCTTTTTGAAGATCTCTGGTTGACCTCTACCTTGAACAGCAGAACTGAAATCCTCTCTAAAATCCACAGAGACTGCCTTTACAAATCAAAATGCATTCTAAAACAATGCTAGATGGACTTTGTTCAACTGCATAATTCTATATCATGTCTACAACCTATATATGTTACTATTATGCTTAGATCACACATAATTCATGCAATTGTTAACTATTGAATGGATTATTGGAGATGTGTCTTGTGTGTGAATGATTCCTTGAATTATGGTATGGATCAAAACCCGATTCCAAAAGTTGGGACACTGTAAAAATTGTGAAAAAAAACTAAGCAAAAAAACAACAGAATGCAATGATGTGGAAGTTTCAAATTTCAATATTTTATTCAGAATACAACATAGATGACATATCAAATGTTTTAACTGAGAAAATTTTGCATTTTAAGGGAAAAATACGTTGATTTTAAATTTCATTGCATCAACACATCTCAAAAAAGTTGGGACAAGGCCATGTTTACCACTTTTTATAACAAACTTTATAAACGTCTGGGGACTGAGGAGACAAGTTGCTCAAGTTTAGGAATAGGAATGTTGTCCCATTCTTGTCTAAGACAGGCTCAACTGTCTTAAGTCTTCTTTGTCGCATCTTCCTCTTTATGATGCGCCAAATGTTTTCTATGGGTGAAAGATCTGGACTGCAGCCTGGTCATTTCAGTACCTGGATCCTTCTTCTACGCAGCCATGATGTTGTAATTGATGCAGTATGTGGTCTGGCATTGTCATGTTGGAAAACGCAAGGTCTTCCCAGAAAGAGACAATGTCTGGATGGGAGCATACTTGGATATACCTTTCAGCATTGATGGTGCCTTTCCAGATGTGTAAGCTGCCCATGCTACATGCACTCATGCAACCCCATACCATCAGAGATGTAGGCTTCTGAACTGTGCGCTGATAACAACTTGGGTTGTCCTTGTCCTCTTTAGTCCAGATGACATGGTGTCCCAGTTTTCCATAAAGAACGTCTTGGGTTATGACTATAACCCTTGTTTCCTGAGAAGGGTACGAGACACTGCATCTATCGATACTTTGGGAACGCCCTCTAGCGTTGCGCATCTGAAGCATGAATGAAATCTGTCTCAATCCTGATTACCGCATCGCCATGACATAGTATGTGACGGCATACACAGAAGCTACAAAGGGGACGCCGGCACATAGTACAGCAAGTTTTTGCGAAAAAGCAGGTGCTCCCTGTGTGATGAGGGGTGGCGGCAAGATGCAGTGTCTCGTTCCCTTCTCAGGGAACAATGGTTATAGTCATAACCCGAGATGTTCCCTTTTGAGGGAACTCGCACTGCGTCTATCGACACTTTGGGAATGAAGTACCCACTAGGTCACACCAACAATCACGCCCGTCCTAGTGTGAAGCTGGAACCCAGGCACACCTAGGACGCTAGCACCCTAGCGCCAGGCTTCGCAGGAAGTTGCAGACTGTAGAATCGCGAGACTCCAGAAAGGAGGGCCACTGAGGAGGCCATGCCCCTGTGGAATGAGCCCTCACGGCCATCGGTGAAGGCAAATTGCGCACCTGATAAGCCGTGGCTATTGCCTGGACAATCCTGTTACTGATTGTCTGTTTTGATGCAGGCAGCCCTTTCCTGGGTGAGCCAAAGCACACCAACAACTGGTCTGACTTCCTCCACTGCGAAGATTTGTCCAAGTAGATCTTTAGTGCTCTGACCGGGCAGAGCAGGTGAAGTCTCCCCGCTTCCGCCATCACGTGAGGCGGAGGATGGAATGCCTGAAGAACCACTGACCGTGCCACACTTGATGGCACCTTGGGCACGTAGCCCAGTCTTGGATGCAAGATGGCCTTAATTCCTCCGCCGGGGGCAAACTCCAGGCAAGTTGGTGTAATCGCCAAGACCTGAAGGTCCCCCACTCTCCTCAGAGAAGTGATAGCGAAGAGAAAGGCCACCTTCAAGGTCAGGTTCTTTGCCTCAACCGACTCCAGTGGCTCAAAGGGGGCCTCAGCCAATCCTTCAAGTACCACCGCCAGGTCCCAGGTTGGGACTCTGGAGCGAGTCGCAGGCCTCAGCCTCCGAGCCCCATGGAGGAAACATACAACCAGATGGTGCCTCCCCAATGGCCCATCACCTATAGGTGAGTTAAGTGTGGACAGGGTAAGACCGGCAGAGAAACGATCTTGGAGGAACTCCAGCACTGAAGCCACTGGGCAGTTAACTGGGTCCAACTCACGATCTCTACACCAAGTGGAAAAGACATTCCACTTCAGGCTGTACAGTCTCCTGGTGGAAGGAGCCCTGGAGCTGAGTAAGGTCTCGACAGCCCCTGCTGACAGGTCAGCCTCTAGGTACCGGGCCCCCTCAAGTGCCAGACCCAGAGCTCCCACAGCTCGGCCGGGGGTGGAATATTGTGCCAATATTGTCTCCTCAGAGGGATCTGCCACAGGAGGGACCTGCCACGGGAGGCCGTCTAGCAGTGCTACCATGTCCGAGAACCAACCCAGCCAGCAGGGTGCTACTAGAAGTAGGCTGATCCCCTCTCTGCAGACCCGCTCCAGGACTCCCAGGAGCAGAGCGATCGGGGGAAATGCGTACAGACACAGCCTCGAGCACGTCTGCATCATCTTGGATGCGTGAGGGAAAACCACAGAGGACAGTGGGATTTCCACTGGACTGCACTTCTCGTATATGGCCTTCACCACCTCTGGGTGAAGTTGCCACTCTCTGGGCCTCAGCCCCTGCCTTGACAGGACGTCTGCGCCCTAGTTTTGATCCCCCGGGACATACATCGCTCTGAGAGATGACAGTTTCCCTTGGGACCACAGGAGGATCTATTGTGCCAGTCTGCATAGAGGGCGCTACCTCAGACCCCCCTGATGATTCAGATATGAAACTGCAGACATATTGTCTGATCGTATTAGGACATGGTGGCTGCGGAGGTCTGGGAAAAAGCTCCTCAGAGCTTTGCAGACCGCCAGCATTTCCAGGCGATTTATATGCCAGGAAGAATCCCGGGTCTCCCACAGACCTCTCGCAAATTGGCCTTCCATGACCGCGCCCCAACCAGTGAGGAGGTGTCTGTTGAAACGGTTTTCTGGGCAACATGACACTCCCAACACTGGCCCCTGGGACAGAAACCAAGGTTTCTTCCATATGATGAGGGAACAAGGCCATCTGCGCATTACCCTGAACGTACGGAACGGATTTCCCCTCATGGAAAATCCCTTGGTTTTCAGCCTGTTATTTTGCTCTGGAGACCATCGCCTGTAAGGACTCAATACGTGCAGGGGATAATTGTGCCCTCATCATAGTTAAGTCCCATACAACTCCCAGGAACAGGATTCTCTGGGAAGGCATTAAGTCTCAGCCCCAAGAACTGAATATGGGCCAGAACGACACCTCAATGCCAAACTGCCATTTCTCAAGAACTGCAGTCTGTATCCCTTTTCTACAGTCGCAGGGCCCACCTTCAAGGTCAGGTTCTTTGCCTCAGCCAACCCTTCAAGTACCACCGCCAGGTCCCAGGTTGGGACTCTCAAGTGTGTCGCAGGCCTCATCCTCCGAGCCCCACGGAGGAAACGTACAACCAGATGGTGCCTCTCCATTGCCCCAAACCCCATTAGGCGAGTGGAAAGCCCCAATGGCAGCCACATACACCTTAAGTGTGGACGGAGTAAGACCGGCGGAGAAACGATATTGGAGGAAATCCAGCACTGAAGCTACTGGGCAGTTAACTGGGTCCACCTCACGATCTCTACACCAAGTGGAAAAGAGTGGTCGCAGGGCCCACGCAGATATATTCGGAGGCATGACCATGCATCTGCTAAGGGAACCGGCCTCTCAAGGCTGGCCTCGGGTGTCAACCGAGCCTCATTCCCTACCCCATGAAGCAGCTGACCTGCCCAGCCGCAGGTCTCTCTAGAGGAGGATGGAGCAGCGTGCATTCGCTGGAAATCGATGTGGCCAGCCAGAGCGTCATGGACGGTGGGATCACAACATCGACTTTGAAATGAAAGTCCACAAAAACAAAAACACCCGAAAAGCGCATGGCTGTATGAATCGAGATATTTCTCAATGAACACAGCCAGCACCCTCAGGAGCTGACTGCCTGCCTTGCACCCAAACAGTATCACATGCACACCGATCGCGTGTTTTCATTCATTGCAGACCCATAATCTACGTACTGCCTCAGCAACGCAAGATCGAGCCTTGCCTTATGAAGTGGCAAGCTCTTTTTTTGTTAGTACTTCACTCCCTCGATGTTGAGCATGACTAATTCCTCGGAATCAGACAGCTCAAGCATCTGGTTCTCCACCCCAGGGGAAGAAGCTGCAGCACAGGCTTCCGCATGGGAAGGGAGAACATCAGAACTGTTAGACTCATCTGCGAGCCCTGTGATCTAACCCGCTGCGCTGCCTCAACAGGCGCGGGACCAGAACCACAGGGCTCGCAAGCCTGACTGGCTCGCTACAAGCAGCCTCCTCGAGAGCTATCTGAGCCGCTGACAAGTCCATCTGCGAGCCCAATGATCTACGCTGCTGCAGAACCACAGGGCTCACTAGCCTGCCGGCTTCACAAAATACTCTCTTTTTTGGACAAACACCAAATAGACTTAGATAATTTTAACACAGAGCACCTGCTGAAGAGCAAAAGCTGTCTGTACTATGTGCCGGTGTCCCCTTTGTAGCTTCCGTGTATGCCATCACATACTACGTCATGACGATGCACCAATCAGTATTGGAGACAGATTTCATTCATGCTTCAGACACGCTATGCTAGAGGGCATTCCCAAAGTGTCGATAGACGCAGTGCGAGTTCCCTCGAAAGGGAACTTCAAATTTTGATTCGTCTGACCACAGAACAGTTTTCCACTTTGCCACAGTTCATTTTAAATGAGCCTTGGCCCAGAGAAAATGCCTGCGCTTCTGGATCATGTTTAGATATGGCTTCTTTTTTGACCTATAGAGTTTTAGCCGGCAACGGCAAATGGCATGGTGGAGTGTGTTCACCGACAATGTTTTCTAGAAGTATTCCTGAGCCCATGTTGTGATTTCCATTACAGTAGCATTCCTGTATGTGATGCAGTGCCGTCTAAGGGCCCGAAGATCATGGGCATCCAGTATGGTTTTCAGGCCTTGACCCTTACGCACAGAGATTGTTCCAGATTCTTTGAATCTTTGGATGATATTTTGCACTGTAGATGATGATAACTTCAAACTCTTTGCCATTTTTCTCCACTATTCATTGCATGCTCCACTATTTTTCACAGCAGCATTGGGGGAATTGGTGATCCTCTGCCCATCTTGACTTCTGAGAGACACTGCCACTCTGAGAGGCTCTTTTTATACCCAATCATGTTGCCAATTGACCTAATAAGTTGCAAATTGGTCCTCCAGCTGTTCCTTATATGTACATTTAACTTTTCCAGCCTCTTAATGCTATCTGTCCCAACTTTTTTGGAATGTGTAGCTCTCATGAAATCCAAAATGAACCAATATTTGGCATGACATTTCAAAATGTCTCACTTTCAACATTTGATATGTTATCTATATTTTATTGTGAATAAAATATAAGTTTATGAGATTTGTAAATTATTGCATTCCTTTTTTATTCACAATTTGTACAGTGTCCCAACTTTTTTGGAATCAGGTTTGTAAAATGTATTGTACTCTCATTATAAAATTCATGTTGAAATCATACGGGAAAGTTAAGAGACCATGTGACTAATCAGATAAGGTGTCATTTATGTGAAAAGAGAAGAAATAGTCACACCCTGAGCCAAAGACAATACCTAATTAGTCAGATCTCCTCTAGGGGTTGGACCATTGATCTATATAAATGACTGGATTGCTCATTGTATTCTAAACTGCCAGGAAGCAGTGAAGACACCGGAAGTGTTCGAGCGGCCATCTTATTATTCCCTACCAACAGAGGTATATTAATTTACGCCACTGATTTACAGCCAAAACTCTGACCTCAAATCACCCAATTTGCAGCGCCTCAGTCTCACAGGATTAGTTTTACAATATATGTATGTAAATTAATTGTTGCTTCAGATGTTATCTGTAATGTTCATGGTCTTTTCGGAGAGGATAAGTCATATATTGAAATCATTAATGTGGGTGTGTGTAATGTACACTTCCAATACAGGCAACCGACCTAACCTATGTACGTAATTATGGAGGAAATATTAAACATAAAATATATCTGTGTTAAGTTGATTTGAAATTGATTTGAATGCCTATACAATAAATATTAATACAAGCCTCTGTTACCATTGCACTATATTCTATTAAAATTCCATGCATCATATTGGAAATAAAGCAGTCAGCGTTATTTGTCTCTTTGTCAGACTCTTAAAGACAGCGCAAATTAAATGGTGTTTTACTAGAATTACAGTTTCCATATGAGTAAAGTGTTATGTAGGCTATATGTTGTTGAATTAATTCAACCATAGTTTAAATCATTAACCGCTTCAAAATGCATGCTGTTAACGAAATCATTGTTGAAACATTTGCAGTAGCCTACTGTATGAATAAAAACAATAACTACTACTATGGAAGGATATCGCAAACAATTTTCAAAAAGAATTGCAAATCGTATTTGCAATTGCGTTTTCAATTTGTGGACGCATAAAATGTGACATAATCCAAACGCAATTGCAAACCGTTTGCATTTTCATTTGCGCGAACGCACAACGACTGCCAAATTTCAAATGGAAAAGCAAAGTCCGTTTGCAATTGCATTTCCAATGTCTTACAAGTTACGACCCTGCCATTTTGGAATAGTAATAGAAAATCATTTATTTGCTCTTTCATTTCCTCCGTGTCCTGCCACAACCTGCACAAAATTCAAATGGAATCGCAATCCCCTTTGCACTTGCCATTTCCAATGTCCAATGCTTGAGGGCGGGATTTATTGATGTAGTCGGAAAGTAGGCCACGCCCTCAAGTGGTTGAAAACGAATCACTTTTTCATCATTATTTATTCCTATAAAGAAAATGGGGAGAAATATCCAATAACTGTGTCTATTTTTTCAACAACAAAAAAAGTCATAAAACTATTGTGTACTTTTTTGCACTTCAAACAAAGCCAAAAACCTGGAACTAAATAGGCTATTTATCACCTGCCAACCAAACAAAAAGAAACCAAAAAAAGACTGCTCTGGTGGAAAACAAATTGTCGAGAAGAAATTAAGATTAGGAATGCTTACATTGACCGTTTACCAAAAGTAAGAATTTTGACAGATTAATATACAGTTAAAATATAGTTTTTTTTTTTTTTTTTTTTTTTTTTTTTTTTTTGCTGCATGGCAAAAGCAAAATATGCTATATACGGTGTGAAGATCAGCTCAATATACACTCACCTAAAGGATTATTAGGAACACCATACTAATACTGTGTTTTACCCCCTTTTGCCTTCAGAACTGCCTTAATTCTACGTGGCATTGATTCAACAAGGTGCTAAAAGCATTCTTTAGAAATGTTGGCTTATATTGATAGGATAGCATCTTGCAGTTGATGGAGATTTGTGGGATGCACAAAGCTCCCGTTCCAGCACATCCCAAAGATGCTCTATTGGGTTGAAATCTGGTGACTGTGGAGGCCATTTTAGTACAGTGAACTCATTGTCATGTTCAAGAAACCAATTTGAAATGATTCGAGCTTTGTGACATGGTGCATTATCCTGATGGAAGTAGCCATCAGAGAATGGGTACATGGTGGTCATAAAGAGATGGACATGGTCAGAAATGCTCAGGTAGGCCGTGGCATTTAAACGATGCCCAATTGGCACTAGGGGCCTAAAGTGTGCCAAGAAAACATCCCCCACACCATTACACCACCACCACCAGCCTGCACAGTGGTAACAAGGCATGATGGATCCATGTTCTCATTCTATTCAGAAAAAAACAAGATGGCGCCGCCATGTTCGGTCGCCATTCAGGTCGCTCCGCGAAGACTATGCTTTTATTTACTATTTTACTTTCTTTTGCTCTCAATTTTTAAAAATGTATCATCTGCATTGATCTGCTATGACAGCAAAACTCTTTTGGACATTGGGTACCTCTACACTGGACTGTTTCAGGACACTTTCACCGATCCTCTGTGGCCATCTGAGATTCTTCGGAACACCGAGTTGAACAATGGCCAGAGTCGACGACAAAGAATCAAGAAACACTGTTGGAAACGCGCAGGGATCCATAACAGACTGAGAGCATCATGCTCGCAAATGTCCAATCCTAGGAAAATAAGATGGACGATCTCAGAGCCAGGATAAGTTTTCAACGGGACATGAGAGACTGTAACGTCTATTGTTTGTCCGAAACATGGCTCACGCCCGCGGTCCTGGACACAACTGTGACGCCATTGGAGAACTTCTCTGTTTTTGGATGGACAGAACAGCCGAGGCCGGTAAATCCAAAGGCGGTGGAGTATGCTTCATGATCAACAAGAAATGGTGCGACCCCAGGAACATCACCATTCTTTCGCGGTCCTGCTCGCCTCATCTGGAACATTTAACAATCATTTGCAGCCCATTCTATCTACCGTGGGAGTTTTCCTCAGTCATCGTGACCGCCGTTTACATTCCACCACAGGCAGACACAGGGCTGGCTTTATCTGGCCTTCATGATGTTACCAGCGGCTTCATAAACAAACACCCTGATGCTGCTTTCATCGTCGCGGGCGATTTTAACAAAGCAAACCTAAAGAAAGTCTTGCCAAACTTTCACCAGCATGTCTCCTGTCCTACATGAGGAGCAAACACACTGGATCATTGCTACTCTCCATTTAAGAACGCCTATAAAGCGTGGTCACTTCCAGCTTTTGGCAAATCGGATCATGCTGCCATTTTCCTCACACCTGAATACAAACAAAGGCTCGTTCAGGAACCCCCGGTAAGGCGGGAAGTTAAACGCTGGTCAGCCCATTCAGAGACTGCGCTACAGGCAGCTCTTGTTGACGTCGACTGGTACATGTTCCGGGTGAGTTCATCTGACGTCAGCGAGTTCACAGATGTGGCGCTTTGCTTCATCAACACGCTTACAGAGCAAGCCACACAAACAATAACAATAACGTCCTTCTCAAATCAGAAACCGTGGGTGGACAATTCAATCCGCGCTGCAGTGAACACACGCACTGCCGCTTACAACGGCGGTCTCATATCGGGGAACATGACTGAATACAGATCATCCTGCTATGCTCTGCGACGTGCAGTTAAAGCCGCAAAGCTCTGTTATAAGGATCGAGTGGAGTCTCATTTCCAACTCAACGACTCGCGGCGCATGTGGCAGGGTCTGAGGTCCATCTGTTCTTTGGGATCTAAATCCTCTGCAGAGGTCAGAGCTGATCCGTTACTTGTGAATGAGTTAAACTCTTTCTACGCTCGCTTTGACTGTAATCGTGGCAGCACGACTCCGCCAAGTGACGGGTCAGAGGGAATTACTCAGAGCAGCAACAACCACGTGATCTCTGTCTCAGAGGATGAAGTTCGGAGGGCACTCAAGCGTATGGACGTCAGGAAAGCTGCTGGGCCAGATGGTATTTCAGGCCGTGTTCTGCGGTCCTGTGCTGATCAGCTCGCCGGGTTGTTTACATCTATCTTTAATGAGTCCCTCACTACATCTGTGGTCCCCACCTCCTTCAAAAAATCCACTATCATCCCTGTCCCTAAGAACAGTAAATCCTCTTGCCTAAATGACTATCGTCCAGTGGCTCTCACATCTATAGTCATGAAGGTCTTTGAGAGACTCATTGAAAAAAACATTTGCTCCTTCATTCCTGACACTTTGGACCCTCTTCAGTTTGCCTATCGTCCCAATAGATCGACTGAAGATGCCATCCCTCATGTCCTCCACTCCTCCCTCACTCACATCGACAGCAAAAGTGGGAACTACGTAAGGCACTACGATTCATTGACTATAGCTCAGCCTTTAATACCATAGTTCCCATTAAGCTAACTGCCAAACTCCTGGATCTCTGCCTGAATTCTTCTCTCTGCCACTGGATTGAGGACTTCAGGTGGTGAGAGTAGGCCAATTCACCTCCACCTCCATCACCCTGAGTGTGGGAGCTCCACAGGGCTGTGTCCTGAGTCCCCTGCTCTACTCTCTCTACACGCATGACTGTTTGTCCACACACAGCTCCACCTCTATCATCAAATTTGCTGATGATACTGTTGTCCTGGGCCTCATTTCCAACAACAATGAGACGGCATACTTGGACGAGGTGGAGCATCTAACATCATGGTGCCAGGACAACTGTCTCTCTCTGAATGTTGGCAAGACCAAAGAAATGATTGTGGACTTCAGGAAGAGACAGCAACGGACATACTCCCCTCTCATGATCAGCGGGTCACCAGTAGAGAGAGTGAGCAGCTTCAAGTACCTGGGTGTTAACATCTTCGAGGACCTGACCTGGACTGCTCACATTCAGACACAGGTGAAAAAAGCCAGGCAAAGATTGTACCACCTGCGCCAGCTGAGGAAATTCAGGGTTTCACCAGCTATCCTGAAAACTTTCTATTTAGGGGCGATAGAAAGTGTATTAACTCACTTTAACTCATAACGCTGTATGGGAACAGCACCAGTCATTGCAAAGCCCTGCAAAGAGTCGTGCGCTTATCCGAGCGTATCTCAGGGTCAGCTCTCCCGTCTCTGCAGGACGTCTACACCAAACGCTGCAAAGGTAGAGCTACTAAAATCATCAAGGACTCTAATCACCCTGCAAACCCTCATTTCACGCTGCTGCCATCTGGTAAGCGCTTCCGAAGCCTGATGGCCAAAACTGAGAGACTCAGGAGGAGCTTCTTCCCCCAGGCCATCAGACTCCTGAACTCAGTCACTTAACATCACGTGACCATCGCTATACTGACATTGCACTCCACTTTCTGTTCTCGTTGTTACTGTGTAACGACCTGTTATAACCTGTTTGCACATTATACTTCTTTGTACATTTGTTAACCACATATTTATAAGTCTACAGTTTACTCACTGCACAGTTTACTTCACTTATTTTATTCCACTTCTTTATTTTTCTTTATTTTTTTTTTCTACTTGACAATTTCCTCCTTGTGTTTTTAACTGTGAATTTGCTGTGTATTTGTCCATGGAGCGGACCTGTTTACATTTCACTGCCGGTTGTATATTCTGTATATAACTGTGTATGTGACAAATAAAACTCTTGAATCTTGAATCTTGAATCTTGGAACTGCATTGGCATGGTTTAAATCATACTTATCTGACCGTTATCAGTTTGTAGCAGTAAATGAAGAGATGTCACACTGATCACAAGTTCAGTATGGAGTACCGCAGGGCTCAGTGCTAGGACCGTTGCTCTTCACCCTGTACATGCTACCAATGGGAGATATCATTAGGAAGCATGGCTTTAGTTTTCATTGTTATGCTGACGATACTCAGCTCTATATTTCTTCACGCCCTGACGAAATTTACCAATTCACAAGATTAACGGAATGCATAGCTGATTTTGGATGTCTAGTAATTTCCTGCAACTTAATTCAGAAAAAAATGAATTTTTAATTATTGGACAAAAAAACTCTGCAAGTAGTAACCTAGAATACTGTCTAACACTCGATGGCTGCTCTGTCAAGCCCTCATCGTCAGTTAGGAACCTGGGTGTGCTCTTTGATACCAATCTTTCATTGGAAAGCCATGTTTCTAAAATCTGTAAAACTGCATTCTACCATCTTAAAAATATATCTAAATTACGGCACATCCTTTCAATGCAAAATGCTGAACAGTTAATTCATGCGTTCATGACCTCAAGGCTAGATTATTGTAATGCTTTACTGGGTGGTTGCCCTGCTCGCTTAATAAACAAACTCCAGCTGGTCCAAAACACAGCAGCTCGAGCTCTTACTAGAATCAGGAAGTATGACCATATTAGCCCGGTTCTGTCAACACTGCACTGGCTCCCTATTAAACATTGTATACATTTTAAAATCTTGCTTATTACTTACAAAGCACTAAATGGTTTAGCTCCCCAGTACTTGAGCGAACTCTTAACGCATTATACTCCATCACGTTTATTGCGGTCTCAAAACTCTGGCCAGTTGATAATACCTAGAATATCAAAATCAACTGCAGGCGGTCAATCCTTTTCCTATTTAGCACCTAAACTCTGGAACAGTCTTCCTAGCATTGTTCGGGAAACAGACACACTCTGTCAGTTTAAATCTAGACTAAAAACGCATCTCTTTACTATGGCTTACACATAAAACATTGTCAATTTCTATTATTCAAATCAGTAAATTAACTAGGTCAGCCGGAACCGGGAACACTTCCCATAACACCTGATGTACTCGTTACATCATAAGAAGAATGGCATCTACGCTAATGTTAGTCTCTCTGTTTATCCCGAGGTTTACTGCAGTCAGCCGGATCCGGGCCATATCCAGATCAGATGGTGGACCTGCGCCTGGACATGACCAATGCATCCCTGAAATGTCTGCAGAGAGCATGTCAAATAAACTCCCCCCCGTAAATGCCGCATCGACATGACATCCTCATTAAACCCATCACCGGCGTGACGACTCAAATCTTTCAAATAATCTTAAGAATATCTATTTACCTAATATGACTTAAGACCTGCAATGTTGCCAGAATTATAATCATACACTGTTTGTTTGTCGGCCAGAGGAGAACTGGCACCCCGAGTTAGCCTGGTTTCTCCCAAGGTTTTTTTCCTCCATTCTGACCCTGAAGGAGTTTTGGTTCCTTGCCACCGTTGCCTCTGGCTTTTGGCTTGCTCAGTTGGGGACACCTAAATTTCATCTATATTACCGATCTGCCCACATTGACACAATATGATACTTGAAATTAGCTGGATAACATCACCGTTTCACCAGAACAGCTGTACAAATTCTGTTGCATTATTTTCCTGTTAACAATGTGAAGCTGCTTTGAAACAATTGGACTTGTTAAAAGCGCTATATAAATAAAGGTGACTTGACTTGACTTGATTGAAACTGGTGCAAAGAGACATTTCAAAACATTTCAACCGCTGGTACTTTCGCTTTTGCTGCAGAGACCCTTGTGATAAATAAATGTGTTGTATTTATGATAATCTACGTAGATTTCAGTTGATGAAAATAAATAATAAAAGTGCGATAAGTCAAAGACAACTGAATTACTGACAGGATGCTGTGCAAGCTCCAAGTGCAACATGGACAGGCATTCTAAATGGCCAAATAAACACAGAAATATATCAAAATGCCAAGTCGAGTATTCACATAAACACAGTAGATGTAAGCACTGTGTGCGTTGACACACACAAATTTATAACTCGACCTCACAGTGAATGCCCTGCACAATTAATTCCATATTACAACTTATTTATTGATTGCTGCATATTTGTTTGTTTTTAGTTATACTACTGTTGAAATAATAACTTTTTATATATTTTTTTACTGTGGATCTTTTGGAAAAATGCTTTAACCAAAAATGAAAAAACGGCTCTTTGGTCCAAAAAGGTTCCCAACCCCTGGTTTAAATGAACAACTAGCTGAGTAGAAAAAAACTTTCGTTTTGGACAGCCTTAGCCTACTTCTCATATCACTTCACATATTTCTGAGCCAGCATGTCACAAAGGGCATTCTAGGTTGAGCGAGCAGGGCTGAGTGGAATGAGCAAGCGAATAGACAGCTATTTTTATTTGATGAAAAATATTTCTGACAAAAAAAACAAAAAAACACCACTTTAAAGATTCAAACGGATTCAGTGTGTTTTTGTTTTGTCATCATTTTGTCAGAACACGGCCTGAGATACCATCCGGCCCAGCAGCTTTCCTGACGTCCACACGCTTGAGTGCCCTCCGAACTTCATCCTCCGAGACAGAGATCACGTGGTTGTTGCTGCTCTGAGTAATTCCCTCTGATGTGCCACTTGGCAGAGTCGCGCTGCCGCGGTTACAATCAAAGCGAGCGTAGAAAGAGTTTAACTCATTCACAAGCGACGGATCAGCGCTCACCTCTGCAGAGGATTTAGATCCAAAAGAACAGATGGACCTCAGACCCTGCCACATGTGCCGCGAGTCGTTGAGTTGGAAATGAGACTCCACTCGATCCCTATAACGGAGCTTTGCGGCTTTAACTGCACGCTGCAGAGCATAGCAGGACGATCTGTATTCAGTCATGTTCCCCGATAGGAGACTGGTGTTGTAAGCGGCAGTGCGTGTGTTCACTGCAGCGCGGATTGAATTGTCCACACACGGTTTCTGATTTGAGAAGGATCCTTCCTGCAAGAAGGGTTGGAGCGAAGGCTGTCTCCCTCCACCCTTAGCAGCATACCACGATGCAGTCGAGGGTAAATCTGTCGGAAGGCACGATCTAATCGCCAGGACGATCTAATCGTCAGGTTCCTCGCCCGAACTCCATACCCTCTTGGGTCTTGACTCTCGTGCTCAGGGCACTTCAGATTCCTCCTTTCGAGCCACTGCAGTCGGTAGAGTTAAAAATACTGTCTATCAAGATGGCTCTCCTGACTGCACTAGCCTCCATCAAGAGGGTAGGGGACCTGCATGCACTTTTGGTCAACGAATCGTGCCTGGAATTCGGCCCGGGTAACTCTCACGTTGTCCTGAGACCCCGGCCCGGATACGTGCACAAGGTTCCCACCACTCCCTACCGGGACCAGGTGGTGAACCTGCAAGCGCTGCCCTCGGAGAAGGCGGACCCAGCCCTAGCTTTGTTGTGTCCCATCCGTGCCTTACGCACTTACATTTCTATACACTCAAAGCAGATTGGTCTCTGAAGTCGATCCCCAATTCGTCAATTCGTCGGTCAGTTCCGACGTACGTCTCCGTTCCCTCCTTCAGGGAACGAGGGTTACATATGTAACCGAGACGTTTTTATTACAAAAATAGCCAAATTCCCCGTTTTCCACCGATTCCATTTGAATTTTGTGCAGGTTGTGGCAGGACACGGAGGAAATAAAAAAGAGCAAATAGATGATTTTCTATTACTATTCCAAAATGACAGGGTCATAAATTGTAAGACATTGGAAATACAATTGCAAACAGACTTTGCTTTTCCATTTGAAATTTGGCTGTCGTTGTGCGGTCGCGCAAACGAAAATGCAAACGGTTTGCAATTGTGTTTGGATTATGTCACATTTTATGCGTCCACAAATTGAAAACGCAATTGCAAATACAATTTGCAATTCCTTATGAAAATTGTATGCAATATCCTTCCATAAGTACAACACAACATAAATACATAAACACAACAGTACAAGGCAATTTCAGGTTACAAGGCATAAATCTTTATTCCGATTTCAGAATGTGCACTTTGACATTTGTAATACATATGCGGAAGTGTCTCATCCACCCACCCGCTGAGCTGATGTTCACTACTGTAACGAATATGAATGTAAGCAGGGGAAATTCCTGACTTTAAACAAATGACCATTTACAGTGCATCCGGAAAGTATTCACATGGCTTCATATTTGCCACATTTTATGTTACAGCCTTAATCCAAAATGTATTAAATTCATATTTTATTCAAATTCTACAAGCAATACCTCATAATGACAATGTGAAAGAAGTTTGTTTGAAATCTTTGCAAATTTATTACAAATAAAAAACGAAAAAATCATATGTACATAAGTATTCACAGCCTTTGCCATGACACTTGAAATTGAGCACAAACCAAGCCATGAAGTCCAAGGAATTGTCTGTAGACCTCCGAGACAGGATTGTATCGATGCACAGATCTGGGGAAGGGTACAGAAAAATTTCTGCAGCATTGAAGGTCCCAATGAGCACAGTGGCCTCCATCATCCATAAATGGAATAAGTTTGGAACCACCAGGACTCTTCCTAGAGCTGGCCACTGGACCAAACTGAGCGATTGGGGGAGAAGGGCCTTAGTCAGTAACGTGACCAAGAACCCAAATGGTCACTCTGACAGAGCTCCAGCGTTTCTCTGTGGAGAGAGGAGAACCTTCCAGTAGAAGAACCATCCCTGCAGCATTCCACCAATCAGGTTTAGTGGACAGCACATTCCAGGGCCCAGTTTATGGCCAGACCCCTCTCTGCCCATAACAGTGGACAAAGGTTTGCTACATTTTGATTGGATCTTGGTGGACTAACACAAACAAACTGTCCAACGGCATCAGATAAAGATACTAGGACAACAGCCAGACACCTCTCGGAGGGCAAGAAGACCCCTGGTACCAAGCCCAGGAAGGAAAGGACTTCCCATTGGTCCACATGCAGTTTCTGCCCTTCATCCATCTAGAAACTGATCCCTAATGTCCTGGTCTGTGACTGCCATAAAAATTCCTCAGGACCTCAGCAGTAGTGAGTGAAACAAAGAAAGACCACAATGATCCATCCAAATCCATTCATAACTATGTTTGGAAGACTTTTAGTTTAAGACAGATGTAAACTATGCACATCCATTTCATACTTATTCAGAGAAATAAGTATTCTCAGTGACAGCTATTTATAATGTAACATCTTACACAGATTCAGCTGTTAATGAACAAATGAATGAACGCATGACAGTTCAATCTTTTTCCATCATGTTTGGTGTCTATTTGTTTAGAATATTGCCAAGGGTATTCTGATGGCGGTTTGGAAAGTGAGAAATGCATTGGTAAACTTTAAAGACACTTTAAAGACTTCTAACTGTGTACAGTATGCAAATGAGTTCCACAGGGGAAGAAGGGTGGGCCACGCAGTGTGCCCCCTCTGATGCCAGTGGCCAATCGCAACACTGGAATGGAGACTCCTCGTTGGAAAGGGATAAAGGTACCCTTTCAACAGACACACCAAGTTCTGAGTCTGTCCTGTGAGGATGAGACTGTGACAGAGCAACAAAGTTCTGAGTCTGTCCTGCGAGGATGAGACTGTGACAGAGCAACCAAGTTCCAAGTCTGTCCTGTGAGGATGAGATTGAGACAGAGCAGCCAAGTTCTGAGTCTGTCCTGCAAGGATGAGACTGTGACAGAGCAACCAAGTTCTGAGTCTGTCCAGCAAGGATGAGACTGAAACAGATCACCAAGTTCTGAGTCTCCCCTCAAGAGAGACAAACAGTTCAACAAGTTCTGAGTCTGTCCTGCAAGGATGAGACAAAACAGATACACAGTAACATTCTAAGACACACAGAGACATTTGCAACAAGGTTAAGCTCAGGAGAGCAAACCTTCACTTCAAGGTTCCTTCGTCTGCATGTTCCAGATTAAGGACCTTCTGCACCTAATTCAGGGCCTCATCTGCGTGTTCCAGATTTAGGACCCTTTGGTGGTCCAGGAGATCAGCATCCCACAGATCTTCGTGTCCAAGGCTGTTGAAACGGGTTCGAGCTTTTTCCCCACTGCATTATCTTCCAGCACAACAAGTGGAAAAAGTCATCGCTATCGGACTGCTTACTCAACCACGTGGAATGCAAATATCACTTAACCAAACCTCTTTCCAGAGACCTTGGCATTGTTGTATATTATCAGTATATGATTTTCTAATTTACATTAGAGGTAATATAATTGATGCTAGTTAATAACAAATAACCTTTTTTTATTTGTTTGATGCATAAATAAGGTTCTTCATCTTAGTTTCAGAGAAACAACAGTTTTTCCATAAGATAACGCAACTCTTCCATAGCCACACTCAACTTAATCACATGTATTTTATGCATCTTATGCACTTTATTCCTTTATCATTCATTTGTATTCATTTAGTAGTTGTGTTAGTTATTCTTGTTTATCTTTTGTTAATAAAATGTATTTTATTACAATTGTGTCTTCCTTGTGCTGATAATACAGAAGAGGCTCTACAAGTTAGCAATCTCACCAATCTTTCAGATAAATCAGCTGACCAACTCTCCCCACTTTACATTCATTCTAAATTATTGGACAGCCTCCTCTTTGGAGTGTTCTCATACAGCCAAGGTAAAAGAACTTGACTAGTTTCCCAAACTAAGAGAGGGGGAAGGTGGTCATCTGATGTACTCATAACCACACCTTAAGTGATGTGTGATCCAAAAATCACAACGTCAGCAGTGACGTGAGTACCAATCACTACCTTACCTGAAGGACTCTCAGATCATGAGAAACAAAATTCTCTGGTCTGATGAAACAACGATTGAACTCTGACACTGGCCTGAGTGGCAAGTGTCATGTCTGGAGGATATGTTCATCACCTGGCCAGTACCATCCCTACAGTGAAGCATGGTGGTGGCAGCATCATGCTGTTGGGATGTTTTTCAGTGGCAGGAACTGGGAGACTAGTCAGGATTGAGGGAAAGATGAATGCAACAATGTACAGAGACATCCTTGATGAAAACCTGCTCCAGAGCACTCTGGACCCCAGACTGGGGTGAAGTTCATCTTCTAACAGGACAACGACCCTAAGCACACAGCCAAGATAGCAAAGGAGTAGCTACGGGACAACTCTGTGAATGTCCTTGAGTGGCCCAGCCAGAGCCCAGACTTGATCCCGATTGAACATCTCTGAAAGATCTGAAAAGTGTTGGCTGTGCACCAACACTCCCCATCCAACCTGATGGAGCTTGAGAAGTCCTGCAAAGAAGAATGGGAGAAACTGCCCAAAAACAGGTGTGCCAAGCTTGTAGCATCATGCTCAAAAAGACTTGAGGCTATAATTGGTGCCAAAGGTGCTTCAACAAAGTATTGAGCAAAGGCAGTGAATACTTACATGTGATTTTTTACGTTTTTTTATTTTTTAATACATTTGCAAAGATTTCAAACAAACTTTTACATTGTTGTTATGGGGTATTGATTGTAGAATTTTTTAAGGAAAATAATGAATTTAATCCATTTTGGAATAAGGCTGTAACATAACAAAATGTGGAAAAAGCGAAGCGCTGTGGAATACTGACCGGACTTTAGGACATTTACGTAGTAAGAATTAGTGTAGTTAATAGTGTAGCGCATAATTAGTGTAGCGCGTCTCAAGCATGAATTAAACTATTACAATTCTGATTGGTGCTACTGCATGTGAACACACAAACAGTCAACTTTTTTCAAACGGTGAACACTGTTTGGGAGTGCAGCATGCACGGGCAACTCTCGAGGGGCTGCTTGTGAAGAATGTGAGAAACTGCCATTGAGAGTGCTGCACTCGTGTCTGCCCATGTTCGATGAGACCAGCCAGGCTTGCGTTCCCCATGGTTCGGGTCCCGCATCTGTTGAGGCAGCGTGGCATCTCAGATCATGGGATTCGCAGAGAGAGTTGGTGGATGAGATCGAGACTGCTGAGGCACGTTCTCTATCATTATCTGCTAGCTCTGATGCTCTCCCTCCACATGCAGAAGCCCACCCTGTGGCTTCTGATGCTTGGACTATCTGCTTCTGAGGAAGTGGATGTACTCAGCATTGAGGCAGAGGACATTGAAGCAAGCTCGCCACTTCATGTCTCTGCTTACGAGGAGCTCGTAGAGGTTTTGACGTGTGCTGTGGCCAGACTTAACATCAGCTGGCCAAATGAAAGTGAAGCACAGATCCTGAAGCACAGATCACAGTCTCAATGCCAGGGCTTACCGTTTTTTACTGACTTGCAAAATGAGTTGTTCAATCCCTCTGTATTAAATTACTGTAAAATCATGGGGGTGAGAGAGAACCGGCATGCGATTGGCTGGGGTGGAAGAGGCTTTGGCCACTTATTTGTCACCCGACATGACCTTTTAGGATGACCTTTTAATCACCCCTAAAAGCCCTGGCACTGCCCACCAAACCCTGCCATGACACTTCAGCTTTGTTGGGCAGAGCTTATATGTATAGGTCGGGCTGGGCTAAATTTTGGCCTATTCGGCAGCGCCATTGAGTCAGTGGTCGATCAGGAGGCGAAAAAACAGTCTACAGCCTTTAAGCAGTATCTTTCTCACCGGTCAAGATCTAAGACTGTCCCTAGTGGACAGCTGCAGCCATTATTGAGCTCCTCGTATAGGCAGGCACAAAAAGAAAGCGTCGTCTCCAGGGCTTCTCCGCAGGGGTCATGGCAGCAGAGGCAGCGTTCTCGTCTGAAGCCTGTCGACAAGAAGGTCGATTTGAGGTCCGTCTTTCAAGCAAAAAAGGCTTCAGGGAAGAGGTCCTAGCACTAGAAAAACAGGACCTCTGAAGGTTGTCCACTTGAGGTTGCCTCCTCCGTGGAGCCCTCAGGAAATTGATGTTGGAAACCCGCGTCCAGTATGCTTTGGGTCACATCATCTGCACACCACCAGAGCAGGGTCGGGTAATCTAACAGGAAGTTCACTCTCTGTTGGTAAAGGAGGCCATAGAACGTGTTCCTTCACCAGACAGGGAGTCCGGGTTCTACAGCCGGTACTTTATAGTTCCAAAGAAGGATGGGGTTGCGTCCCATTTTAGATGGCCGAGGCTACATCTGTATGCATTTCCCCGATTACTCTGCTCCCTGGAGTCCTAGCGCGGGTCCGTTGAGACAGAGTCAGCCTACTTCTAGTAGCCCCGTACTGGCCGGCCCGAGTATGAATCTTAGACATCATATCACTCCTGACATGAGGAGGGACCTGCTGTCTCAGAGTTGGAAGCTGTGGGTCTGGCCCCTGAGGAGGCTCAGTACCTAGAGGCTGGTTGTTGGCTAGAGTGGTGGAGACCATACTCAGTTCCAGGGCTCCTTCCATGAGGAGATTGTATGGCCTTAAGTGGAATGTGTTTTCTACTTGGTGTAGAGAGCAAGGTCTGGACCCAGTTAACTGCCCAGTGGCTTCAGTGCTGGAGTTCCTCCAAGATCATTTCTCTGCTAGTCTGCTTATTTTTCTTCTCTTTCTTTACTTAGTTCCTTTTCCATTTAGAGTCTCGCTTTCTAAATTAACTTTTTCCGGAAAGCTTCAGTTAATGACTCTATAGGTTTTGCTCGCCTCAAACTCAGCCACAAGACTCTGTTTCCATTCATCCGGAAACACACCAGAACGTTATTGGCTTCCCAAAACATCACTCTAGATACGAAAAGACCTCCGGCAACTCAACAAACCTGGGAAACCCCTTTCAGCAAGGATGCCACAGAAGGAAATTCCCATCAAAGATGATAACAAAAGCAAATAACACCTCCGAACTGGTGTATTGATATACAATGTAATAACCCTGCCTAAGAAACGATATAGGGGTTAAATTAATGATTGATATTTCATTCAGACTAGGTCTTATAAATTGCATTGCTAGAAACTTGGGATTATATCATTATCCGCTCTAAAAACCTTCTTTCCTCACTTTCTTCCTTTCTGCAACTCATGTGAATGTGTTTATGTGTTAGATGTTACTTTTATGTGTTAGAATAGTCAATAAATCTTGGTTGTATTTAAAGCGTGTCTTGTGTTATGTGCTGTAACGATTGAGACAACTCAGACACAATTATTTATTAATTATATTTAACCCCTTGCCTGTTACCCTCCATTTTAGCAACCATTTTGACATACCCCAAATATACACATAAGTAACATATATCTAGAAAGCCAATGCTTAAGGGTTTACAATTCAAGACTCAGAATTATTCAGACTGTTATTAATATGGAGATAAATAGGCTCAAACATTGAAACAAAAATATAAAAATATTAATAACATATTTTTAAATGTATAAAATATTATGTGAATGTAGTATAACAACTTATAACCACAACTAATGTGAATCCACAAGTGTGGTCATGCTTCATTTCAAATCTGAGGATGAAATCTCTAAAATTATGTATTTTATGAAGCATACTGTATGGCATGTCATGTGAGTATTTTTTAGCGAATGCTAAGATAAAAGGCTATCATAATGTTATTGGCCTGTAAAACACATACTTGGAGTCTACTAACTAGTCTTCTAACTGCTCAATTCATAGCCTATTGTTTTCACTCAATTAATTTTTGAATTAATTTTGAATTAATTAATTTCATGAATTACTTAATCCTCATTCATCTTTTATAGTAATTCTTTTGTTTTGTATTATATCCATTATAGCCTATTCAGGCATTCTGAATTGGCCATCAACACCACAAGCATCCTACTTTACATTAAAACCTACTATGTTTTTTTAGCAAACAAACAAACTAAAAAAGCATGCTTTTGGTACCTTATGTGAAATAAAATATAGCTCCTGGCATGACAGGTGCATTAGAGCTACAGTTAGCATCAAGCTACATAACACAAAATAAAATATTAATATTACACTTTAACTCCAAACTCCCTTTAAACAGCCAGTGAGTGTTTGTATTGTAAAATGTTATATTTAGCATTTTATATGGAGCTAATCGCTAACGTTACACCTGCTTAGCATGTTACTGGAAACATTCTTTATTCATATAAAAATACACCAAATCACATGCAAAACGCACACAAACCATATGCCATTGTAATCGTGCGTTTATTGGCTTCGTTTTCACATGTTGGCAATGTTTACAACAGAGAGATGAGAACGAGGAAGTGTACTGAACAGCGTAACCAGATGGGGCAGAATTGTTGTCACGTTGAGTCACGCAAGATGATTGACAGCTGTACAGCAAATGAGAGAGCTCTGAGATCATAAGTGACGCAGCAGGAAGAATCAGACACAGAGATTGCTCTGGATGTCATTCAGCTCTTCAGATCAGCATAATTCAGTGAGAAATGAATAAAACTTTATTCTGTATGACAAAATATTTTGCAAACATGTGATAATAAATCTATATTTGTCCAAATATGCACACTTTTTGACTAAGAGTGTGAGTATGTAAGAGTAAGAGTATGTTTTATGTTAGTCTTGTCCGTGATTTAGATATTAAAATTTGTGCACAATATATGTTTGGTTCTGACTCCTTGCCTGCAAACAAATAATTAATCATGATGAATAATCATAATGAGTTATGAATAATTATTAATATTTCCCCTCTGAGCTAATTCGCTACAGTGCTTACAAATTTAGTGTCTGTTGATCTTGTTGCCTTGCTAATAATAGTATTTTCACTATATTTTGGATATTAATATCGGGATGGACGATTTACTTGTCTAAAATGAGTGACTCTTTCAAAATTCCCTATAAAATTAATGAATAATTCCCTTTGAGATAAATTGACAATATTTAATATTTTATAAAACAATATTTACAATTAAATTAAATAATAATTATTGCAACACAAGTAAACACAAGTAATTGCAATTTCAGCTGAAAGCCTACCCAGGTGTCTTATTTTTAGTCTCTCTTATTATTATTATTTTTTCTGTCATCTTTTAGTAAATCAGGATGGCTTCAGAATGATTTTGTTGGTCAAACATCACAGTACTGTACATCCTTCCATCCATCTATTCCATACATTTCCGAAGCACTTGTTTTATGTAGGGTTGTGGGGAGGCTGTTGCCTTTCTCTGGAATTGGAGTTTTGGAGGTGAGAGTAACTATTTAGCTAAGTTCCATGTTGTTAGTGCAGACAGTATGAAGAGTTTTGAAAAAGTGGCTTTAGTATTGACCAATGCTTGTTAGCAATTGAAAAACTGTATAAATAATTTACTTCCACTGTACTGTAATCATTGACTATGTAACATTTACTGCAGTGAATTAGTACTAGATATTGTCATTCTTGTTTTATAAAGAAATTTGACAAAAGAAAACATTTGATCAGTTTGATACTACCTGTTGTTAGTGTTTTTTTAGGTCATTGTTTTATGAGTGACAAAGTGTGTTTGTTGGGTGAAAACATTTGCTATTGTTATGGAAGAATGATTTGATATGAGACATTGTAGCGATTGAGTCCACTGGAGGCAAGTTGCAGAACCTAAGTGCAGTTTATTTTAAACAAGATGCATGAACAACCCATTAATCAAACACAACATAAACAATGACTTGACTTGACTTGACTTGACTTGACTTGACTTGACTTGACTTGAACACAGAACTCACCAACAATGGGTTACACAAACAAAGCTAGACAAGGGAACATGGCAAACATGAGGGCTAAAATACACAGACTACTAATGGCAAGACAAGGTACACCTGTGAACAATGAACACATCAAAAGGGAGCACATGGCAGGATCACATGACACAAACAATGGTTAAAGTTAATAAGGGTTAAACTCAAACAGAAGACATGAAACATGAACATGAAACAAAACCAAGACACTAGACATTACAGACATGTACAAACCCGATTCCAAAAAAGTTGGGACACTGTACAAATTGTGAATAAAAAAGGAATGCAATAATTTACAAATCTCATAAACTTATATTTTATTCACAATAGAATATAGATAACATATCAAATGTTGAAAGTGAGACATTTTAAAATGTCATGCCAAATATTGGCTCATTTTGGATTTCATGAGAGCTACACATTCCAAAAAAGTTGGGACAGGTAGCAATAAGAGGCCGGAAAAGTTAAATGTACATATATGGAACAGCTGGAGGACCAATCTGCAAATTATTAGGTCAATTGGCAACATGATTGGGTGTAAAAAGAGCCTCTTAGAGTAGCAGTGTCTCTCAGAAGTCAAGATGGCCAGAGGATCACCAATTCCCCCAATGTTGCGGCGAAACATAGTGGAGCAATATCAGAAAGGAGTTTCTCCGAGAAAAATGGCAAAAAGTTTGAAGTTATCATCATCTACAGTGCATAATATCATCCAAAGATTCAGAGAATCAGGAACAATCTCTGTGCGTAAGGGTCAAGGCCGGAAAACCATACTGGATACCCGTGATCTTTGGGCCCTTAGACGGCACGGCATCACATACAGGAATGCTACTGTAATGGAAATCACAACATGGGCTCAGGAATACTTCCAGAAAACATTGTTGGTGAACACAATCCACCGTGCCATTCGCCGTTGCCGGCTAAAACTCTATAGGTCAAAAAATAAGTCATATCTAAACATGATCCAGAAGCACAGGCATTTTCTCTGGGCCAAGGCTCATTTAAAATGGACTGTGGCAAAGAGGAAAACTGTTCTGTCGTCAGACCAATCAAAATTTTTGGAAAACTGGGCGCCATGTCATCCGGACTAAAGAGGACAAGGACAACCCAAGTTGTTATCAGCACTCAGTTCAGAAGCCTGCATCTCTGATGGTATGGGGTTGCATGAGTGCATGTGGCATGGGCAGCTTACACATCTGGAAAGGCTCCATCAATGCTGAAAGGTATATCCAAGTTCTAGAACAACATATGCTCCCATCCAGATGTCGTCTTTTTCAGGGAAGACCTTGCAATTTCCAACATGACAATGCCAGACCACATACTGCATCAATTACAACACATCATGGCTGTGTAGAAGAAGGATCCGGGTACTGAAATGGCCAGCCTGCAGTCCAGATCTTTCACCCATAGAAAACATTTGGCGCATCATAAAGAGGAAGATGCGACAAAGAAGACCTAAGACAGTTAAGCAACTAGAAGCCTGTATTAGACAAGAATGGGACAACATTCATATTCCTAAACTTGAGCAACTTGTCTCCTCAGTCCCCAGACATTTGCAGACTGTTATAGAAAGAAGAGGGGATGCCACACAGTGGGAAACATGGCCTTGTCCCAACTTTTTTTTAGATGTGTTGATGCCATGAATATGTCATCTATGTTGTATTCATCTATGTTGATATTCTGAATAAAATATTGAAATTTGAAACTTCCACATTGCATTCTGTTTTTATTCACAATTTGTACAGTGTCCCAACTTTTTTGGAATCTGGTTTGTACGTGACAATTAGTGTGTCTATTAGCGACAAAGTGTTAAAGTGTCAAGAACAAATGGCCGTTCACACTTCTGAGTTGAAAAAGTCTCAAGAAATAGGTGTGTAAAGCTGTGGAAAAATGGGAGAGTAGAAGGTGGGAAAAGGGAAGACAACAACCAATAAAACACAGACCTGCATTATACAGACGCATAAATATTAAAATATGACCACAGAGAACATAAAACAGTTGAGGGCACCTTGATGCATTTTAAAATGTATATGACAGCATACTCCTAAGCATGAGGGAGAAACGTGGAAGAACATTTAACAGATCTAATAATATATTTATTACATTTACGAGCACTACAATCGCTGAACAAATGAAACAAGTCAGTTTAACACAGAAAGAGTAAAAGCATAGTTACTTTTTTGTCAGTTCTTCTTTGAATTTTCGGTCTACATCTTCTTCAGTGTAACAGAATAATTAATCATGTCATTGCGTTCATGATCAGTGGATCAGTTTCCTTATATGCACATATTTCATTCGAGGAAGACGTGATTACATACATGGTCATAAACGGTGCTAGTTCATGTTTAGAGCATGTATACAGAGTATACATGTATAGAGTATATGAAATATGTCCATAAAAACTTGAAAACACGCTTACTCCAGTCCGTATATGATCTTTGATCAGCATTGCGAGTGTTGTTAAACTCTTTGCGGCATTCCATGCAGAAACCGATCTCATGCGCACTCTGCATGTTGTTACATGTTTGATTTCTCGCTTTAATGCAATCTCATACATAATACTGTGCAGTGATTGGGTTGAAAGAGTTAATTCTCATGAATAAATGTGCTCAGAACAGGCTGACGTAGAATCTTGCCTCTGCAGCTCCAGCAACCAATCACAAACTCCGTGTATGATTCTACATCAGATCCTGTGACGTTGACCCAGAAAAACTAAATTGCTCAGAAAAAAAACGCAAAAATAACCAATTTCCACCAATTGCTAAGGAAAACACAAACCAGTCTGAAGTGCTTTAAATGACCTTATAGAGTAGATAGGTGAACAGAGTCTATATACAATACCTCCAGTTGCTATGGTGATTTGTCTCACTTGGTGTCCATAGAAAGGGAAGTTAAAGGTTAGTGCCACCCGCTAGCAAAGGAGTATGATAAAGAAAAATATAGAGGAGAAGAGAGAGAGAAAAAAAAACAGGAAATATAAGTAGGGAGTTAAAATGCCAAGTAACAACATAATTACAAGCTAGAATAAGATGTGTTTCATTGTCATCCATGTGAGCCAAGTGCTTATTTCCATAAAAATACAGGAATATATGTGTGCAGTTGTCTCACCGATGCCTGTCGATGTGTGTTGGACAGGATAGTGTGCACTCTTACAGGTCCTTGATGAACTGAATCAAGATTTACCCACAGTTCCTGTGTACGTTTGTCACCAGGACCAAAACTGTGCCAGGAGTAGTACCTCTGAGAGTCCTCCTGAGAGACAAATAGAGAGAATATGTGAATGATACTGTATGCCCATAAAACATTCATCATTGGATGATCATTGAATTGGATTAACAGGATTAGGAAGAAGAGGTAAAAAGAATCAGATAAGGACAATGCACTGCAAATAATTTATCAATATTTTTCTCTGGAGGGTGGGGGGCATAGAAGCACCACATCTTTAAAATAAGAAAACATTTCAGAATGATGCATTATGTTCAATTTATAAATGAGTCTATTTATAAATGTCTAAAATGTTATAAATTAGTCTATTAAAAATATTAATTAATATTTTCCATCTTTTTCTGGACAAAATCTTTTTCTGAACCGCACCATTTGATACATGAATGGGGTAAATTCAGATGGGAAATAAGTCTGTAAGTATCAACATGCTAACTGTGTAGCCACATCCTAGTAACAAATACTGCATTTGGATCTTCTATAGTTCTTTATCACAGAGGCAGAGACACCATCTCTCCAGAAACTCTGCACAATAAATCAGTCGGGTATGATTCCTCCACCGACTGGCACCTTTTGGTTATGTGGAACTTCTGTCTACAACATCCTATCCAGCCAATTCAACAGCATGTACACACTGGTTTATGTTCTACCGGCTATCAAAGAAAATACACACTCCACCACAAGCTCTCCACATCTACACAATTCAGCTCCTACCACAAACAAAGAAGATGCCTGCATTCTAGGACTCACTTATGCACAAACATGGTGGTCAAGAACTCTTGAACAAAATCCAACAAGACATTCTTGATCTTTCAGCAAAATTACACTAGATGACTGGAGATAATTCTTTATGGTTCGGACCCTAGTGGCATGTTTGTTTCTGTGTCAGCATGCCATTTGTCACTACATATAATCAACACAGAACTAGAAGATGGGGCTTATGCTAGTAAGCTAACTGGTGACTGGTAATTCATTTGTTTAGATTGTCTCCTCCTCTACTGTGTGAATCCCTCCCCCTGTAAAATGTGGATAAATTACAGTGTTTATACTGTTTGAGTCAGACTTGGATGACCTCAGCGACCAAACAGCATGTCTCAATATTTTATTGCTTGAAAGATATCCCAATGTCTCCTGGTCTCTGCTTCAACAAGGAAAAGATTTTCCAACAACTGGATGTGGTGTGAGATGACAGGTAAATCTTTGACAGTAAACTGATGCCGCATTCTATTTATGACGTACTGACATAATGGACAAATGCTTTGCAACGGGCA
This sequence comes from Paracanthobrama guichenoti, assembly GCA_018749465.1. Lineage (NCBI taxonomy): Eukaryota > Metazoa > Chordata > Actinopteri > Cypriniformes > Gobionidae > Paracanthobrama > Paracanthobrama guichenoti. Next base: position 12,368,551 of record CM031954.1, read on the forward strand.
CTTTGTTCGCATCCAGTCTAGACAGCCTTTAGCTGTTGCAACACGAGCAACAAACTTATTTTTAATCCCACCAGCGAACTATGAATGTTGGTTCTTGCACAGGTTCTGCTCGATCCTCTCCACTAAAGTTCTCTGGATCTGATTCTGGCTCAAACTGATAAGACAATATTGACGCCATTGTTTACAATACACCTGAGCACCTGATGCAACTAACTGTAATGGCAAGGGATGACATTTCCAGACAACATGCACACATGTGTATTTCTGAGAGAGGGGCTTCATAGAACCAGGAAATCATCAGACCGTTTTATGAGAAGAGAGACAGTATTGTAGGATAAAGCTAAATTATGTGGAAAAAGAATACGTTTAAAAAAACAAAACAAAGCATGAACACATGTTAGATTGCACCCCATTACCACAATTAAGTCTTCGAAAAAAGCTTATCAACCACCCCTTTTTTAGAAACTTTGCAACCTCAGTGCAAAGTGATGACAGGGAAAACATTACGCCTCAAAATACAGGGTGCATTTGAAAATATGAAAAGTGCACCTGTCAAGAAATTAAATGATGTTGATTATGTCTATACTACAGCAGACTACTGGTTAGCCAGGCAGCGCAGTTACTTCGGGGTCACCTACCATTGGATTGACAAAACATCTTTAGAGAGAAAGGTTTACACACATTTGATGTCATTGCTGCAGCTTTAGAGGAAATACACTCAGAGTACAAAATCAGAGGAAAGATTACTGTCATGGTTCATGGGTTCACTGACTCGCCCTCGCGCTGTGTATATACGAGCATGTGTGTGTGGGCATTAGACATGATTGCGGCTGAATTGCTGATCAGTGCCAGCTGTGCCTCATGTAGCACTCTATTTAATGTCGGTGCAAACCTGTCCTGTTTGTCAGATCGTTTCAGGCTCTCCTAGGTGTTGTTTGTGTGCTTCATGGTTTTCTCCATGGTTTTATGAGTTCCTGGACTTTCTGTTCCATGTTCCCTGGTTTCTGGAGTACTGGATCTTCACGGATCATCGTTGCCCATTGCGTCCTTGCGTTTTTTTTTTTTTTTTTTTTTTTTTTACACTTTGAGGAAATATTGTTCAATAAACGTTCTTGTAACTCGCATTTGGATCTTTCTGTATTTCTTTTATCACAGTGTTTGACAGAACGATCTGACCAACTATGGATCCAGCGAGAACATTCAATCTGCAGGAGCATCTGACTAACAGCAACCACCGCATGGATCATCAGGATGAACAGATTCTCGCTACATTCCGGGCTGTACAGGCTTTGGTGACGCAGGTGACCGAACTCACTACCCAAATTCAACAACTGTCATCGCCCACTGCGCCAGCCCCACCGCCCGTTCCTCACCACCCACCCAACATAGACAACCAACATGAACCACGAATTCCCACACCTGAGAGATCTGCTGGTAAGCCAAATCTTTGCAGAGCATTCTTAACAAAGTGTTATTATCTTTCTCGCTCCCATCCATGGCTTTCACTACAGAGGAATCGCGGCTCTGTGGGGAACGGCGGTGCGGGAGAACAAACATCCTTGCTGTTCCTCATTCCTTAAACTTTTTCTATAATGTACAGTACACTTGGCTTGTATTGTTCAAATTTCAAGTCACCTGCTCTATTGGCGGGTAATTCATGTACACTATATTGTACAGCAGCAGCATGTCTTACTTGCTCACAGCGACGTGTCATGTATGTATCATGTCACATACTTGCTCTGCATCTGCAGCAGCAATAACAGCAGCAGCAGCAGCATAGCAGATCTATTCCACCAAGACCAAGTATATCAACATTTACATACCAATACCATGCCAAACACGAGTTGTCATGACAGAAATCTATATTTTACGTCACTAAAATAAGGCCATTAAAAACCCATACTGAATATTTGTTCACAAGACTTCTGAGAACTAGATTTTGTAGCCTCAAATTTTTGCTTCGAAATGATTTGAAAATAATTTTGCCTAATCATTCACATAAAACAATATATTGATTTAACATGTAAGACATATTTTGTGTCAGAAAGGCTGTATGTGGGGAGGCATGAATCATCATGAATAATGATGTGATTCACACCTGGGAAGACGCCTCCCCCTAATGACCCTGTCAGGTCAAAGGGACTGTGAAGGAGCTAAAACATATTGTCACACCACAAGACTGGTTGTTTTCATTTGCACCGTTTCTCCCTGCCTTGTTTGTCATCATGGTAATTCATTTGATTTTGTCATTGTGTTCAGGTGTGTCATTTCCCCTATTTAAGCTGGAGTCGGCTGAGGCAAAGAACCTGACCTTGAAGGTGGCCTTTCTCCTCGCTATCACCTCTCTGAGGAGAGTGGGGGAACTTCAGGCCTTGGTGATTACGCCAACTTGCTGGGAGTTCGCCCCCGGTGGAGTTAAGGCCATCCTGCATCCAAGACCGGGCTACATGCCCAAGGTGCCATCAAGTGTGGCACGGTCAGTGGTTCTTCAGGCATTCCATGCTCCACCTCACGTGACGGCGGAAGGGTGGAGGCTTTACCTGCTCTGCCCGGTCAGAGCACTAAAGATCTACTTGGACAAGTCTTCGCAGTGGAGGAAGTCAGACCAGTTGTTGGTGTACTTTGGCTCACCCAGGAAAGGGCTGCCTGAATCAAAACAGACAATCAGTAACAGGATTGTCCAGGCAATAGCCACGGCTTATCAGGTGCACAATTTGCCTTCACCGATGGCCGTGAGGGCTCATTCCACAGGGGCATGGCCTCTTCGGTGGCCCTCCTTTCTGGAGTCTCGCAACTCTACAGTCTGCAACTTCCTGCAACGCCTGGCGCTAGGGTGCTTGCGTCCAAGGTGTGCCTGGGTTCCAGCTTCACACTAGGGCGGGCTTGATTATTGGTGTGGCCTAGTGGGTATTTCGTTCCCAAAGTGTCGATAAATGCAGAAAAACGAAAAAAAAAATGTGTTCCCTCGAAAGGGAATGCCTTGGGTTATGACTATAACCCTTGCTCCCTGAGAAGGGAACGAGACACTGCGTCTTGCCACCACCCCTCATCATGCAGGGAGCACCCGCTTCATCGCAAAAACTGTCTGTACTATGTGCCGGCGTCCCCTTTGTAGCTTCTGTGTATGCCGTCACATACTACGTAATGACGATGCACCAATCAGGATTGGAGACAGATTTCATTCATGCTTCAGACACGTTACGCTAGAGGGCATTACCAAAGTGTCAATAGACGCAGTGTCTCGTTCCCTTGTCAGGGAACAAGGGTTATAATAAGGGTTATAGTCATAACATAAACATTTTTTTCTATGGACAAAGCAACCATATTCGAACCTGCACACAATACATTATAATCAAAAACTATTTAGATTTCAAAGCATTATTAATATATTTATTATTACATTTATTGTCAAGTAAAGTACAATCATTAATAACTAAATTTGGTAAAGTTGGTAAGGGTCTTATTCTTGTATATAACAATGTGCCTTGAATTAACTGTAATAATGGTACAGGTATTGCTTTCCATATCTTATTGTATTCTCTAGTTTAAATTATATTTGTCTAAGAAAGCTTTATATTCCAAAAATCCCAAACATTGACTCAAAGTCCAGAGCTGTGATTTCCTAATATAATGGGTTTTATTTATTAATAATAATAATAATAATAATAATAATAATAATAATAATAATAATTGAGTTGGCTTTCTTAATATTACCAGAAGAAACATACAGGGAGTGACATGGATTGATTACTTTGGAAATACCTTCTATTTTTAGATAAAGTAACTCTACCAAAGATAGTGCGGTCTCTGGTGAGCCAGTGACTTAAAGATTTCTTTATATCTATTAATCGGTTACAAAAATTAACATCTTGCCTTCTGATATCATTTTTAGATAAAACTATTCCTAGATATCTCACTTCAGATTTAACCTTAATTGAAGAGCTGATGGAATCCGTTGATGAGTGAATGGGAAGTAGCTCACATTTTTTAATATTGAGGGTTAATCCTGAAGCTTTAGAGAAAATTGAGACTGAATCAAGGGCAACATCAACCATGAATTTATTCCTTAAAAGGATTGCGGTGTCATCTGCAAATTGACTAATTTTAAATTCCTTATCAAATATCGAGATTATATGCAAATCGGGGTTGTGATTAATGAGGATAAGTTATTGGGTGGCTAGAATAAACAGTTTGGGAGAAATCGGGGACCCTTGTCTAATACCGCAGTGCACCTCAAACCTAGGAGTTATACCAGGATTTAGGGACACATAACTATATATGTCAGTATAAAACATAACTTAATTATTTTACAAAATTTGTTCCCAAAATCTAAAAAAATCTAAGACTTCAAATAAAAAGGCATATTCAACAGTGTCAAATAAATCGAGAAATAGAATAAAGGCATCATTATCAATGATATCTCGATAATCAAGCATGTCTAGTAGCAGTCTGGTATGATTATGTATTCTACCTCTCATGAATGCTGATTGACACGAGTAGACGAGTGAGAGATGTGGGAGTAGCGAGGGTCTCGAGTCCTCTCATGAGAGAGCTTGAAGGCATTGAAGAACACCAGTGAAGAACAAGAGAGGACCAGGGGCCTGTTTCAATAAGGAGGTTCAACCAACTCTGAGTTTAAACTTGAACTTTGAGTTGACTTACCCTGAGATGGGAAACTCTGAGTTTTGGGTTTCAGAACAGCTGAATTGAGGTCGTTCAATCAACTCTGAGTAGACTGACTCTGAGTTAAGTGCGTGCACCATGACTATGAAAAGCCATGATCAATGGAGCTCCGAAATTACGATTCACCATGGCAACAGCACCCAACAAAAATACGTCTATATACTTCCGGGTGAAACGTAAGTTTAAGTTTAATTCTTAATCATTGTTATAATATCAGAGGTGAAAACTGGCAGAATGGCAAGTTATTGAACTAATATTCATTTTCATTGTATCCCACGGGCAAAAAAGAAGAAAAAAAATGTGGTAGCAGCTAAAAATTAAGTATAAAAAATATTATTTAATCAGGTAAAGCTTTAAGCACAAAAGGTTCATGGGTGTAGGATTCATGACTTTACAAACATTTGAAGATTAAAGAAAATAGTCCAATACCATGGTACAATGAGCACACTCGGGTCCTTAAAACAGCGGCCAGAAAAATGGGGCACAGCTGGAAGAAAACAAAACTGGAGGTTTTTCACATTTCGTGGAAAGAGAGCATGATTACATACTAGATCTGCCTATTTCTTGCCTCTCAGAAGAAAATAAACACAACCCTAGGTATTTATTTGATACAGTGGCTAAATTAACAAGAAATAAAGCTTCAACTTCTGACGTTTGCAAACGGCACAGCAGTAATGACTTTATGAACTTCTTTACATGCAAGATTGATAATATTAGGAAGAAAATTATAACTATGCAACCATCTTCTACAGCATCACATCAGACAGTGCATTGTAGTGTCACTGAGGAAAAAAGGCACTCATTCACTGCTATAGGAGAGGAAGAATTGGCTAAACTCTTTAAATAATTTAAATCAACAACCTGTATGCTCGACCCTATACCGACTAAGCTACTAAAAGAGAAGAGTTCAGATGCAAAAGCCTCTAAGTCCTTCTGATGTTTTCCTTTAAAATAAGCATTTTTGTCAGGCTCCTATGTATAGGTTTCTACCTAAGTACCGGTACTTCTGAATGGGCTGAGGCTGGGACTTAGTGGGTTTGAAGTGAAAGTGTTTTATGAATGTATACTATATGCGGAGAGCAGTATCATTATCTCATTTTTGACCGAAGTGGCTTTTAGAGGCTTTTGCATCTGAACTCTTCAGATGTTTTCAGAGGTCATAGATCCTCTTCTTAATATCATTAATTCATCCTTGTCACTAGGATATGTACTGAAAGCTTTTAAGCTGGCTATTATTAAAACATAAAAAAAACGCAACTTGATCCTACAGAATTAGTCAATTACAGGCCAATCTCAAATCTATGCTTTCTGTCAAAAATACTAGAAAAGGCATTGTTCTCACAATTATGCTCCTTTTTAGAAAGAATTGGTATTGCTGAGGATTTCCAGTCAGGATTTAGACCGTATCATAGTATTGAGACTGCTTTCATCAGAGTTACAAATGATTTACTCTTAACATCCGATTGTGGCTGTATCTCTCTATTAATGTTACTCAATTTTAGCATTTGATTCTATCGACCACAACATTCTTTTGAATAGACTCAAGAATTATGTTGGCATTAGTGGAATTGCATTGGCATTGTTTAAATCATACTTATCTGACCGTTATCAGTTTGTAGCAGTAAATGAAGTGATGTCACACCGATCACAAGTTCAGTATGGAGTACCACAAGGCTCAGTGCTAGGACCGTTGCTTTTCACCCTGTACATGCTACCACTGGGAGATATCATTAGGAAGCAAGGCTTTAGTTTTCATTGTTACGCTGATGATACTCAGCTCTATATTTCTTCACGCCCTGACGAAACTTACCAATTCACAAGATTAACGGAATGCATAGCTGATATAAAAAATTGGATGACTAGTAATTTCCTGCAACTTAATTCAGGAAAAAATTAATTTTTAATTATTGGACATAACTCCACAAGTAGTAACCTAGAATACTGTCTAACACTTGATGGCTGCTCTGTCAAGTCCTCGTCGTCAGTTAGGAACCTGGGTGTGCTCTTTGATACCAATCTTTCATTTGAAAGCCACGTTTCTAATCTAATCTGTAAAACTGCATTCTAACATATTAAAAATATATCTAAATTACGGCACATGCTTTCAATGCAAAATGCTGGACATTTAGTTCATGCGTTCATGACCTCAAGGCTAGATTATTGTAATGCTCTACTGGGTGGTTGCCCTGTTCGCATAATAAATAAACTGCAGTTGGTCCAAAATGCAGCAGCTCGAGCTCAAGAACCAGGAAGTATGACCATATTAGCCCGGTTCTGTCAACATTGCACTGGCTCCTTATTAAACCTTGTATACATTTTAAAATCTTGCTAATTACTTACAAAGCACTAAATGGTTTAGCTCCCTAGTACTTGAGCGAGCTCTTAACGCATTATGCTCCATTATGTCTATTGCGGTCTCAACTCTGGCCAGTTGATAATACCTAGAATATCAAAATCAACTGCAGGTGGTTGATCCTTTTCCTGTTTAGCACTAACTCTGGAACAGTCTTCCTAGCATCGTTCGGAAAGCAGACACACTCTGTCAGTTTAAATCTAGACTAAAAGCATATCTCTTTACTATGGCATACACATAGAACATTATCAATTTCTATTATTCAAATCAGTTTAATGATTGTTAGGCTGCATTAACTAGGTCAGCCGGAACTAAGGACACTTTCTATAACACCTGATGTACTCGTTACATCATAACAATGGCATCTATGCTAATGTTAGCCTCTCTGTTTATCCCGAGGTTTACTGCAGCCAGCCGGATCCGGGCCGTATCCAGACCAGATGGTGGACCTGTGCCTGAACATGACCAACGCATCCCTGAAATGTCTGCAAAGAGTGTGTCAATTAAACTCCCCCCTGTAAATGCTGCATCGACACAACATCCTCATTAAACCCATCTCCGGCGTGACGACTCCAATCTTTCGAACAATCTTACGAATATCTATTGATCAACCTGTAATGTCGCCAGAATCATAATCATACACCATTTGTTCGTCGGCCAGAAGAGAATTGGCACCCCAACTGAGCCTGGTTTCTCCCAAGGTTTTTTTCTCCATTCTGGCCCTGAAGGAGTTTTGATTCCTTGCCACCGTCGCCTTTGGCTCTTGGCTTGCTCAGTTGGGGACACTTAAATTAGCTAGACGACATCACCATTTTCACCAGAGCGGCTGTACAGCCGATTCAAATTCTGTTGCGTTGTTTTCCTATTAACACTGTGAAGCTGCTTTAAAACAATTGGCATTGTAAAAAGCGCTATATAAATAAAGATGACTTGACTGACTTGACTAGTGCAGGATAGAATGATTGGGAAACGTCTCGGTTACGACTGTAACCTTAGTTCCCTGAATAGGGAACGAGGCGATGCGTCACTGCTTTGGGAACGAGAATACCCACGTCCCCATAGGAGCCGGAATACCCGCCTGTGATATTGTCTGGGCAAGCACCCAAGCCCCTGGAGTAACGTTAATGTCTAGCTCATAGGAACTGACAAAGGTGTGTGGTGTAGCGATATCGAGCCCCAGGGGAAATGGTGCGGGATTTATGCATGCGTTTAATCGTGTTACGATCAAATATGCACAGATCCGCACAGAGGGGAATTTGGATATTAACAGTTGATTATAACGGATAACAATTATTAATATCTAGGGCTTGATTCAACTTTTAGAAATTTCTTTGATTCTAGAATTGAGTTCAAAGGACGCATAATTGTCCACCAAATATCTACCTTTTAATAACTCTTAAACAACGTTTCTCTGGCCAGGAGAAGTATCTTTCTTTTAATTTGTAACAGGGTCGGTTCAACGTAAAAGGGACCTATGTATGAGCAATTCAGGCACAATCACGTGTGAATATATATTTTAATAAATCAACAAACAATAAACAAACATACACAAATTAACTGAAAGCAGGAAGGAGAGAGAGAGAGAGAGAGAGTGTGAGAGAGAGAGAGAGAGAGACAAGGAAACGGTGTTATTACCGACACAACCTATTGAGCACAAGCAAGAAATCAGTCCAACTTATTGGTATAAGCTCAAGACTTTATAACGACAGCTTAAGGGATACTTGCATATGTTTCCTTGATCGCGACTTCGTGCGTGTGTGGAAATTCCGCAATCCGGTCCGTGTTTCAATCTTGCAGGGTGGGTCCTTGGAGTCCGCGGGAAATTCAACTTTGGTTCCTTTGTGTGATGAGATCCGTTGGAAGATGGCGAAGAAAGAAAAGGGCGAAGCGGGACGAAGAGAAGAGCGAAGAGGGCAAGGAGAAGAGAGAAGAGAAGAAGAGACTGAGGAGCGTTTGTAGGCCTCCTTAAAGGGCCATTACGGGGCACACCTCTTTTGTCGGAACAGCCAATCAGAGCGAAGGAACTCAGAAGCGGGAAAACTTCCTTTGTCTTTGAGTCTCGCCTCATTAACATGTTTATGGCTCTCTTAGATAAGCAGAATTCGGGGTTTTGGTATGCAGACTTTGGGGTTTTGGCATAAAAGAAAGAGTTTGATGCATCATAGTACCACACAACACACCTAGCCGGCCTACAAATTGCGAGACAAAGATTTCGAGACCAAGCATGGGGAGTTTAACTTAAGAGTTAAAGGAACGGCGAGGATTGACGTCATTCTTCCTTAAGCATTCACTGGCTATAAGTTTCTAACATATCAAACACATCTAAAATGGTTATAACAAAAAGCATGCATACATACAGGGCACACAGCACACCTAAAATGAAAAATACCTCAGTTAAAAGTCATATAATCTATTCGGATGTCCTTTGGTATGTGAGAGGGGTTGGGGGCTGTTATTTAGTCTCTGGTGGCCTGCACGAGGCTGGTTTGTGTTCTTTTAGGGCCGTTATCCTGTCAGTCTGTAGACTTCACGGCGCCGGTCTTGTTTGAGTCATTATAAATAATCAAAGTATTGGTCCGTTGATCATTTATGAGCACCGTTCATACGCTACAGTGGTGAGGTAACATTCTGCCGCAACACAAATATCATGCAGGGAGGCGCCTGCCAAAAGTGCCTGCGAGGCAGCCATACTCCTAGTTGAGTGGGCCCAGACAGCCAGGGAGAAGGCTGCCCGGTCGCCACATAAGCAAGTGAGATAGCCTCAACCACCCACTTGCTCATACTCTGCTTGAAGTCGGACCCCCTCTCGAGGGTTAGGCTGCATTAACTAGGTCAGCCGGAACCAGGAACACTTCCCATAACATCTGATGTACTCGTTACATCATAAGAAGAATGGCATCGATGCTAATGTTAGTCTATCTGTTTATCCCGAGGTTTACTGCAGTCAGCCGGTTCCGGGCCGTATCCAGATCAGATGGTGGACCTGCGCCTGGACATGACCAACGCATCCCTGAAGTGTCTGCAGAGAGCGTGTCAATTAAACTTAATAATAATCTTAGAGAATTTACGATTAGCTTTAGCCAGCACTTTTAAATTAGCTTTGATGTCAGGAGCTCTGGCTCCCGGTAAACATGTGACTATGGTGGCTGGTGTCTCTATTTTCACGTTCTGAGTAATAGAATCGCCAATAACTAGGGCACTTTCAACAGGATACTCAGTGGGTGCATCACTGAGTGGGGAGAACCTGTTTGATGTTCTAATCGTAACGGAAGAGTGTTTTTTTTGATCCACTGTTACCCTGTTGCCCTGTTGCACAGGCTCTACAGCCGGAACCAAACAATGTACAGAGTTCTCTAAGCTAGTCACATCTAAAGCAGTGTCTAAATCTGTTATATTCTCACTACTCTCAAATAAAGTCTGGATGCGTGTCTCTAATTCTGAAATCTTCTCCATCAGCCTGACTATCTCCTTACATTTATCACATGTGAAGCCCTGTTCGCCAGCAGAGACAGATACACTAAACATGAAACATGCGGTGCAAGTGACAATGACTGGAGAAGAAGACATAGCTTACCGTATTTGTTGATTAATCCAATTTACCAAAGTTGTTTGATGGAGTCTATTTACTAATCCAACTCACCATAGTTGTTTAATGAACTCAGAAAACAAGAGACCCGGGTGCAGAGATGGCAAGCTAACATGTAACGTTAATGCTATCAAGCTAACATTGTGATTTAGATTAAAAGCTAGCAATATCAAATTTAACATGATAGGCAATATTAAACAATATATGGTGATAAGTTATATTTAGCAGTATAAACACCAAAGAAAATATATCAAATAGAGATTCAAAAGCAAAGCTGTACAGAGCTACAAACACTCTCTGCAGCAAGACAGACAGGAGCAACCGATCAGGAGCAGTATAAATAACAAAGAAAAGATATCAAATAGAGATTCAAAAGCAAAGCTGTACAGAGCTACAAACACTCTCTGCAGCAAGCCAGACAGGAGCAATCCATCAGGATCAGGAGCAATCGATAACTTGTTCAGCCATTTGTGTACTTACAGGTAGTACTCCCCCTAATGCTCGGTGGTGAAGCAATGGTTATCTTCTGGTTGGGTACCGGTGAGTTGAGTGACCTGGCCGGTGTAACTGACACTGGCCGTGTGTGGAACTCGGACACCTCTGTCCTCGTACCATTGGTCCCTGGTGTCATATAATGGTGGCAGCAGACAGCAGCAACTTAGCAGGCGCAGTTTCTCCGTCTATCCTAAAAACACCTGGGAAGCCGCCTGATATAAGAACTACCGTAACTGTCCGGGCCTTAAGTGTGCTAATTGTTTTGTTTTACCTGATGGCTCTTACTACTACGCAAATGTTTGGGAGCTGGGTAGCTGCTCGTGAACGCTCAACCTCAATTGGAGGTGTGTCAAAGACGCTCGTTGCTCCCCTGGACTCGTGGAGCCAGTATATAATCTACTCTACTGTGATGGACGGTGGACGAGCCGTTTACCAGGATGATCACCGTGATCAGCTATGCGCTCAGCAGCGTGCACGGAGAGTGGCTCGTCACGGAAAAGTTCAGCGAGGGAATGCGGCGATTCTTTGCATTATATTACTACTATGTGGAGATGTTCATACGAATCCTGGCCCTATGATCTCACAACATTCACCACAGCCAAATACATCCACGGCAACACCAGCAATCTCAATGCTACAAGGTAACATCTTAACATGCTGTGCGTCCAAAATTGCAGAACTCAACTCACTGCAGACTATTGTTACCTCCAAACAACGAGCTACTAAACTTTTTCAAACAGTCAATCATGCGTCGGTGCTATGGAATCCTAAAATAAAACCAAAAGGAATATTTGGCAGACATTTAAACATACGTAGTGTGATTTCAAAAACAGAGACTTGGTTAACATCAACAACTCCTTTATCTGTGTTTACAATTCCTGGATATAATGTTTACAGACGGGAGAGAGGGAAGGGGAAAGGAGGCGGAGTTTTAATCTATGTGAGAGACAGTATTGATAGTCATCATATAGATATTCCAGTGCAGGCTTTGGAGTGTGTTGGTGTTACTATAACCCTTTCAGCACAAATGTCATTTGTTGTATTTGCTGTATATCGACCACCAAATGCGACAAATGAGTTCTATTTAGATTTAGGTGAAATAATTAAAAGTATGAAACAAAAGAAACTCTGTTAATGGGTGATTTGAATATAAACTGGTTTGATAAACTAAGAAAGAAAAAACTTAAGGATATTACGAACTCTGTACAAATAACTTAAATGATAAATAAGCCAACTAGACTAACAAAAATTCCCAAACTTTGATTGATCTCATATTTACAAATAAACCAGATAGGGTTACTAAAACATACAATTTAATAACAGGTTTGTCAGATCATAACCTTACTCTAGTTGCTAGAAAATTAAACAAATCTAGGTATAGAGACAAACAGCAAATAAATAAATTAAATAAAATGTTTCATATTCCTAAGAGGAATCAAATTGCACTGATGAATGATTTGAATGAAATAGATTGGGAGTCTAAAGTTGACAGTACGGGCTGTGAGTATACATGCAATAATATTATTTTAACTTTACAGGAGACTATTAGCAAACATACAGAATTAAAAAGAAATAAAACTAATAAAAAGAAATTGCCATGGTTTAGTAGCTCTCTCTGGGATCTAATGAAGCAGAGAGATCTGGCACTTAAAACTTTTTAAAAATCAAAATTGTCGACTGATCATTATGTATATAAAAATTTAAGGAATAAAGTCACTACGCAGCTTAGAAAAGCCAAGGCGAACTTTTATTTAAATCTGATTAAAGATGCAAAAGGTAATAGTAAACTTCTTTGGAAAAGTATGGATAAATTACTTGGAAAAGAAAAGATACATTGTGATCAAGTACAACTTAAAATAAATGGAGTTATACAAAATGATAATATAGTGATAGCAACACATTTTAATGATTATTTTTAGATTCTGTGCGTGGATTTGGCTGATACATTTCCAAAACCAATTTCTGTATATAATTATAATTGTGATGAGTCATTTTTAAATTATCTAATGTAGATGAAAGGACAGTTTTAAAATATCACACTTAAATAATAGTAAATCTAAAGACATGTTTGCCATTGATTCTGTGTTTTTAAAAGAGCACAAGGACATTTTGACTCCAGTATTAACTAAAGTGATAAATCAGTCTATAAATGAAAGTATTTTTCCTATAGCTCTGAAAACAGCTATAGTAAAGCCTATACACAAGTCAGGAGACAAGCTCCAGGTCTCCAACTATCGACCAATTTTACTCAACAGAGACTGCATGTTGCTATTTAATAGAGGAAATAAAATCAAGTTTGGATAGTGGAGGAGTTGTAGGAGCAGTCTTCCTTGACTTGCGTAAGGCATTGATACAGTAAACCATGAACTACTGATAGATAAATTAACAAATCTCTCTATTAGTAGAAGTACAATAAACTGGATTCAATCTTTCCTTGGTGCAAGGCAGCAGTGTGATTTTCCATCTGTGTGTACTAATGCTAAAATGATAATGTATGCTGATGACACAGTAGTTTATATTCATGGTAAAACTGTTAAGGATGTAGCCCAAAAGTTGAAATGAAAAAGATTTCCAGCTGGCTGAAAAACTCTCACTTAACGTTGAATGTTGATAAAACAGTTTCTATGTTTTTCATAAATTGGCGTAAGTTTTCGTCATGTAAAACTGAATAAAAAATTATAACTGAAGGTCAGGAAATATCAAGGGTTGACCAAATTAAATATTTGGGAGTTACTCTTGACCCAAATTTAAATTTTAAAAAACATATTAAAAGGTAACTAATACGTTGAAAATTAACATTGCACAGTTTAGATATATTAGGAACTCTTTGACCACAGATGCATCTAATTTATATCTAAATGCGTTTATATTCTCGCACTTTCGCTACTGCATGACGAGCTGGTCACAGGCCTGTAAAACAACATTAAGGCCCCTGGAATCATTGTACAAAAGTTCTCTTAAGGTTCTTGATAAGAAATCTCGGCTATTTCATCATTGTCATATTTCATCATTGTCATATTCTCAAAAAATGTAGTTTATTAAGTTTTGAAAATTCAATCATATATTCAAATCTCTGTCTCTTGTTTAAGATAATAAATGGTACTGCAGCTCCTCCCTTAAAAAAAGTTTATTTTACTGAGATCAGAAAATCAATCTCGAGCCACTCGGTCTGTTACTCGGGGCGAGTGTACGATTCCATTGTGTAAAACAGCATTTGGTAGCTCAGCTTTTTCAAGTGTGGCCATCAGGCGGTGGAATAATTTGCCAACAGAGTTAATCACATGTGTGAATTTAAAAAAAAATTCACATCAGGTCAAAAAATGGCTTCTTTCACAACAAACATGTTTACATAATGTTTAATATTTGATGTGTATGTGAGAGTGTATTTGTAAATGCATACTGAGGAATGATTGCAGGATGTGATTATTTTAAATGTTGTTTTAGGATAAATGTATTAACTTTATTTGTTTACATCAGCCTGCCCAGGGACTGCAGGTGTAAATTAGCACACGTGCTATAACCTGGTAAAATGCATCTCTCCTTTTTAAGGTTAATGTATATTTTACATTGTCCCTATTTAAATAAATAAAGAAATGAAATGAAAAAAAAAAAATGGTGGCGGCACACAGCCGACATCAGCAATTTGGTCACTCCCAGGGAGGAGTCAACAAGTCCAGCTGACCACAAGGGCAATTTTGGTTAATTACTCTGATTAGGGTTCTGCGCTGATGGAACCGCCCGCTTGGACTCCAAAGGGGTTTCAGGGGAAACCCAATTTTGACCCTGCAGTCTGGCCACTGACATGCCTCACATGAGTGCTGCCTCGTTGTGCTAAAAGTCACAAGCTGTTTGAGTGCTTGCACTGTGGTTCAAGGGGGACGGGGATCCGGGGACACCGCAGTCGAGGGTTTGGGACCGCCGGTGAGGTTGACCTTGCCACTGATTTTCACCTGAGTGACCCCAATTCACCTCCAGGCATATTAAATAAGGTAAAGCCATAGAATATTCAATATTCCCCAGTCATTTAAGTGTTTGGCCCAGCCTTCCTCTCTTAAGTCATACCATCTTCCTAGGCTTTATAGCTTAACAGTGCCCTTACTCTGTGCACACCAGTTCATAATCACACACACAAATTTAATAGTCACATATTGATTGTAACGAATATCTAGCCCCAGGGGAAAATGGTGCGGGATTTATGTGTGCGTTTAATCGTGTTACGATCAAACATGCACAGATCCGCACAGAGGGGAATTTTGATATTAACAATTGATTAAAACGGATTAAAACAATTATTAATATCTAGGGCTTAATTCAACTTTTAGAAATTTCTTTAATTCTAGGATTGAGTTCAAAGGACGGATAATTGTCCACCAAAATATCTGTCTTTTAATAACTCTTAAACAACGTTTCTCTGGCCAGGAGAAATAGCTTTCTTTTAATTTGTAACAGGGTCGGTTCACCGTAAAAGTGACCTATGTATGAGCAAACCAAGCGCAATCACGTGTATATATATATATATATTTTAATAAAATCAACAAACAATAAACAAACATACACAAATTAACTGAAAGCAGGAAGGAGAGAGAGGGGAGAAAGAGAGAGAGAGAGAGAGAGACAGAACAACGGTGATATTATCGACACAACCTATGAGCATAAACAAGGAGTCAGTCCATCTTATTGGTATAAGCTCAAAACTTTATAACGACAGCTTATGGATACTTGCATATGTTTCCTTGGTGGTGAGCTCGTGTGTTTAAGGGAATTCCGCGATCCGGTCCGTGTTTCGATCTTGCCGGGTGGGTCCTTGGAGTCCGCGGGAAATTCAACTTTGGTTCCTTGGTGTGATGAGATCCGTTGGAAGGTGGCGAAGAGGAAGAGGAAAGCAAGAAGGAAGAGAGAAGACGAGAGAGCAAGAGCGCAAGAGGCAAGAAGAGAAGGACAAGAGCGAAGGACCAGAGAGGAGGCGCAAGAGAGCGGCGCAAGAAGAGCAAGAGCGCAAGAGAAGAGCAAGAAGAGAGAAGAAGCGCTCTGTGGCCCATTCTTAAAGGCCGCGACGGGCACGCCTCTCTTTGGTCGGAACAGCCAATCAGAGCGAAGGAACTCAGAAGCGGAAATCTTCCTTTGTCTTGGGTCTCACCTCATTAACATGTTTTATGACTCTCACAAATGGGCAGACTTGGGGTTTTTTGGGTATGAAGACTTTGGGGTTTTGGCATGAAAGAAAGCAAAATAGCATCATAGCACCCCACAACCCGCCTAGCTGGCCTACAAATTGCGAGACAAAGATTTCGAGACCAAACATGGGGGTTTTAACCCAAGAGTTACAGGAATGGCGAGAATTGACGCCATCTTTCCTTAAGCCGTCGCTGGCTATAAGTTTCTAACCTATCAAAACACATCTAAAATGGTTATAACAAAAAGCATGCATACATACAGGGAAGAGTACACCTAAAATGAAGAATAACTAAGTTAACAGTCATATGATCTGTTCGGATGTCCTTTGGTATGTGTGAGGTGGGGGCTGGTTTATGACTGGTGAGCTGCTGCGAGCATGGTTTGTGTCCTTTAGCACCGTTAACCTGTCAGTCTGTAGACTCCACGGCGCCGGTCTTGCTTGAGTCATTATAAATAATCAAAGTATTGGTCCGTTGATCATTTATGAGCACCGTCCATACGCTACATATCCCCCCTTTGGCCGACGACGTTCGTGTTCGAACATCGTCGGACATTAGTTCCGATAGTCGAATGGCAGGTGTCTCACGATGGTCGACTTGAGGGATGGGTGTTGAATCAGCGGGTGCATTGCCAGTGTCCCTCGTTACTTTGAAGTCAGTTCACTTAACGCTGGCGGTTTAGTTGTCCTAAGCATTTGATCCCTCGAACGGGGGCTCCATCTCGATGAGGTTTGGATTGTGCTAGCCCCCGTCTTTCTCTGCCAATGTCTCTTGATTTGGTTGCGATGGACCCATTTGAGAGTGGGTTCTTTCTGTCCCCGGCCCAGTTTGATTCTGTAGGCAACTGGGGAGAGCTTGTCCACAATGTCATGTGGACCTGTCCAGTGGGGCAGGAGTTTCTTTGAGACTGCCTGGGGTGTCTGGGCAAAACTGTAATACCAAACCTTGTCACCCACGTCCAGTTCCTGACGTGATGCTTTCCGGTCGTAATAAGCCTTTTGACCCTCGCAACTTTTTGAAGTTGGTGTTGGGCGAAGGAGAATGCTTTCCTCAGGTGCCGGTGTAGGTCGTCCAGGTACTGGTGAGTGGTGTAGGCTGTGACGAGGCTGGAGTCTCCTGGTTGATACAGCAGGTGCAGTGGGAGCGTCATCTGCCTCCCTGTCATCAGTTCAAAGGGGACAGCCGTGTGGACTCTTGTGGGGTGGATCTGATGGCCATAAGCACCAAAGGAAGTTTTACGTCCCAGTCTTTCTGATTGGCAGCCACGTATTTCCTCAGCATACTGACCACGGTCCGATTGGCCCGTTCCACTTGACGAGACGAGATTGGGTGATGGCTGATGTGTAGTTGGGCTCGTACACCCAGAATGTTCCAAGTCTGTTGCATGATCTCAGCTGTAAAGTGAGTACCTCTGTCGGAGTTAACTCTCTGTGGCAGGCCGAACCTGGAGAAAATGTGGTTCATCAGAAGGTATGCCGTGGTTTGGGCAGTGTCGTTGGGTGCTGGCAGACACTCCACCCATTTGGTGAATTGGCATACGACCGTGAGGAAGTATTTGTTGCCTCTCGTTGACCTGGGTAGGGGTCCCACCCAGTCTATCTGGAGATCTGACCATGGGAATGTGATTCCCTTGCTTTGCAGTGGGGCTCTGTGATTTGGGTTTGCTGGTTGGAACTGACAGCAAACCAGGCACCCTTTGACATACTCCGTCACATCTTGCTGCATGCCGGGCCAGTATGCCACTTGTTT
The DNA here is from genome assembly GCA_018749465.1 of Paracanthobrama guichenoti. Lineage (NCBI taxonomy): Eukaryota > Metazoa > Chordata > Actinopteri > Cypriniformes > Gobionidae > Paracanthobrama > Paracanthobrama guichenoti. The sequence continues at coordinate 12,386,591 of CM031954.1, forward strand.
CAGTGTTTCATAGGTGGCTCTGGTACCGTGGTGCCCGGCGCATGGTGCGTCGTGGGCATATATTAGCATTACCCCCCTTTGGCACTGTGGGATCACTAGCCGTGGCGTCGTGAGATCATCAGGGGCATACCACAAGATATTATGCTTCACACGCAGCATGTGTTTGAGTCCGTGCAGCCTTCTGAGGTTTGGGTCAGTAGTTAGGTCAGAGGCGCTGATTGGGTGGTTGGTGGGGTCTGAGAGGTGGTGCAGCATGGCTTGTATTGATGTGTCAGATGCTTGAAGGTCCGCTATATCATTAGCAGAGATTTGTGGAGCCAGCGTAAGCGGCTGTGATGCTGACACCGTTGATGGAGTTGTTCGCTTGCTGCGGGTTATTGCTGCAACATTGGGGGTGGGTTGGTGGGTTGGTGCTGACCAGAGCTTGCCATGGAGTGCGCCAGTCTTGGCGGTTATCAGTTTGGTCATTAAAGTTTTTGTCAAGGCCCGGTTGTCTTGAGTGTCCCTTCACCTTTTTCCAGTAGATGATCATGTCGTGTGTTGTTGTGATGTGATCACTTGCTTGGAACAGGTGCTGGTGTTTGACTGGCTTGTTGTTTGCCGTTCTGTAGCCGTTAACTTTCCAGCCTGGGAGGTGGCAGGTGAAACTGAGCCTTGTGTAGTTAGAGTCTGTGCAGATAAGTAGTTCTTTGATGTTGTGGGTCGAAGCGATTTGAAGGGTTATGAGAATGGCCGCGACCTCAGCATACTGTGATGACTGTGAGCCCAAGTTGAAGTGTTGCGGTGGGCAAGGTTGGTCGTTTAGCCACAGTACGCCAGCGCCTGCTTTCAAGGTGCCCTTGTGGTTGTACGAACATCCATCGACGTAGGCGGTGGGCATACCGTGGCACACGTTCTCTTCAAAGTACCTGTGGCTGGTCGGTTGTTGTTGTTGTTGTTGTTGTTGGGGTCTTTCTATGTCCTGAGTCGTAGCCAGTGTGTCGTCAAAGCAGTTTTGACAGGCAGCCAGGCCGTTGCCTAATGCAGACTTATGGTTCTGGGCATACCGTGCCTCAACATTGCGTCCCTGGAGGGCCATCAACCACGTGGCTATGCGTGAATTGGTGACCACGCCGTCTCGGATGCGTTGGCTGTTGAGGAATGTTACAGGCTGGTGACAGGTGTCTATGATGACTTTTTGTGCCCCAATATAGTTGGAGAATCGCTGGATGGCCCATACAGTACAGAGAAGAGCCTTTTCGCAGTCTGAATATTTACACTCTGGTGGCAGGAGTGTTTTACTGGCATATGCAACCACTCTTTTGTCTTGGTCGTGCTTCTGGTAGAGGCCAGCACTGAGACAGTGTGCGGAGAATCCAGACTCCAAGTAGAACTCCTTTTTCGGGTCAGGTAAGCTAGACAGGGGCTGTGCACAGATGCTGTTTCAGTTCTTTCATGGCCTGTTCCTGATCTTTAGTCCAGGTGAATGGACAGTCCTTTTTTAGGAGAGCAGTTAGTGGTCGTGCAATGTCTGAGTAGTTCTCGATGAACTGCCGTGAGTAATTGCACACTCCAAGAAAACTTCGCAGCTCTGACACGTTGGTAGGAGGCTTGATGTTTTGGATGGCTTGGATGCGGCTGGACTGCGGCTCGATGCCTCTTGATCCAATGAGCAGACCTACGTAGTTAACCTTTGTCCGCACCATTGTCCTTTGTGAAGAGCGATCTTAGCGCCGGCGGTGGTTAGCTGGTTTAGAACATAGTCTATCTCTTTCAAGTGTTCTGCCACAGTCATGCTTTTCATAAGCACATCGTCCACATAGATGAGGTTGCCTCTTGTCCTAGCATCTGGACACGCTTTGTTCAGGAAGATGTTAAATTCCGCAGGTGAGTTAGCATAGCCAAATGGGCACCTTGTGAAAGTGAATTGTCGATTGCCGAACGTGAAAGCCAGCTTGTGTTGATCGTCGGCATGCACAGGTATAGTCCAGAATCCTGAGGCCACATCGAGTGTAGAGAAGATCGTAGCTCCTCTGATTCTGGGTATTTCCTGTTCCAGCTGGGTCATGGGCCATCGTGACAGTGGTACCTGCTGGTTCAGTTTCCTGTAGTCAATGGTAGGTCGCCACTTGCCGTTGGGTTTGAGGATGGGCCAGATGGGAGCAGAGTAGGTGCTGTTGCATGGACGGATGACACCTTTCTCAAGCATGGAGTTGATGATTTCCTGCACAGGTTCTTGTGAAGCTATGGGAATCTTGTATTGCTTGACAAAAGTGGGAGGAGCATTCAGGGGTGTTGGGATGCGCACTGTGTGTAGGTCAGTGAGACCACAGTCTAGAGAATCTCTGGCGAATGACGCTTTGAATTTGTACAGTACTTGTCGAAGTTCTTGACGGTCTGTATCAGTCTTTATAGCATCCGCATCTTTGAGGATTTGTTGGACTTGCGTCTCAAATCCTGGGTATGGCTCCTCTGTGTCATTTGTCCCGTCAGCTGTCAGAGGTGTAGTGTCTTTGTCAGTCTCACTGGCAGGTTGGTTAGAGACTGTGTACACTGTCAGGTGCTGATCTTCTGTTAGCTCTGTTCTGCATACCTGTTCTGTAGTTACTGGCATTGCAGGGGCGATAGTAATGATCTGGAAGGGTGCCGTGGACCAGGCGTTGTCAGTGCGCCCTTCTGGGATCATTGAAGGTGGGATGGAGCCAATTATTGGTAAAGTGAGTTCGAAGTCGTGGAAATCGTGACTCACCAGCCATCCCAGACGATATGCTCTGGGGATTCTGATGTCTGTTGCAGTGCAGTTGTTGAACAGGATGTAGACCGCACGGGACAGTACCTCGGTGAGGGGCGTGGCTTCCAGGGTTAGTCCAAGTTCCATGCTTTCAGGTGAAAGTTGGAAGAAAGCCAGTGTATGGTTCAGGGTTTGACCACGTCGCATGTTGAGCCGAACAGCGACCCCTTTGGTGTAGGCTGGTACTGCAATGTCCTGTTCATTAATTAAAGTACAGACCTCTGGGATGGTCTGGCCTGATTTGAGGTTTTCAGGGCTAATTGGAGCAGAATGTGGTTTTAAAGTCATTGGGGCCCATATCACTTTGTCAATAAAGTCCACATGAGCTTTGAGGCGAATCAAAGTGTCAGCACCAATGTAGACATCATGGGGTAAGCCCGGGAGGACCAGGAAGTAATGGGTTAAACACCTGCCATTCCAGTTCAAGTTCAAAGCGCAAATGTTCTTGGCAGTTTTTATTGTTGACAAGTGGGAGTCAACGGGGAAGCAAGTGCGCTTGCTGGTGAAAGGAAGGTCAGGTGCATCTTTGATGAGAGCTTTGAACAGTGTCAGGCTGATGGCTGAGTTGTCTGCCCATAATGCAAGAATGACGTCTGTTGTTGTTACATCATTCAACTGCAAGTTTGTTGTGACCTTGGGGAGGTAAAAGTCAGAGTCTTTGACAGGTTGGAAGGTGCAAAGCAGTGAACTTGAAATTTTCTCGGGAGCTGACATGGTTGTGGAAGTTCCCGTGACCTCTGGCTGAGTTCCCGCGACCTCCGTGACCTGACAGTCTGGTTCAGTTGTCCTGGGTGACTGGAGAGACAGGGGTTCTCGCACTTGGGCCCAAATTTTCAGTTGTCTGAAATCCAGCAAGGGTTCAAAACGATCTAGCAGATCTTTGCCGATGAGGAGTGGAAATGTGTCTATGGGTGATATGTACACTGGGTGTACCAGACTCATTGGACCGATTGTGAGGTGAATGGGGGCAATGTGTTCGAGTTGTACCTCATTTTGGCTGTATGACTGCACATTCAACACACATTTTTGGGATTTGAGAGTTCGGTTCTGTTTCGTGGCAGCAGCTTGGAGTCTGTCAAAGAGTTGGGATGACATTAACGTGAGGTCTGCCCCCGTGTCAACAAGGGCTTCCAGTTTTATCTCATTCTCCACGGTGATGGCTAGGTACAGTTTCCGTGCCACCCCTTTTCAATCAGGGTTCCTAAGAGTCTTGGCATTGGGACTTGAGTGGTGACTGCCACGCAGTTGGTGCTAGTCTCGGGTGAATTGTCGGGAGACAGATTTGACCACCACGGCACTTTCAGGTACCTTGGGAGCCTGATTGGCAGCGTGCGGGGGAGAATAGGCTTGTTCTGGTTGTACAGTCAGCAGCGGGGTTTGTTGTGTGACGCCGCCGCTGACGATGTGTGGGTCGCTTCTGTGATCTGTGGTTGGGGAGCTGGAATCTGGACTTGATGTTCGGTTGGAGGGTTGTGAGTGAGGGTGTTCGTTTCAGGTTTCACGCCTAGTCAAGCTGGTCCGTCCTCCTTGTCTTCCTTTGGAGGTTTCTTGTTGATCAGCTCCTTCAGAATTTTCAGGATCTCAGCTGTTTCAGTCATAGTTGCACTTTCTGGCTCTGGAGCGAACTTGGACTTGGGCTTGTCTGGGTCCTGTCGAGAACCATTTCGCCGGTGACTCTCCGGGCTGTTCGCCCCGTGCGACGAGCGTTGGTCGTTTCTGGGCCGCCGGCTGCCATCCCACGTGGCTCCGCCCTTTATGTTGTGGGGTGGCTGTGGCTTGTCCCAGAATCTTTTGGAGTGTCTGGGCTGGTGCTTGGGACGGGCACCATTGTAGTTATGGTGCCCTCTGCTGGCTGGAGGTGGTCTTGACTCTCGGTTGGGAGGCCCACTACTGTGGTATTGCTGGGCGCCCTCTAGTGCCAGTTCGGCACTACGATCAAGGACAGGGTAAACCGTTGGGTTTTTCATAGTCTTTTCAGCAGCGGTCTTTTGTTTGGTGTATGCTTTATGGGCGAGGTCCCGCAGCTGTCGGATGGACATGTTGCGGGGACAGGCCAGAACTCCTAGATGGTGACTCACTGTGTGATGCAGGTTTCGGAGAAACAACGTTTTGAAGTTAAAGTCCTCCTCCATCCCAGGCTCGTTACGTGCTCCAAAGTAGGTCTGTCGCAGCCGATTGTAGTATGCTTGCGGGGTTTCTGCTCGGCCCTGCTTAAGGTCCATGGCCGCGATGAGCCCCTGATCTGACTCAGGATCAGAAAACTCTTTAATCAAAGCCTGTCGCAGCTGCTGGTAGTCGGTTTTGACAGTTTGTGGTTGTCGGTCCAAAAAACTGCGTACATCTCGGCTTGATGTGATTCGAAGCAAATACAATCTGTCCCATGTTGTCACATTGTCCACAGTTTGTAACAGGAAGTCTATGTCCTGCAGAAACGCATGCACGCCGTGTCCTCCTCCGCGGACTTGGGGTGAATGTGGGAATGTTTCTGGCCAGTTTGTCAAGTTCTTTGTGAGCGCTTTCCGTGCCTGGCGGCCGGAATCTCTGTGAAGGTCCCCACCCCTTCGCCGCTGAACGGGTTCTGGGAAGCTGGCTGGTGACATTTTAAACTGTGGACTATCGCACCCCTCCGAACAAGGAACTCTTGACTCGGAGGTCTTGACCTACTGGTCAGGGGGAACTCTGTGTCATGGGTTTCCCCTTGCTGCTTGCTGTGCAGCGTGTAGGCATGTTTGAGTTCTCTGTTAGTATTGTCAAGTTCATTTCTCAAATAGTCTTTTTCATTTGTTAGAATAAGAATTTCATTTCTGGCCGCTTGCAGGTGTTTTTCACAAGCTCTGGTCTTAGCATCCTTCTCTTTTAGTTCATTTCCAGCTCTGACCAGGAGAGCTTCGCCTCGTGGAGTTTCTCATTTAAGTCCTCTCTGTGTTCTTTCTCAACTCGCTCGCCGCTCAGTGTCGGCACGGAGTCCTGTCAGTGCCTCTTGGAGTCTCTCGACTTCGCCCTGTAGCTCGGCGTGGTCTCATCCGCTTCGCGGGCGCTGCTTCCTGAGTCTCGACGAGTAGCCGGTCTAGACGAGTCTGGGCGTCGGCCTGGTTCCTCTGGGCTTCCTCAGCTTGAAGTTTGAGCGCTGTTGTCTCCTGCTCCAGCTGGACGTTGTTACTCTCGCTGAGCCGTATCTGGGCGATCAGGTTGTGGGCGAGCCTCCCGCTGATCTTGGCGCACTCTTTGAGATTGCGGCTCTGCGTGGGGTCCTGGGCCATCAGACGGTTCAGCTCGTCGTCCAGTTGTTCTCTGCTCAGCTGCTGTAGGTCGCTGGTGACTCTGGGCAGGAACTCGTGGGTCAGAGCAGACAGCCAGGTCTCGAGGTTGTCCCAGTGGGCCGCCGGGCTGGATGAACGGGACATCTTGGCGTACTGTTGACGAGAGAACGCAGCACAAAAGAAACACAATGCAAGTCCTGGCAGAATTTAGAGCTAAATAAAAAATATTATTATTTTTTTTTTTTTATTATTTTTTTTTTTTTGGTTTTAAAATACCAAATTGGGCTACAAGTCTATGCTTGTTAGTGAGCTACGGTTCAGATACTTAATATCTCTTGCCGTGAATATTGGTGAGGGCCAAGCCTAAATAAAGATTTTGACGGCGGCAGCCTATTGGGTCGTGTGATGACTCTGGCGGCTGGGTTCCAATCTGATATTTAGCTTTCCTTGCTGGCTCTCATAGGTTCTGTCGGTATGTGAACTAAAAGAAACACAACATGACGGTGAGATACATAGGGTAGGATAAAACAAACAAAAATATTAAAGGGAAAGGAAAAAAAACAATAATAAGTGAAAAATTAAAATAATAATATATATATATATATATTTTTTTTTTTAATTAAACAAAATAAAAATAAAAAACAAGGATTGAAAATTAATAAAAATAATAAATCAAAATAAGGTGGATTAAAAAAATAAAAATCAAAAAGTAACAGGAAATGGTAAAAAAAAAAAAAAAAAAAAGGACGGGGAAACTCTAAGCTTGTTTTCGCCACTAGGTGTTATTACGGGTCTGACAGAGCGGTGGCGCTGTCGAGTAATAACCTCTAGTGAGACTGTGTGCTTAGTGTAAGGTCCCAAAGGCACTCAATGTTAATTTAAAAATGTTGAATTTAAACTCAGTTTAAACCAAATTTCAAATAACCAGGTGCTAGAATAATTTTGGGGATTTGCTGTTACAGCAAATAGACACTTAAAGCAGAAACAACACTTTCAAAGGAAAATCATGGGAGGAAAGATCTGAGCATGACCTCCAGGGGGCGTGTTACTCATTGGGTGCCTGTGGTGACACAGATACAACTTTATTTGAATTTAAGTTAAACTTGTTTAACATAAATTTAAATAAGTGTGAAGAGTCGTAGAGACAGAGAGTGTCAAATAACAGTAACAGTGAGGAGAATTACAGTTCTGAGCAGAACTACACAGCAAAAGGGGAAGATACGAATTAACCTTCAAAGAAAAGCAGCAGAAGGGAAGCAGAACTACGAGTAATGTCCACGAGATGGCGTTATCGAGTTCGCTACAGAGATGACGTAGGGAGGAGGGACTGCGTTCACCTGGTCAGAGGGGCAGTACCAACTCTCAGCGCCTCGTGATTTCAATTTTGGGTGTGTGTTCACCGTTCACCGGTTCGGTGATTACACAAATCACGCATACAATAAATCTCTCATATATATAACTTTAGTTTCTCTTTCGATCGGAGGATCGAGGGAGTGCCTGGCATGAACCTTTCACTACCATTAAAGCACAACAAATAAACGAACAGGGTTTCTTCACTGCCGCTTTGGTTAAGCTGGATCAGAGCTTATACCTGGCTCCTGGCTAAGTCACACAAATAGTGTCGTGATTTGCCTTGGGTGCACGCGATTAATTACGTCGCATGGACTCAAACGGAGCGAAATACGCTTAGTTTACAGCATCGGATATACACGATGAATTGAACTAGCGCAATAAGAGGCCTTTAAAAGCGATCGGAGGAACTCGCTCGGATCGCGTCTTTCCACTGCGGACTCGTTCGTCCTTACAGGGAGATAAACAAATATTAAAATGGTCTGCAACGAAATTTCTTCGTCTTTACAGAAGCGACTTTAATATTGTGACTGCAGTTTAACGGATTTACTTGTTAACAAAGGCTAAATGATAGACAAATAGTCGTGTTAACACACCGAATTCAGAAATATGAGCTCATGCAATTTGGGCGAGTGCGTTCCGCTCGCGACGCGCGTGTGACAAACAAAACATACACACACACTTAGTTCGAACCGAGTTTGCTCAACACAGGTTTAAAACGATGCCCGCATTAACTCCACCATTATATGTAACGAATAACTAGCCCCAGGGGAAAATGGTGCGGGATTTATGCGTGCGTTTAATCGTGTTACGATCAAACATGCACAGATCCGCACAGAGGGGAATTTTGATATTAACAATTGATTAAAACGGATTAAAACAATTATTAATATCTAGGGCTTAATTCAACTTTTAGAAATTTCTTTAATTCTAGGATTGAGTTCAAAGGACGGATAATTGTCCACCAAAATATCTGTCTTTTAATAACTCTTAAACAACGTTTCTCTGGCCAGGAGAAATAGCTTTCTTTTCATTTGTAACAGGGTCGGTTCACCGTAAAAGTGACCTATGTATGAGCAAACCAAGCGCAATCACGTGTGAATATATATATTTTAATAAAATCAACAAACAATAAACAAACATACACAAATTAACTGAAAGCAGGAAGGAGAGAGAGGGAGAAAGAGAGAGAGAGAGAGAGAGAGAGACAGAACAACGGTGATATTATCGACACAACCTATGAGCATAAACAAGGAGTCAGTCCAGCTTATTGGTATAAGCTCAAAACTTTATAACGACAGCTTATGGATACTTGCATATGTTTCCTTGGTGGTGAGCTCGTGTGTTTAAGGGAATTCCGCGATCCGGTCCGTGTTTCGATCTTGCCGGGTGGGTCCTTGGAGTCCGCGGGAAATTCAACTTTGGTTCCTTGGTGTGATGAGATCCGTTGGAAGGTGGCGAAGAGGAAGAGGAAAGCAAGAAGGAAGAGAGAAGACGAGAGAGCAAGAGCGCAAGAGGCAAGAAGAGAAGGACAAGAGCGAAGGACCAGAGAGGAGGCGCAAGAGAGCGGCGCAAGAAGAGCAAGAGCGCAAGAGAAGAGCAAGAAGAGAGAAGAAGCGTCTGTAGCCCATTCTTAAAGGCCGCGACGGGCACGCTCTCTTTGTCGGAACAGCCAATCAGAGCGAAGGAACTCAGAAGCGGGAAATCTTCCTTTGTCTTGGGTCTCACCTCATTAACATGTTTTATGACTCTCACAAATGGGCAGACTTGGGGTTTTTTGGGTATGAAGACTTTGGGGTTTTGGCATGAAAGAAAGCAAAATAGCATCATAGCACCCCACAACCCGCCTAGCTGGCCTACAAATTGCGAGACAAAGATTTCGAGACCAAACATGGGGGTTTTAACCCAAGAGTTACAGGAATGGCGAGAATTGACGCCATCTTTCCTTAAGCCGTCGCTGGCTATAAGTTTCTAACCTATCAAAACACATCTAAAATGGTTATAACAAAAAGCATGCATACATACAGGGAAGAGTACACCTAAAATGAAGAATAACTAAGTTAACAGTCATATGATCTGTTCGGATGTCCTTTGGTATGTGTGAGGTGGGGGCTGGTTTATGACTGGTGAGCTGCACGAGCATGGTTTGTGTCCTTTAGCACCGTTAACCTGTCAGTCTGTAGACTCCACGGCGCCGGTCTTGCTTGAGTCATTATAAATAATCAAAGTATTGGTCCGTTGATCATTTATGAGCACCGTCCATACGCTACATGATGTAGCTCGCTAAACCCTACACTGACTTGCGTTAGCCTCTTTTGTGCTGTCATTCTCTTGCCTACAGTGAGCCAGTATGTCCTGTTCATCCAACCCCACCATCCACTTGAGACCTGGCTAAGCAAAGTCGACTGCATTCATGCCCAAAACCGCTGGTGACCAGCAGCACCTGAGCCGAGAGCAGCTGGATAACGACTTGAAGCAGCTGATAGCCCATGATCCAACCCAGAACTACAACCACAAAGAATGGGCCAAGATCATCGGGGGCTTTGCCCACAACCTCATCATCCAGGCATGGCTAAGCGAAAAGAGCAACATCCACCTGGAGCAAGAAGCAGCAGCACTGAAGCTCCAGGCTGAGGAGGCCTTCGGAGCACAGACCGAGCCAGGTATGGAGGACTTTCTGTCTTCGATTGCTCCTGTCTACCCTGTTTGCTGTTGCTGCCGCATGTGCTCTGCTCTGCTCTTTTGGGATTTTTATTTGATATAATTCTCTGTTGTTTAAACTGCTAATTATAACCTACTCATCTTCATATATTGTCTAACATTGCCTACCACATTAAATCTGACATCACTAGCTTTTAATCTATATCACTATCACACGTTAGCTTTTCGCTAGCCTGTTAGCTTGCCATCTCTGCACCCGGGTTTCCTGTTTTTTGAGTTCATTAAACAACTGTGGTGAGTTGGATTAGTAAACAGACTCCATCAAACAACTTTGGTAAATTGGATTAATCAACAAATACGGTAAGCCATGTCTTCTTCTCCAGTCATTGTCACTTGCACCACATGTTTCATGTTTAGTGTATCTGTCTCCATTGGTGAGCAGGGCTTCACATGTGATAAATGTAAGGAGATAGTCAGGCTGACGGAGAAGATTTCAGAATTAGAGACACGCATCCAGACTTTATTTGAGAGTAGTGAGAATATAACAGATTTAGACACTGCTTTGGATGTGACTAGCTTAGTGAACGTTGTACATTGTTCGGTTCCAGCTGTAGAGCCCATGCAGCAGGGCAGTTGGGTAACGGTGAGACGGCATAGTCGCAGATCAAAAAAAACATTCTTCCGTTCCGATTAGAACATCAAACAGGTTCTCCCCACTCAGTGACCCACCCACTGAGAATCCTGTTGAAAGTGCCCTAGTTATTGGTGATTCTATTACACGGAATGTGAAAATAGAGACACCAGCCACCATAGTCAAATGTTTACCAGGAGCCAGAGCGCCTGACATCAAAGCAAATTTAAAAGTGCTGGCTAAAGCTAATCGTAAATTCTCTAAGATTATTATTCACATCGGCACTAACGATGTTCGACTTCACCAGTCGGAATCACCAAAATTAACATTAAAGAGGTGTGTGAACTCGCAAGTACGATGGCAGATGCAGTTTTTTGTTCTGGTCCGCTCCCTGTTAAAAGGAGTGATGAGATACTTAGCAGACTATCATCACTCAATGGCTGGTTGTCTAAGTGGTGTCCGCAAAATAACATAGGGTTCATAGACAATTGGAAAAGCTTTTGGGGCAGACCTGACCTGTTGAAGAGGGACGGCATCCATCCTTCTTGGAGTGGTGCTGCTCTTCTCTCTAGGAATTTGGCATATAGTCTTAGAGCTAAAGCTTGACTAACTGGGGCCCAGGTCAGGAAGCAGACAGACTGGCTTACCCGACCGTCTAGCTGTCTCCCGTTACAGAAGTCAGATAAATCCCAATACATAGAGATACTCTTTCACCTAGATATTATCACATAGAGACTGTGTCTGTTCCTCGAATTAGTAAATACAAAAAACCATCAAGACCATTCAACAGTAAAAACTTAATTGATGTCCAACAAATAAACAACAGATATAATACAGATAATCAAATGATAAAGCTTGGGTTGCTGAATATTCGATCCCTTTCCCCAAAAGTGCTTATTGTTAATGATATGATTACAGATAATAATTTGACAGAAACCTGGCTAAAACCTGACGACTACATTACTTTAAATGAGTCCACCCCACAAGATTATTGTTATAAACACGAGCCGCGTCTGAAAGGTAAAGGGGGAGGGGTTGCTGTAATTTATAATAATATCTTCAGTATTACTCAGAAGTCTAGTTTCAAATATAATTCTTTTGAAGTTTTGGTGCTTTATGTAGCATTATGTAGTGTAATTGATAAATCCAATACACAATACAGACTTTATCAAAGAATTTGCTGACTTTCTATCAGAGTTACTACTGGCTGCAGAAGTAAAGTACTAATTGTTGGTTATTTTAATATCCATGTAGATAATGAAAAAGACTCATTGGGATTAGCATTTAGAGACATTCTAAACTCTATTGGAGTAAGGCAACACGTGTCAGGACCCACTCATCGCCTTAATCATACTCTAGACCTAATATTGTCACATGGAATAAATGTTGATACCGTTGAAATTCTGCAGCAGAGCGACGACATCTCAGATCATTACCTAGTATAATGTACACTCACCTAAAGGATTATTAGGAACACCTGTTAAATTTCTCATGAATGCAATTATCTAATCAACCAATTACATGGCAGTTGCCTCAATGCATTTAGGGGTGTGGTCCTGGTCAAGACAATCTCCTGAACTCCAAACTGAATGTCAGAATGGGAAAGAAAGGTGTTTTAAGCAATTTTGAGGGTGGCATGGTTGTTGGTGCCAGACGGGCCGGTCTGAGTATTTCACAATCTGCTCTGGTGTGAAAAGGGAAAAACATCCAGTATGCGGCAGTCCTGTGGGCAAAAATGCCTTGTTGATGCTAGAGGTCAGAGGAGAATGGGCCGACTGATTCAAGCTGATAGAAGAGCAACTTTGACTGAAATAACCACTCGTTACAACCGAGGTATGCAGCAAAGCATTTGTGAAGCCACAACATGCACAACCTTGAGGCGGATGGGCTACAACAGCAGAAGACCCCACCGGGTACCACTCATCTCCACTACAAATAGGAAAAAGAGGCTTCAATTTGCACAAGCTCACCAAAATTGGACAGTTGAAGACTGGAAAAATGTTGCCTGGTCTGATGTGTCTTGATTTCTGTTGAGACATTCAGATGGTAGAGTCAGAATTTGGCGTAAACAGAATGAGAACATGGATCCATCATGCCTTGTTACCACTGTGCAGGCTGGTGGTGGTGGTGTAATGGTGTGGGGGATGTTTTCTTGGCACACTTTGGGCCCCTTAGTGCCAATTGGGCATCATTTAAATGCCACGGCCTACCTAAGCATTGTTTCTGACCATGTCCATCCCTTTATGACCACCATGTACCCATTCTCTGATGGCTACTTCCAGCAGGATAATGCACCATGTCACAAAGCTTGAATCATTTCAAATTGGTTTCTTGAACATGACAATGAGTTCACTGTACTAAAATCACCAGATCACAGTTACCAGATCTCAACCAAAAGCATCTTTGGGATGTGGTGGAACGGGAGCTTTGTGCCCTGGATGTGCATCTCACAAATCTCCATAAACTGCAAGATGCTATCCTATCAATATGGGCCAACATTTCTAAAGAATGCTTTCAGCACCTTGTTGAATCAATGCCACATAGAATTAAGGCAGTTCTGAAGGTGAAAGGGGGTCAAACACAGTATTAGTATGGTGTTCCTAATAATCCTTTAGGTGAGTGTATACTTAATTTAGCTAAGGCTGCAAAGCCATCCCCTCGCTGCAAATATGGCAGAACTATCACTTCCGCCACTAAAGATTTTTAAAGCTTTTTAAATAATCTTCCTCATCAGTTTCAGCTCCTCAGCATCCCAGATAGCCTCGAGGAACTTGATTTTGCAACAGAAACTATTGACTCTCTTTTTTCCAGCACTTTAGACACAGTTGCTCCCCGGCGCTTAAAGAAGATTAAAGAAAATAGTCAGCACCGGGCCCTCAAAACAGCAGCCAGAAAAATGGAGCGCAGCTGGAAGAAAACAAAACTAGAGGTTTTTCATAATTTGTGGAAAGAGAGCATGATCGCATACAGAAAGGCCGTAAAAACTGCTAGATCTGCTTATTTCTCGACTCTCTTAGAAGAAAACAAACAGAACCCTAGTTATTTATTTGATACAGTGGCTAAGTTAACCAAAAATAAAGTTTCTACTTCTGATGGTTGTAAACAGCACAGCAGTAATGACTTTATGAACTTCTTTACGTGTAAGATTGATAATATTAGGAAGAAAATTATAACCATGCAGCCGTCTACTACAGCCGTCTACTACTGTTACTCGATCTTAGTGCTGCATTCGATACTATCATTCTGTCAAGTCCTTGTCGTCAGTTAGGAACCTGGATGTGCTCTTTGATATCAATCTTTCATTTGAAAGCCACGTTTCTAACATCTGTAAAACGGCATTCTACCATCTTAAAAATATATCTAAATTACGGCACATCCTTTCAATGCAAAATGCTGAACAGTTAATTCATGCATTCATGACCTCAAGGCTAGATTATTTTAATGTTTTACCGGGTGATTGCCCTGCTCGCTTAATAAACAAACTCCAGCTGGTCCAAAACGCAGCAGCTCAAGCTCTTACTAGAACCACGAAGTATGACCATATTAACCCGGTTCTGTCAGCACTGCACTGGCTCCCTATTAAACATTGTGTAAATTTTAAAATCTTGCTTATTACTTACAAAGCACTAAATGGTTTAGCTCCCCAGTACTTGAGCAACTCTTAACGCATTATACTCCATCACATCTATTGCGGTCTCAAAACTCTGGCCAGTTGATAATACCTAGAATATCAAAATCAACTGCAGGCGGTCGATCCTTTTCCTATTTAGCACCTAAACTCTGGAACAGTCTTCCTAGCATTGTTCGGGAAGCAGACACACTCTGTCAGTTTAAATCTAGACTAAAAACACATCTCTTTACTATGGCTTACACATAAAACATTATCAATTTCTGTTATTCAAATCAGTAAATGATTGTTAGGCTGCATTAACTAGGTCAGCCGGAACAGGGAACACTTCCCATAACACCTGATATACTCGTTACATCATAAGAAGAATGGCATCTATGCTAATGTTAGTCACTCTGTTTATCCTGAGGTTTACTGCAGTCAGCCGGATCCGGGCCATATCCAGGTCAGATGGTGGACCTGCGCCTGGACATGACCAACGCATCCCTGAAGTGTCTGCAGAGAGCGTGTCAAATAAACTCCCCCCGTAAATGCCACATCAACACGACATGCTCATTAAACACGTCTTCGGCGTGATGACTCCAATCTTTCAAATAATCTTACGAATATCTATTTACCTAATATGAATTAAGACCTGCAATGTTGCCAGAATTATAATCGTACACTGTTTGTTCGTCGGCCAGAGGAGAACTGGCACCCCGACTGAGCCTGGTTTCTCCCAAGGTTTTTTTTCTCCATTCTGACCCTGAAGGAGTTTTGGTTCCTTGCCACCGTTGCCTCTGGCTTTTGGCTTGCTCAGTTGGGGACACCTAAATTTCATCTATATTACCGATCTGCCCGCATTGACACTATATGATAATTGAAATTAGCTGGATAACATCACCGTTTCACCAGAATGACTGTACAAATTCAGTTGCATTATTTTCCTGTTAACAATGTGAAGCTGCTTTGAAACAATTGGACTTGTTAAAAGCGCTATATAAATAAAGGTGACTTGACTTGACTTCAGAACTCTATTCCATCGAAATCTGCATCCCACAGTGAGCCATCACTTAGGGGTCCTGGCCTCCCCACGTAACATGTCCACCCAACAGCTGTGGGACTTAGCCCATAAAGCTTATGCCAAGCAAAAAACTGCTTCTGAAAAGACTGAAAAATCCAACAGTTTGCCCAGTCTCTGATCACCATTCAGAGTTGGTTCTAGAGGGCGCCCAACAGCACCACAGTGACAGACTTCTTAACAGAGAGTCAAGACTGTTCCAAGCCAGCAGAGAGCAGCACAACCATGACGGTGCCCATCCTAAGCACCAGACTGGGCACTCTGAAAGATTCTGGGACAAACCACGTCCAACCAACAACCCAAAGGGTGAAGCCATGCCCCGAACAAATCCAAGTCTGAGCACTCACCAGAGCAAAACAGAGCAAAGGATTCTGAAATAACTCATTCAGAAAAAATCTTGCAAGGGAGACAAAAAGGACAGGCCATACTCCTTATGACTAAGTGTAAGGCCTGCACCCAATATCCTTCCTGACTGCCATCTGACTGAACCAAGCACCAACCACAGTCCACAGAACCAGATACCTCATCACCAAGTGACAGCGTCGCCCAATCACCTCAGTTGACAGCTGCACTTCCTGAACAATCCAACCCAATTCATCACGCCAGCAACCAAAATCCCAAGGTACAAGAAAGTGACATTTTGGTTGTCTTGGAGACCATCCCTAGCTGCTTATCGATCACCACACAAACCCCAGAACCAAGACTCCTGTGAAATCTGATCGAAAAGGGGGCAACTCAATCTGGCCATCACATTGGAGAATGAGGTGAGACTTGAAGCCCTGGTAGACACCGGAGCAGATCTCACTGAATAATCGGCTGCGGCCCGGAGGCTTGCTCCAAACTTCATTTCGTTATACTGTACTTGTACATGTGTAATGACAAATAAACTTCAACTTCAACTTTGATCTCACTCATCCCAACTCTTACACAATCTCAGAGTTGAAGCTAAGAGACAAAATTTAACTCTCAAATCCCAAAAATGTGAGCTGAATGTGCAGTCATACAGCCAAAATGAGATCCAACGTGCGAGAACCTCTGCCTCTCCAGCCACCCAGATCACCTAAGCCAGACTGTCAGGCCACAGGGGTCACGGGAAATCTCACAGCCAGCCACAAGAACGTGCACCAGAGCAAGGTTCAAGTTCGCTACTCTGCACTTTTCAACTCACCATAGACTCTGACTCCTACTGCCCCAAGGTCATGACTGACCTCCAGCTGAATGATGTAACAACTACAGACATCATACTTGCACTGTGGGCAGACAACTCAGCCATCAGTCTAGCACTGTTCAACACCCTCATGGAAGACACACTAGACGTTCCGCTTCCCTTTGGTCTCCTGCCTATCAACCATGTTAACTGCCAAGGGCATCTGCGCTTTGAACTTGAAATGGAACGACCAGTGTCTAACCCATGTAATGAGTTAGCTCAAAGGGGAAATATTAATAATTATTCATAACTCATTATGATTATTCATTATGATTTATTATGAATATTTAATATTATGAATCAGTTAATGAGATTAACTTGATGTAGCTACATTAATATTACAATCAATCAATCAGTTCATCCTGTGAACACTCAATATTTTAAATATTGAAATTAATTCATTCTAATTCTAATTCTAAAATTTTTCATGGCCACAGAAAAATAATTCTTCCTTAGCATTTATAGCGCTTAGAGTGCATAATAAAATCGATCATTTAAGTGACAATTTGTTTGCAGGCAGGGAATCAGAACCAGATATGTATTTTTCAGATATTGTAAAATTTTTATTAACTAAATTATGAACACAACTAAACTAATAGAAACACATACACACAAATCACACATACAAGGGTAAGATGAAAAGTGACAGAATGAAACCAAAAAACGAGAATGAAGCTATGGAAAAAGAGTCATTAACCATGAGAACAACCATCAGCTTGTTATTTTCAAAGCATCTCATTAGGAGGAATTTACTGCTTATCCTAACCCTCTGATTAATTAAAATAGGCGATACAATTGCATTGTCGTTGCAGTTGCAGCAGTTTTGTAAAGTTCCTGATTTTATGGTTCTGTGAGTCGATGGTGTTGAAGTTGCAATTGATTTCTTCTGTGTTAACTGACGATATGATGAACTTGCACAGTTAGTTTCGACTCTGTCATGGTCGAGGAAGTTGCACATGGCTTGAGGTGTTGGGCCTGCTGGCCCGCGACCATGTGGTTGGACCGGGTTCTGTCCCACACATGACGGCAACCAGGAGAGGCAGGTAGAGCGCTGATGGTTTCTCAGTGTAGTGACAGCGATGTTGCAAATTCAAAAATGAGGAAATTTCACTCTGACTCTTTTGGAAGAGTCCACTCTCCTGGGCGGAGAGTGAAGCCCTTACAAGAAAGGTAAGACGAACTGTGCACCGACGTGATCACACTCTCACTATGAATCACCCACGAACGCAATCTCACATGTTTATGTGCAAGAGAGTTTGAATGACATCTTGAAAAAGACGCAGGGTCAAACCGTGTTGCACTTTTAGAAGGAAATGCTCTTTTAGAAGTGCTGAAGCACTCAGGGAGATCAGTCTCACAGCAGTCCGATTGCCTGCATGTGAGCACTCAAAGAATGGAAATGCCCAGCCAACCAACACAGAAACAAGTGTAGTGTATGCTGCCACTCGCTGACTCGCGTTGTCACACCAGCACCCAGGTAAGAGAGCGATCCTCCTCGAGATTAGTCTAAACACTCTTCGCAGAAACAGCTGATACAACAAACTGTTCAGCTCCGAAGTTAAAAGCGAGGATGCGGTATTCCACATGCCAATGCTATTGGAGTGTTTCTATACACTCGAAGCAGATTGGTCTCTGAAGATGATCCCCAATTCGTTGGTCAGTTCCGACGTACATCGAACGTGACCGACTGAAAGGGAACCATAGTTTTATTGTGGTAAAACCATGTTTTTATCATAATAAAACCATGTTTTTGCCGTATTGATTACCATATGTATAACCACACAAATAACAAATATGGATTTGAAGCAATATGCATATGTTTTTGCAATTATAACACATTGCAATTACAATCTACAATCTGTATCTACAAAAAGTGTGTGTGTGTGTGTGTGTGTGTGTGTGTGTGTGTGTGTGTGTGTGTGTGTGTGTGTGTGTGTGTGTGTGTGTGAGAGCACATTTAATAGACTTAACATAGAATAATGTACTTTGAAACCAAAAACAGACACTTTAAAAATGAAAGTGAGCCAATTACTGATCCTCTACTGCCACATGCTGGTTAAAATAGTCATTTTGTCATACTACTCACTAATAATGTTCTATAATTCACATTTAGACTTTATAAAGTCACTATAATAACATTTACAACCACATTTTGTCAGTTTATCACTTCATTTCACCTGAGCTCTCAGTTTAAATTAATTTAGTGCTTAAAGGGCTTAAATGCAAAAGACATTAATGGCTTAAAGGGCTTAAATGCTTGAACCCTGCTCAAATGCTGCTTGCAGCTTTAATTAATATTGGAAATGTGCTTGTTCTTAAAGCTATAGATGTTGGAAACCTGCTTGTTCTTAAAGCTATAACTTTTAACTTTAGAAGTAGAGTGTTAAAAGTTAGAAGTAACTTTTCAGATTTGATTAAAGTGTTTTTTTTTTTTTTTTTGGTGTATCAACTTGCATGTATTAATTATTCACCCTAAGACTGTAGTGTGTGCTAACAAAGTAAATGGGGTCAATTTTGATTTCAAAAGACTTTAAGCATAATAATAATAATAATAATAATAATAATAATAATAATAATAATAATAATAAAGAAAAGAAAAAAAAAAAAAAAATAAATATGCTTTTCTTAAAGCTAGAGTCATTATTGGAAATGTGGAAATGTGCTTTTCTTAAAGCTATGGGAAAATTATCTTATTAAAGCAATAGTTTAAAGCTGATAGAGGTGTTCATTGGACCTTATCCTAATCTATTGCTAAGATACGTTTTGCTCACTGCTTTCTACGCTTCTAAGGTGGTGAGTTTTCCACAGATTCTTTTAATCAGAGATTAGTGATGAGCTATGGGTTAATGCATTAGAGAATATTCATAAATGCTCCATTAACTCTCTGCACTGCCTTATTCAATTTAAGATAATTAATCAACTCCATTACTCTAAAGCACACTTTTTTCACGTTTCTCCAATATGTGATAAATGTCAGACAGAGGAAGCCACTCTCCTGCATAGTTATGCTCTTTGCTCCAAGTGAATTCCATTCTGGACTAATATTTTTCAAATGCTGTCAGAAATGTTACATGTTTAATTAAAGCCTGATCCACTTGTGGTGATATTTGGAATCTTAAATAACCTCACTTCTTTTCAAAAATCTCAACAACAGTTGTTGTTCTATGGGCTTATTATTGCAAAGAAACTAATACTAAAGTTTTGGAAGAACTCCAAAGTCCCTACTGTTAAATTGTGGCTGGATGAAATGGTAAGGTTATTACATCTGGAAAGAATTTGTTTTTCTTTGTTAAACAAACTGGATCAATTTGATAAAATTTGGTTTCCCCTTCTCCATTACCTTGATAGCGTAGCTTGAGTAACTGTGTAGCACTGACCGTCTCATTAATGTGATGTAAGTCCCTATGGTGGGGTGGGTGGTATGGAGATTGTTTTGCTTTGTTGTTATTGGTTTTTTTTTTGTTTTATTTATTGGTATTTTTTGTTTGTTTCTTCCTTATGTTTATAATGAGGAATCATAAAAGCTATGTACAATGATTGTCGAATTGTTGGATTCCCTAATAAAAAGATTCTAAGTTTCAAATAATTCAAAGTTTAATTCAAAGTTACACATGCAACCTTCTGGGCTGGAAACAAAATGGCTTCAAAACAGCAAACAATAAGCCAGACAAACACCAACACCTGTTCCAAGTATGCGACGACATCACAAGAACACACAACATGATCGTCTACTGGAAAAAGGTGAAAGGACACTCAAGGCAGGCCTTGACAAAGACTTGAATTACCAAACTGATGCCCTGGCCAAGACTGGCGCACTTCATGGCAATCTATTGCTGAGATCATGCAGCAAGTTTGGAAAATCCTGGGAGTACAAGTTCAGCTGCACATCAGCCACCATCCCATCTCGTCCAGCCAAGTGGAACGAACAAATCAAACTGTGGTCAGCATGAATTAGATTGGAGTGAATAAATGAGACGGGAAACATATCTTCTTTGCGGGAACTTTACTGAACAAGGTTTGATGAGAAACAAAACAACAGTATATGCTTAGCAGGCAAAAAACATAGAGGGCGCGCTCCCGACCGTTCCTAGCATTCCCTGCCAATCATCTCTCGGGCGGCTTCTCATGGGAAATGTAGTTCATTTGAACATATTGTGAAGGTAAACAAACAAAACTATCATAAACATTAAAGCAATGACAATCATTTTAACTTTATATTTAGCATTATTCAATATCAATAAACTGCAAATTATAAATTGAAACATCCTCCCCCCAATGAACTATAGTTAATCACTCTCTACTCATCACTACACTCACCTAAAGGATTATTAGGAACACCATACTAATACTGTGTTTGACCCCCTTTCGCCTTCAGAACTGCCTTAGATTCAAGATTCAAGATTCAAGAGTTTTATTTGTCACATACACAGTTATATACAGAATATACAACCGGCAGTGAAATGTAAACAGGTCCGCTCCATGGACAGTGCAAATTCACAGTTAAAAAAACAAGGAGGAAATTATAATAGAAATAGAATAAAAATATATATACTATATATATATATATATATATATATATATATATATATATATATATATATATCTATATCTGTAGAATTATAAATAAATCAAGTCAAGTAGAAAAAAATAAAAATAAAAATAAAGAAGTGGAATAAAATAAGTGAAATAAACTGTAGAGTGAGTAAACTGTAGACTTATAAATATGTGGTTAACAAATGTACAAAGAAGTATAATGTACAAACAGGTTCATAACAAAAAGGTTCTGTGCAAAAAGGTTTATAACAGGTTGTTACCCAATAACAACGAGAACAGAAAGTGCAGTGCAATGTCAGTGTATCGATGACTGAGTTCAGGAGTCTGATGGCCTGGGGGAAGAAGCTCCACCTGAGTCTCTCAGTTTTGGCCATCAGAGCATCTTTATTTCTATGTAGCACCTTAATTCTACGTGGCATTGATTCAACAAGGTGCTGAAAGCATTCTTTAGAAATTTTGGCCCATATTGATAGGATAGCATCTTGCAGTTGATGGAGATTTGTGGGATGCACATCCAGGGCACGAAGCATCCCAAAGATGCTCTATTGGGTTGCGATCTGGTGACTGTGGGGGCCATTTTAGTACAGTGAACTCATTGTCATGTTCAAGAAACCAATTTGAAATGATTCGAGCTTTGTGACATGGTGCATTATCCTGCTGGAAGTAGCCATCAGAGAATGGGTACATGGTGGTCATAAAGGGATGGACATGGTCAGAAACAATGCTCAGGTAGGCCATGGCATTTAAACGATGCCCTAATTGGCACTAAGGGGCCTAAAGTGTGCCAAGAAAACATCCCCCACACCATTACACTAACACCACCAGCCTGCACAGTGGTAACAAGGCATGATAGATCCATGTTCTCATTCTGTTTACACCAAATTCTGACTCTACCATCTGAATGTCTCAACAGAAATCGAGACTCATCAGACCAGGCAACATTTTTGGCAAAAAATCCCAGTAACTGAGCAGATTGTGAAATACTCAGACCGGCCTGTCTGGCACCAACAACCATGCTACCCTCAAAATTGCTTAAATCACCTTTCTTTCCCATTCTGACATTCAGTTTGGAGTTCAGGAGATTGTCTTGACCAGGACCACACCCCTAAATGCATTGAAGCGACTGCCATGTGATTGGTTGATTAGATAATTGCATTAATGAGAAATTCAACAGGTGTTCCTAATAATCCTTTAGGTGAGTGTATGTATCATTAATTTCCAAATGATACAGTAACTGTACTGGTCTTCTCCAAGGGAAGTGCACACAGAACATGTGCGTATTAATCCATCTCTCTCCAGGAAATCATCTTCAATCTTTCCTGTCTTCCACGTCTGTCGTGGCATCTTGTCCTTTCCCACGAGAACAATATCTCCCACCTTCAGTACCTCTGCTGTGGTGTTTACATAATGGTGAGCAGATCTTAAATTAATTTTCAAGTAATTCAAGTAGTCCCCGCGGCAACGAGTCCAAAATTCAACAGCCTCTGACTGTATTTCCATCTCTTTGTCAAGGTTTCTCGATTCTGAGCAGCTGGCTGAGGGTTAGATGCAATGGTCTTGGGTGGTAGAGATGCAAGTCGGTTACCGACCAGAAAATGAGCAGGAGTCAATGGCTGAGGTTCATTCACTTCATTTTGAACGTAAGTGAGGGGTCTTGAATTTAGCACAGCCTCTACTTCAGCTAAGATGGTGGCCGCTTGCAGACGGGACACCTTCCGATTATCTTCTTAACGAGCTGTCTACCTTTCAGAATCCAAAATCTGTCTCTGACTTTCCCTCAGCAAATTCATCTCTCTTTCAAATGTCTCTTCTTGAATCATTCTGACCCAATACACTTCAGCTATCATTAACTCTTCAGCAGAAAGCTTTCCACGCTTCTTTACGCTTGAACGTGTATTGGTAAGGAATCCCTTTACCCAAGCTGTTATTCTGAGAACAGTACAAAGTTTGCTCTCTTTTATCTGTGCTGCTAAACTGCACTGCAACTTGGAATTTAGATCTGAGTTCTGAATTTACCTCTTCTTCTGGAAGCTCTATGTCTGCTGAGACTACTGGATTCACTGACCAGAGAAAGTCAATCAAAAAAGCGATTATCAATCAAATTGTCAACAGATTGTCCTCTTGTTGGCAGATCTGCTGAATTACGTTTTCCATCACAGTGTGATCATGACTCTGGTTTGGTGAGGCTCTGAATCTGTCACTCGATTTGCCACAAAGGGCTTCCATTTCTGCGCCGAACTGCAGATCCAGCTCAAGACTATCATTGAGTCTGTCCACATATGGAGCTGGCTTTCTCTGATTTTAAGAGCTTTCGATAGGTTATGGGCTAGTCTGGCACCTATCAAGGCTCCCATTAGCTCCAGTTGAGGAAGCATCATTTTCTTTAGAGGTGCAACTCTGGGCTTTGAGGCTACCAGAGTCGACATCATTTCTGCAGTCTCACTCTTACCCTGCAAATATCCAACTGCACAGTAAGCCTTTTCACTCTCATTGCAGAAGACATGAACCTGACTGGCTCACCTTGATGATTTGTCAAGATGTGAAACATCTAGGAATGGCTACAAGGTGTAGCTGTGGCAACTCGTCCCACCACTGCCTCCATTTGTGGGCTAAATCTGGGGGTAGTTCCTCATCCCACTTGAGACCTCGCTCCCACATTTCCTGGAAGAGACATTTTACACGGATGGTATAGGGTGTTAGGAAACCTATTGGATCAAAGATACAGGATGATGAAGGACACTCCGCTTAGTACTCTCCTTCCTTTTCAAAACATCCAGCACTTGCCGCAAGTTGAACACAAAGTCATCATGGTCTTGCCTCCATATTAATCCCAACACTTTAAATGCAACGTTGTGCATCTCTGCATCTCCTGGGCTTTCAATCTGGTCTTTCATCCATCTCGCTCTCAAGTCAGAGGAGTTGGTTGTCCATTTCCGCAGCTCCATTCCTGCAGCAGTCAAGATGGCCTTTGCTTGTGCTGTGATAGAACAGGCTTTGTTTACATCAGGTGAGCTTGCAATGAGGTCATCCACATATAGTGACTCTCAGAATACTGCAACAGTTCCCTTTCATTCAGTCACTCCGAGTAACGTCAGTGACTGACGAATGGGGGTTTCGCCTAGAAGCCTATCATCTTCGAGATCTAGAAAAAACCCCAATGGCAGTGCCATGGGCATGCGGAATTTGCATAACGTAACTCCGCCCCACAGCGTGGGTATATACGTGGGTATATATATATATATATATATATATATATATATATATATATATATATATATATATATATATATATATATACACTCAACTAAAGGATTATTAGGAACACCATACTAATACTGTGTTTGACCCCCTTTCGCCTTCAGAACTGCCTTAATTCTACGTGGCATTGATTCAACAAGGTGCTGGAAGCATTCTTTAGAAATGTTGGCCCATATTGATAGGATAGCATCTTGCAGTTGATGGAGATTTGTGGGATGCACATCCAGGGCACGAAGCTCCCGTTCCACCACATCCCAAAGATGCTCTATTGGGTTGAGATCTGGTGACCGTGGGGGCCATTTTAGTACAGTGAACTCATTGCCATGTTCAAGAAACCAATTTGAAATGATTCGAGCTTTGTGACATGGTGCATTATCCTGCTGGAAGTAGCCATCAGAGAATGGGTACATGGTGGTCATAAAGGGATGGACATGGTCAGAAACGATGCTCGGGTAGGCCGTGGCATTTAAACGATGCCCAATTGGCACTAAGGGGCCTAAAGTGTGCCAAGAAAACATCCCCCACACCATTACACCACTACCACCAGCCTGCACAGTGGTAACAAGGCATGATGGATCCATGTTCTCATTCTGTTCACGTCAAATTCTGACTCTACCATCTGAATGTCTCAACAGAAATCGAGACTCATCAGACCAGGCAACATTTTTCCAGTCTTCAGCTGTCCAATTTTGGTGAGCTTGTGCAAATTGTAGCCTCTTTTTCTATTTGTAGTGGAGATGAGTGGTACCCGGTGGGGTCTTCTGCTGTTGTAGCCCATCCGCCTCAAGGTTGTGCGTGTTGTGGCTTCACAAATGCTTTGCTGCATACCTCGGTTGTAACGAGTGGTTATTTCAGTCAAAGTTGCTCTTCTATCAGCTTGAATCAGTCGGCCCATTCTCCTCTGACCTCTAACATCAACAAGGCATTTGCGCCCACAGGACTGCCGCATACTGGATGTTTTTCCCTTTTCACACCATTCTTTGTAAACCCTAGAAATGGTTGTGCGTGAAATTCCCAGTAACTGAGCAGATTGTGAAATACTCAGACCGGCCTGTCTGGCACCAACAACCATGCTACCCTCAAAATTGCTTAAATCACCTTTCTTTCCCATTCTGACATTCAGTTTGGAGTTCAGGAGATTGTCTTGACCAGGACCACACCCCTAAATGCATTGAAGCAACTGCCATGTGATTGGTTGATTAGATAATTGCATTAATGAGAAATTGAACAGGTGTTCCTAATAATCCTTTAGGTGAGTGTATATATATATATATATATATATATATATATATATATATATATAAGGAAGTATGCTGGCACATCGCATTATGTTTTTGCTTCGAGCCAAGAGCATCTCTTCACTCCTGCAAGCCTGAATTCTGAGTTCTCTCTCAGTTCTTCGAGACAAGCGGTTCTCCAGGGTGTTGGTGTGATGGCCTGCTGATCTGTGCAGTGATCTGCAACAACTGTACGTGTTTTCCCTGGGCGCTTCAACAATCTGCTGAGTTTTCCTCTCACAAAAAGAGCTTGCATGTGGCATGTCTTTTTAAAGATGGTTCGCCCGCGCACTTCCGGGTGCGATCGATCTCCGTTGCCTTCTGATTTTGCAATCACTGCTTGACATGTTTGGGCTTCAGCACGCTCGGGCAGTGTTTGTGGATGTGCATGTTTTTCACTGCGGGAACATGTCCATCGCGATGTTGTGGTCAAGACTCAATAATCTCCGTAAAGGAGAGAGTCCCCTCTGCCACACCCTGACTTACCGTCTCCGAGAGAGATGGCACTTTGGCTTGTGGCCAGGGTGAACTGAGGGCTGTGCTGTGGTATTAAGAACCCCGACGATCATTCCTCTGGCCACGCCCCTCTCTCGGACATCGCTACCCACGAGTGCATGGACTGAAGTGGCGGGACTGTCTGCTGACGCCCTGTTCATTTCGTTCACACTCCAGATAGCAACGAGATGTCGATTGCCGCATCCCAAGGTGGGCTAGAGTCCTTTGGGGATGAAGATTCGGCTGTGCTCCACCTTCGGGCATGTCAGCACTGCTCCGGTCCTACCCAGAGTTGACAGCCATGTTATCTCGGGCAGCTGCGAGCCTCGTGCTGGTGTGGTACTTCCCGCCCTGTCACAAGCGCTCACGGTTGAATGATCGGTTTTGGGGCGGCACCTGACAGCTGTTGGGCCCCACCCCAATGCCTTTCGCCCCGAGGTACATGAGGAGCTCACGCAGTCCTGGAAGTCCCTGTTCTTCCTGTGACCGTTCGGTGGCCTCCTCCGTCTGCCCTCGATGGGGCCGCGGCTTTAGGGTACACTGGGCCCCCCCCCCTCGGCATGGATGCACTGGCGCACAGCTGGCTGCGGGGCCTGCGCAAGTATGCGTTACCCCAGTGAGCCTTCTCGCACAGACACTGTGCAAGATCAGGGAGGACAAGGAGCAGGTCCTTTTGGTCGCCCCGTACTGTCATGGCCGGACCTGGTTTCCAGAACTGGTACTCCTTGCGACAGCCCCTACCTGGCCAATTCCTCTGAGAAAGGACCTCCTCTCTCAGAGATGGGGCACCCTATGGCACCCGCATCCCGATCTTTGGAACCTCCATGTGTGGCTCCTGGATGGGATGCGGCAGGTTTCTACCACCTCCGGTGGTGGCTACCATCACTTCCGCTAGGGCAGAGTCTACTAGACACACCTATGTGTTGAAGTGGAACCTCTTCGTCACCTGGTGCTCTTCTCGCCAAGAAGACCCCTGGAAATGCCCCAGGAAGGGTTGGAACGAAGGCTGTCTCCTTCACCAGGTGGTGAACTTGCACATGCTGCCCTTGGACGAGGCAGACCCAGCCTTGGCACTGCTCTGTCCAGTATGCGCCCTCCGCGCCTACGTAGACAGAATGCAGTGTTTCAGGACCTCAGACCAGCTCTTTGTCTGTTATGGTGGGAAGCTGAAGGGAAAGGCTCTCTTCAAAGCAAAGGTTGTCCCACTGGATTAGTGGATGCCATTGTTTTGGCTTACCAGACGCAGGGGCATCCATATCCCCTTGGGGTCAGGGCCCACTCTACTCGGAGTGTGGCCTCCTCTTGGGCTTTAGTGCATGGTGCTTCGCTAACAGACATCTGCAGAGCTGCAGGCTGGGCGACACCTAACACAGTCGCCAGATTCTACAATCTCCGAGTGGAGCCTGTTTCCGACAATGTACTCGCCTCTACTAGTGGCCGGTAATGGATTAGGCTCAGGTGTCTTCGCTTGCTCACCATTCCACTCCTCGGACTGGATACGTGTGATTATTTTCTCAGGTGAGCTTCCCAGAAGCCCTGAGCTTCTCCAGCACTGTCGACACAACACCAGTAAGTCAGACCCTTGTGTCAGGCCAGGTGCCTCCATGTGCATGACCCCCCCTCCGGGCGACCCCCACACGTGTATTTCCACCGTAAGCCTCCTCGAGCAGGTATTTTCCCTTGGCAACCTTGCCACCCTGGGGTTAAAAGTCCACCTTTGGCTGGTTCCCCAGAATTTTCCATATGCAGCCCGTAGTGGTCGTATGTGTATTACTAAGTCCTCCCTACGGGTAGGCATCTTGGCGCATGTTCCTCCCGGAATATGCTTCCCAGTGTACCTTGGTATTCCTGTGATTAAGTGGGAGTCCTTCGTCTGTACTATTCTTACGACAGGGAGCTCGCACTTACGCAGGGCACTGGAAGACAGCCGAGTGGCGGGATTATATTGGGACCCCCATTCGTCAGTCACTGACGTTACTTGGAATGACTGAACGAAAGGGAACGTCTCAGTTACGTATATGTAACCCTCGTTCCCTGAGGAGGGAAAGGAGATGTAACGTCCCTCTGCCACTTCCGCTGTACTGCTGGAACAGTCTTGGCTCCTCAGCAGGTAAACATAATGCGATGCGCCAGTGTACTTCCTTATATACCCACGCTGTGGGGCGGAGTTACGCTATGCAAATTCTGCATGCCCATGGCACTGGCACTGCCATTGGGCGTTTTTCTAGATCTCGAAGATGATAGGCTTCTAGGTGAAACCCCCATTCGTCAGTCACTGACGTTACGTCTCCGTTCCCTCCTCAGGGAACGAGGGTTACATACGTAACCGAGACGTTTCTGGCTGTTCAGACTGTTTGAAATGGGTTCTAATTGTTGCTGCCAACAGAAAAGGGCTAGATGCAACCCAGAATACAACTCTGTTCATTCTCATGATGCGAAGCATCATCGGGGATCATCGGTGACAAGGGATCATCGGTCCATAAGAACCTCACAACATCTCTGTCCCTCTCTTTCAGTCCAATCTGCAGAAAAGCCTTTGCAATATCAGATGTGAAGGCGACCTTGTGAAGGCGGAACTTATGGAGTAAGTCTGGGTTTAAGTTATTAAGGCCCAATAAGCAAACAGTCATTGAGGGAGGGCGAACCCTCTTTGTGTGACGATGCATCAAACACTATTCTCAATTTGGTTGTTGCCTTATCGTCTCGGATTACTGGATGGTGTGGCATGTCATACTTCGCTGTGCTGGTCTGCTCTGCTGTTTGTGTGTACTCTACCTCCTCACATATCTCTTGCTGCAGATATTCTTGAATCACATCACTGCAAGTTGTCAGTTCTAAATCTTTTCTTGGGTGTTTCAAACCTCTTTCTTGCAACGTTGCCATTGTCTTTAAGCTCTGATGGGTCTCTGCCCCATTTCCATGGCAACTCAACTTGGTAGCATCTGTTCTTAAAGTCAAGTCAAGTCACCTTTATTTATATAGTGCTTTTAACAAGTCCAATTGTTTCAAAGCAGCTTCACATTGTTAACAGGAAAATAATGCAACAGAATACCGTCTAGATACCGTAAAGCCTCGGCCATGTCTGCACCATGGCATCCAACCCCAGCAGAGCTGGATGCATGAGGGAGAACCACAGAGGACAGTGGGACATCTCTCGAGATGCGAACAGATCCACTTCCACTGGGCCGTACCTCTCGCATATGGACTTCGACACATCTGGGTAAAGTCTCCATTCCTCGGTCCTCGGCCCCTGCCTCAACAGGATGTCTGCTCCCTGATTCTGGTTCCCGGGGACATACATCGCTCTGAGAGATGACAGTCTCCCCTGGGACCACAGGAGGATCTGATGCACCAGTCTGCATAGAGAGTTAGACCTCAGACCCCCCTGATGGTTCAGGTACGTGACTACTGACATATTGCCGGAGCACACCAGAACATGGTAACCCCTGAGATCTGTGAGGAAGCCCTTCAGAGCCCTGAACACAGCCATCTCCAGGCAATTTATGTGCCATGAATGATGATGGTCCTGCCACAGACCCTGGGTAAAGCGGCTGTCCATGACTGTGCCCCAACCAGTGAGGGAGGTGTCTGTCGAAATGGATTTCCGGCGACATGACGCTCCCAACACTTGCCCTTGGGACAGAAACCAAGGTTTCTTCCATATTGATAGGGAACGAAGGCATCTGCGTGTTACCCTGATCATACGGAATGGACACATTCCTCGGGGAAAACCCCTTGGCTTTCAGCCACCACTGCAGTGGTCTCATGTACAGCAGGCCAAAAGGTATTACGTTGGACGCAGCTGCCATGAGCCCCAGCAGTCTTTGAAACTGCTTTACAGTGATGTTGCGGCCTAGCTTCATGCTGGAGACCATCGCCCGTATGGACTCGATGTGTGCAGGAGACATTTGTGCCTGCATCGTCGTCGAGTCCCATACTACTCCCAGGAATGTGGTCCTCTGAGAGGGCATCAACCCCAAGCTCTGAATGTGGCCAAGGACGACATCTCAATGCCGAACTGCCGTTTGAGCCAATATGAGCCAGTCGTCGCTATAGTTCAGTACACGGATGTCCCTGGAGTCTTAGTGGAGCCAGAGCTGCATCCATGCACTTTGTAAACATGCGAGGGGAAAGAGCTAGGCCAAATGGAAGAACCCAATATTGGAATGCTTCGCCCCCAAAAGCGAGCCTCAGGAACTTCCTGTGAGAAGGACTGATGGAAACATGGAAGTATGCATCCTTTAGATCTATCGTGACAAACCAATCCTCAGACCGAATTTGATTCACGATGATAGGTATTGTGAGCATCTTGAACCTGAACCTCCTCAGTGGCCGAACTGCAGTCTGTACCCCTTTTCTACAGTGTGGAGGACCCATGGCGACACATTCAACAGGCGTTGCCACGACTGGAAAAAATCTACCAAGGGAATCATCCTCTCGAGGCTGACCTCGGGTGTTTTTTGAATACCGTTCTCGACCCCCTGAAGCGGCTGACCGGCAGGGAGAGGTTGTTGATGATTTCTGGTGTGCGGACGCCTGCCTGCCCGAAACCTCTCGGGCAGACGAGGTAGTGCGCGTACGCTGGAAACCGATGTGGCCCGAAGTGTCATTGACGGCGGGATTACCACATTCATTTCCAGAGGGCTGCCCCTAGGACCTCTTCCCCAAAGCCTTCCTCGCCTGAAGGACGGCCCTCAGGTCACCCTTCTGCTGGGTTGGTTTTGGGCGAGAACGCCGCCTCTGTTGCCAAGCTCCCTGAGAAGAGGCGGCACTCTTCTTCTGTACCTCACGGTACGAGGAACTTGATGACGGCAGGGGCTGGTCGGTCTTAGAACCAGCCCCTTTAGACTTGGAATGGTGAGGGATGAACTGCTGAAATGCCGCAGATTGCCTGGCCTCTTTGCCTCCTGAAACCTGTTGACAACCATATTGACAGCATCGCCGAACAGGCCAGAAGGCGAAGAGGAGCATCAAGGAGAAACGTTTTATCCTTCTCCTTGATGCCCGACAGATTCAACCACAGATGCCTCTCCGTGGCCACCATTGCTAACATGGAGCGGCCCACAGTGCGGGCCATCTCCTCTGTGACACGGAGAGACAAATCTGTCGCTCTGCGGAGCTCAGCCACATCCTCAGGTGTGGGTCCCTTGCCCTCATCCAAGTCTTTCAGGACCTGCCGCCATATACGCCCTGCCCACCATTGCAGATGTATCCCTACATGGCTTGGTGGGCAGCACCAGGGTTTTCAGGGAAGATGCCATATCAGGTAACTGGCCCGGCGTTGAGGTTGTGACCTGTGCTGCAGGAAGCGCTCATCCAGCTTACTTTTTACTACTGTCACTTCCTGCCTTTCTGATGGCCAGCTAATGTTTAGTCTGGCCACCGCACGAGTCACAACCTCGACAAGCTCCTCATAAGCAGGCATGTGAGGTGATGAGTGAGCCTCAACATCACCCGCCTCAATACTGAGCACATCCACATCCTCAGATGCAGACAGCTCAAACATCGGACCCTCTCCTAGTGCAGAAGAAGCCGCAGCACGGGCTTCTGCACGGGGAGGAAGGGCATCAGAACTGTCTGATGCCTCGGCAGTCCCGATCACATCAGCCAGCTCTCACTGCAATCTGCCGCACCACCTCAGAGGACGCAGGACCTGAACCGCGGCGAACGCGAGCCTGGCTGGCCTCGTCAAACATGGCCAAGCAGGAGCGCAGCACTCTGATTGATAGTGATTCACAGTGCAGTCCTCGAAAGCTGACCAAGCGTGCTGCACTCCCAAGCAGTTCACACCCATGATGTAGCGAGGGCAGGGGTGCACACATTTCTTGAACTGCTCACTCATCATTTTCTTTTCACAAACTCTTTCACACAGATTTAAATCAAAGTTCACAGTCACACAACACACAGCGCATTGCTGAAGAACAAAAAAGCTAGCGCTGTTGTGAACTGGCGTCCCTTTATACTTCCGGGTATGGCGTCACATACTACGTCATGACGTAGCACCAATCAAGATTGGTCTTAGTTTCATCCATGCTTCAGACGCACAACGCTAAGGGAGCGTCCACAAAGTGACGTTCCAATGCAGTGTGAGTTCCCTTAAAAGGGAAATCGCACTGTTGTCATGGCACCCAGGATAAGCACGCACCATTTTGAGAAATCAGACTCAATAGAAACAAATGCGACTCTCGTCTCTTTTAACCTTTTCCAGAATGTATATGATATATTCCTGTATGTATGCAAGTCCCCTATGTTATACTAGTATGTTATATTAGTGTGAGTAATGTTAACGTAATTTTAAATGCTTGTAATCATGTGGAAGAATATATCTCTGCTTTAATATCTTCCAGCCATATGCTTCCTTGTATGTAAAGAAAACTCTCTGTGAGCCTGAACTAGAGAAATATATTGTTATACGATAAAATGTATCATACTATTGTTACCATCCTTTGGATTAAAAATTACCCAATCTGACACCATCATAAAACATGCAAATTAGGTTGTAAAACAGACAAGGAAAACCTGGCCCTGTGCTTCCCTCTGGCTTTGCCCTGGTCCTCTGCTGGGACTCCAGACTGCCTGAGCCTCCCTGGCTCAACCCTCCCATCCCTCCCTGTTCCCTTCTATAGACTTTCTGGGCTGTCCTGCTGACTCTGACTTGGCTCCCTTCCGTTTTGATTTTCCTGTCTTATCTGTCTTGTGTTGTCTTGTTCCTGTCTTGTTTTTGGTGTTCCTCGTTAGGGATGCCAGGAGGCGTCCGTTTTGTGGAGGCCTAGTGTCAGGGTTCTGTCACTTCGGTCTAGTTTATTCTTGGTTTTGTGACAGAGCCCTGACACTCCTGTATTTGTCTTGTCTTTGTGAGCGTATTTTTTTCCGTACCCATGTTAACGGATTACATCTTTCACACTGCACACGGTTTCGGTCCGTCAGTGCATTCCAGGAGCGGTGCGTATACAGCAGGTCAGCGATCGTTTCCGCACAATTTTTCGAGTCTATTTTTTGCTGTGCTGCATGTGCTGAATTAAAGTGACAGCGCATTGTCCGCATTAAAACACACATGTATTGATGCGAAAATCTAGTAATTCCACCACAGATGCAGATAATGTAAAGTCTACACTGTTTCAAAGTCAACACATGGCTTTTTGCCTTGGGTAGGCTAAAGCAAGGAAAACGGCATTCAGGTAAACAAGGAGAAATAATGGAGAGCACTTGTTCTTTATGACCTGCAGGATTTCTTGTAAAAAGATTTAAAAACGAAAGAAAAGACGAGAGTCAGCTGTTTTTGTCTATTGTAATTTCTAATTTAAAATGTTTGTTATTTTAACATGGTCTATAACCTATGATTTGCCACTTACGTGAGCAACGTAATATATAAATCTAAAGTAGGTACTATATAAATATAAAGTAATGAATTGAATAAAATGTTGTTTAAATGTAGTGCGTTTAAACATATCTATAAAAGAGTGTATAGGCCTACAAAGAGAATTGCAATGCTGACAAGCCATGTTCAGTAACAACTTTTGGATTGTAAATAAAAATTATTTAATACATGTTGTGTGTTGTGGTTATACAACCACGGATCCGTTATGTACTGCAAACGGCATATGTAAAAGCACAACAGCCCGTGCTGCTCCTGCACCGCATACGTACTGCAGACGGAGTACTATGTGTGAAACAGGCGTGAGAGGTCTACACTCTCCCATGAGAATGTTGACATACTAATCTTTTTGGGGAAAAAATTGTCATTATAAGCTCAGGCCCATTTTCACGTTTTTCACGTTACACTTTAACAACTGAGTACAATTTGATTTATTCAGCTGGTTATTTATTTATTTATTTTATTTTTGTTAAAACCATAATCATATGTTATTTTTGTTAACACCAAAAGTTCCTTGTTAACCTATAAACCAGGTTGATGACACCGAAAGTTTTCATGTAATAAATGGAAAGCAAATAAAAATGGTCTCCTCCCCCTTTTTTTCTGATCCGAAAAATTATCCGATCCGTGACTCATGATCCATAATGTGATCCGAAACGTGAGTACTAATAGCTAAATATGATCGACTTCCAATCGGATAGTCACAAAAATCAGATTTGGACTGACAGTCTGAACAAGGCTTAAAGCATCTGAGACAGAATGGTATGAATCAGTAATGAGTGTGATATTAAAGGGATAGTTCACCCAAAAATAAAAATTATATATATATATTTATAAAGCTTTATAATGGCAGTGAATGGCTGTTTCTGCTTTGAAGTCCATAAAAGTGCATCTATCCATCATAAAAGTGCTCTACACGGCTCCGGGGGGTTAATAAAGGCATTCTGAAGTGAAGTGATGCATTTGTTTATGAAAAATATCTATATTTAAAACTTTACAATCTGTATCTCTAACTTCCGCTAACTGTGGTACTCTGAACACTTTTGTATTCAGAAACGCATCATGTAACTGTAAGAGTTAAAAACTGACTATGCGCTTGTTTGTTAGGAAGTTTGGGAATTAACTAATTCTGTATCTAATACAGCTGTCACGTCACGTGACAAAAGAACAAGACTAAGATGAGTCAGACCCGAAGAGAGGTGAACTAATCATTTCTTTTTCCGGTATAGACAGCATAGCCTCTATGGGGCTGTCACTGGATGAACGAACAACTCGGATTCAAACCCGAAGACTCGAGACGTGAAGTAATCAATTATGTTTCCTACAGAACCTATGGGATGTTGCGCATGCGCGATCAACACAAAATGAACGAATCACTCTCTGAGTTTGTTGTTCCCAAGTCATATCAAAATGAACGAATCATTCATTACCGACCCATCACTACCAGTGAACGCACGTACAACAAGTTACAGTTTGTAAAGTTTTAAAAATATATATTTTTCCTACACAAACGCATCACTTCGCTTCTGAAAAAAAGAAAGAAAAAAGACAATGATCAAAAGTTACAAAAGTAATACAGTAGTTTACTCACCACCACTCGTGTCATGTTGTCAGGGAGCGTGTCAATGGACAGCCCATTGATCGGCTCTTGTCCAGTTCTGTTCTGAGTGTGTCTGCTGGGATCTTGCTGGTCTCTTTTTGTTCTTTGGATATTTGATGGACCTCCATCAGTCTTTTCTGACTGCCCATGAATTATACCTGACATTAAAACAAAACAAAAAATGCATGTTATCTTAGCTTAAGCATGAATGTGGTCTTAAAGTTATTGTATTGCAGAGTTAAAGTTGGCATGAATTGAAAATTCATCTTAATGCATGTTATTGATCTTATTGTGACCAAGTTATGCATGCAAAAGTTTCATTCTTAAAAAAAATATTCTTAATGAATTTCCGTCCTTCAGATGAGACGTTAAACCGAGGTCCTAACTCTCTGTGGTCATTAAATGTCCTTCGAAAAAAAAAGAAAAGGGGTGTAACCCTGGCATCCCGGCCAAATTTGCCCATTGGTCTCTGTCCATCATGGCTTCTTAATCATCCCCATATACTGATTGGCTTCATCACCCTGTCTCCTCTCCACCAATAAGCTGGTGTGTGTGGTGAGCATTCTGGCGCAATATGGCTGCCGTCACATCATCCAGGTGGATGCTGCACATTGGTGGCTTGTGAGGAGATTCCGCACTGCTATATGTAAAAGCGCTTTGAGTACCCAGAAAAGTAATATTATTAGGGCCCAAGCCCTGAAAGGGCGAAGGCCTTATTGTTCTTCTAAGGATTATTAGGGCCCAAGCCCTGAAAGGGCGAAGGCCCTATTGTTCTTCTAAGGATTATTATTATTAGGGCCCAAACCCTGAAAGGGCGAAGGCCCTATTGTTCTTCTAAGGATTATTATTAGGGCCCAAGCCCTGAAAGGGCGAAGGCCCTATTGTTCTTCTAAGGATTATTATTATTATTATTATTATTATTATTATTATTATTATTATTATTAGGCCCAAGCCTGAAAGGGCGAAGGCCCTATTGTTCTTCTAAGGATTATTATTAGGCCCAAGCCTGAAAGGGCGAAGGCCCTATTGTTCTTCTAAGGATTATTAGGCCCAAGCCTGAAAGGCGAAGGCCCTATTGTTCTTCTAAGGATTATTATTATTATTATTAGGCCCAAGCCTGAAAGGGCGAAGGCCCTATTGTTCTTCTAAGGATTATTATTATTATTATTATTATTATTATTATTATTATTATTATTATTATTATTAGGGCCCAAGCCTGAAAGGCGAAGGCCCTATTGTTCTTCTAAGGATTATTATTATTATTATTATTATTATTATTATTATTATTTTTTTCTTTCGCCTTTTTGGCCTTTTTGGGGCCCTTAACATGCTCGAAAACTCTTGAAACTTTGCACACTCGTCGGAACGCGGCCATCAGGGTTTGGGCTGGGTTTGGTACCGGGCGTGGCAGGGGCTCGACAGCGCCCCTTGAAAAAAAAAAAAAACTGTCCATAAATCAAAAACGCTTGCATGTATTAGTATGAAACTCGGTATACATATAGAACTCTCATCGGGCCGAACAACATCCGCGCTCTAAGTTATGCGTCAGCCCAACAGGAAGTGAGCTATTATGGGTCGTTTTAAAACGCATACTGTGGAATTTGAAATACTCCTCCTAGGCGATTAACCCGATCAGCACCAAACTCGGTCAGCATGAAGTCAAGGCATTGAGGATGCTAAATTGCGAACGGATTTTTGATATCTCGAACGGTTTGGCCGTGGCAGGAGACGAATTTATGGCGAGAAATGGGAAACAGGAAGTGTGTTATAACTTCTGCATACATTGACTGATTTGGATGAAACTTCAGCTGTGTGTTCGTTGTAGTGGGGGGGTTCGTTTTATCTACAGTCACCAAACTCTGTATATTTATTGTTCTCATCAAGCCGGACATCTTTCTAATTTACAGTCATTAGCTCTGACCAACAGGAAGTCAGATATTTTGGTTTGAATTTGGAATTTTGGATAAATCAGGCTCTGAGTTATTATAAACTATTCGTAGGAGATGCATGGAATCGACACCAAACTCGGTCAACATGAAACAAAGACACTGAAGATGCTATAGTGCGAACGATTATAGGATATCTCAAACGCTGCTGCTATGGCGAGGGATTAAATGAAGGACAAAAAAGGGAAACAGAAAATGTCTAATTTCTTGTAAAATCATTGTTTGATTTAAATGAAATTAAGATTGTATGTTCGGTAATTGAACCTGGGTGAATTTAAAATTGATGTACTATTTTTCAGATCAATATATTTATTTTATTGAATATATTTCATCTGAATCTTATTTTGTCTGCCCTCCCTTCATTGTCCAAAAGATGTCACTGTTGACTTAGTAATGAATCAAAAATCCCTGTTTGCCTCTTTGTCTCTAGCTCTGTGTGTGTGTGTGTGTGTGTGTGTGTGTGTGTGTGTGTGTGTGTGTGTGTGTGTGTGTGTGTGTTTTCTATACAAGATACATGGGCTTTACAGAAGGTCATGTGCTGTGTTTGCAAAGATCACGTATTATGCTTGTCTTTTAAATGAATTATTTACTGATAGAATTCAAATTTATTAAAAAAGTAAATTTCACATGATTTTATAAAAGTGGCTGTTTATAATAAGCTTCCATAAAATTTAGACACTCATCTTACTCTTACCTGACACTGATATTAAAATCGACGTTGCAGTTTCTGTGATTTGGCTCCATTTATTAATTTTGTAATTAACACTTTTTATTGGATACCTCCCATATTTAAAAGAAAGCACGCTTTTGGTGCATGAGATTGGTGAACAAACAGTAGCTAAGGTAGGTCAAAAACACATGAAGAGAAATGTTAGGATAATACAACATCAGCATTCAGACGGTATTCTGCACTCATTTGAAATTGACCTTTGACATCATCTGACATGAAATTCATCTAAATTGAATTGATCTCATAGATGTTGTGGTTTGTGGTCATAGCAGCACCGACTGCTGCAGTTAATGAGGGGGAATTCAAATGACTTTGACAGTCATTTTATTAAAACATTATTTTCACTGTAAAAATAAATAAACAACTTGCCTAATGTACTTTACGTAATGATGATTGATCTTAAGATATTTTAACATATAATATGTGTTGTGCGTACCCATGTTTACACGTACACAACAATAGAGTTTAGATGCGTTTCATATCATAGGCTATCACAAATAACTATCACTTTAGTCTGAAAAAAAGTTTTTTAAAAAAACTATACAAATACCTTGAATTAAACACTGGCCTTCTGGACTTACGAATTTTTGAGCTGCAAAAGATAACTTTGCAAATATTTAAACGTGACCTATTATATCCTATGACAATAAAATTAATCTATATTTCAATGACATCATGGGTGTGGCTTGTGGTCATAGTGGCACCAGCTGCTGCGGTAAATGTGGCATATTTAAAATATTTGTAAAAAAATATTCTCCTATTTAAATGCATATTGCCTGTCGTGCACAGTTTCCCCGAAGCCACCGGGGTGGCGGTGCCACCGGCTTGGGCCCGTCATCGCTGCTCGCAGCTTTAATTATTATTATTATTATTATTATTATTATTATTATTATTATTATTATTATTATTATTTTTCTTTCGCTTTTTTGGCCGTTTTGGGGCCCTTAACATGCTCGAAAACTCTTGAAACTTTGCACACTCGTCGGAATGCGCGGCCATCAGGGTTTGGGCTGGGTTTGGTACCCGGGCGTGGCAGGGGGGCTCGACAGCGCCCCCTTGAAAAAATAAATAAAACTGTCCATAAATCAAAAACGCTTGCATGTATTAGTATGAAACTCGGTACACATATAGAGCTCATCGGGCCGAAAAACGTTCGCGGTCTAAGTTATGCGTCAGCCCAACAGGAAGTGAGCTATTACGGGTCGTTTTAAAACGCATACTGTGGAATTTGAAATACTCCTCCTATGCGATTAACCCGATCAGCACAAAACTCGGTCAGCATGAAGTCAAGGCATTGAGGATGCTAAATTGCGAGCGGATTTTTGATATCTCGAACGGTTTGGCCGTGGCAGGAGACGAATTTATGGCGAGAAATGGGAAACAGGAAGTGTGTTATAACTTCTGCATACATTGACCGATTTGGATGAAACTTCATATATATGTTCGTTGTAAGAGGCCGATCACATGGATATGACTTTTGTGAGTCAAAGTTATAGCGCCACCAACTGGCAGCAGGAAGTGCTTGTTTTATCAAAAATGCTTTGAATCACCATCTTATTCTCACCCAATTTACTTCAAACTTCATCAGTATAATGTCAAAACATGGCAGATATAGACATATGAATGGATTCCTGATATTTTAAATTCTGTTGCCGTGGCAACGTGTCAAAGTTGAATAATCTTTTAGGGTGTTTTTGAGACTCTTAGCATGCTTGAAATGGCATGAAACTCAACACACACATCAGTGATGCCTTCCAGTAGATATGGCCAAAGTCTTAGAAATGGGCGTGGTGGAGGGGCTCAGTAGCGCCACCTTTTGACAAAAGTGGAGGGGTTAGTTTTATCTACAGTCACCAAACTCTGTATATATATTGTTCTCATCAAGCTGGACATCTTTCTAATTTACAGTCATTAGCTCTGACCAACAGGAAGTCAGATATTTTGGTTTGAATTTGGAATTTTGGATAAATCAGGCTCTGAGTTATTTATAAACTATTTGTAGGAGATGCATGGAATCGACACCAAACTCGGTCAACATGAAACAAAGACACTGAAGATGCTATAGTGCGAACGATTATAGGATATCTCAAACGGTGCTGCTATGGCGAGGGATTAAATAAAGGACAAAAAAGGGAAACAGAAAATGTCTAATTTCTTGTTAAATCATTGTTTGATTTAAATTAAATTAAGATTGTATGTTCGGTAATTGAACCTGGGTGAATTTAAAATGGATGTACTATTTTTCAGATCAATATATTTATTTTATTTAATATATTTCATCTGAATCTTATTTTGTCTGCCCTCCCTTCAATGTCCAATAGATGGCACTGTTGACTTAGTTTTGATGGGGACAAAAAACCTGTTTCCCTCTCTGTCTCTGTCTCTCTCTGTGTGTGTGTGTGTGTGTGTGTGTGTGTGTGGAGGGGGGGATGGGTGGCTGACAGCTAAAGCATGCCAATCTGTCTCTGCATTCCCTTTCTATGTGTGTGTGTGTGTGTGTGTGTGTGTGTGGTGAGGGGGATGGGTGGCTGACAGCTAAAGCATGCCAATCTGTCTCTGCATTCTCTTTCTATGTGTGTGTGTGTGTGTGTGTGAGGGGAGATGGGTGGCTGACAGCTAAAGCATGCCTCTCTGTCTATGCCTCTGGCTCTTTCTCTCTCTGTGTGTGTGTGTGTGTGTGTGTGTGTGTGTGTGTGTGTGTGTGTGTGTGTGTGTGTGTGTGTGTGTGTGTGTGTGTGTGTGTGTGTGTGTGAGGAGGGGGATGGGTGGCTGACAGCTAAAGCATGCCAATCTGTCTCTGCATTCTCTTTCTATGTGTGTGTGTGTGTGTGTGTGTGTGTGTGTGTGTGTGTGTGTGTGTGTAAGGGGGATGGGTGCACCTGCAGTATTCTGAATGTCATTCTGAACTCGATTTGAAGAGCACTGCAATATAGTTTTATATGATTAGTTTAATAATTATGTTAATAAAAATATAAAAGACCTTTAGATACATACTGGACTTAAGGACTTTAAAAATGTAAGCTGCAAAAGATAACTTTGCACTCATTTCAAAGGGACCTATGACATCATCTGACATGAAACTCATCTAAATTGAATTGATCTCATAGATGCTGTGGTTTGTGGTCATAGCAGCACCGACTGCTGCAGTTAATGAGGTGAATTCAAATGACTTTGACAGTCATTTTATTAAAACATTATTTTAGCTACAAAAAAGAAATAAATAAACAACTTGCCTAATGTACTTTACGTAATGATGATTGATCTTAAGATGTTTTAATGTATAATATGTGTTGTGCGTACCCATGTTTACACGTACACAACAATAGAGTTTAGATGCGTTTCATTTCATGGGCTATCACGAATAACTATCACTTTAGTGTGACAAAAAGTTTAAAAAAAAAAACTATACAAATGCCTTGAATTAAATACTGGCCTTCTGGACTTACGAATTTTTGAGCTGCAAAAGATAACTTTGCGCATATTTGAAAGTGACCTATTATATCCTATGACAATAAAATTAATCTATATTTCAATGACATCATGGGTGTGGCTTGTGGTCATAGTGGCACCATCTGCTGCGGTAAATGTGGCATATTTAAAATATTTGTAAAAAAATATTCTCCTGTTTAAATGCATATTGCCTGTCATGCACAGTCGCCCTGAAGCCACCGGGGTGGCGGTGCCACCGGCTTGGGCCCGTCATCGCTGCTCGCAGCTTTAATTATTATTATTTTTCTTTCGCCTTTTTGGCCTTTTTGGGGCCCTCAACATGCTCGAAAACTCTTGAAACTTTGCACACGCGTCGGAACGCGCGGCCATCAGGGTTTGGGCTGGGTTTGGTACCGGGGGCGTGGCAGGGGCTCGACAGCGCCCCTTGAAAAAAAAAAAAAAAAAAACTGTCCATAAATCAAAAACGCTTGCATGTATTAGTATGAAACTCGGTACACATATAGAACTCATCGGGCCGAAAAACTTTCGCGCTCTAAGTTATGCGTCAGCCCAACAGGAAGTGAGCTATTATGGGTCGTTTTAAAACGCATACTGTGGAATTTGAAATACTCCTCCTAGGCGATTAACCCGATCAGCACCAAACTCGGTCAGCATGAAGTCAAGGCATTGAGGATGCTAAATTGCGAGCGGATTTTTGATATCTCGAACGGTTTGGCCGTGGCAGGAGACAAATTTATGGCGAGAAATGGGAAACAGGAAGTGTGTTATAACTTCTGCATACATTGACCGATTTGGATGAAACTTCAGATATGTGTTCGTTGTAAGAGGCCGATCACATGGATATGACTTTTGTGAGTCAAAGTTATAGCGCCACCAACTGGCAGCAGGAAGTGCTTTTTTATCAAAAATGCTTTGAATCACCATCTTATTCTCACCCGATTTACTTCAAACTTCATCAGCATAATGTCAAAACATGGCAGATATAGACATATGAATGGATTCCTGATATTTTAAATACTATTGCCATGGCAACGTGTCAAAGTTGAATAATCTTTTAGGGTGTTTTTGAGACTCTTAGCATGCTTGAAATGGCATGAAACTCAACACACACATCAGTGATGCCTTCCAGTAGATATGGCCAAAGACTTAGAAACGGGCGTGGTGGAGGGGCTCAGTAGCGCCACCTTTTGACAAAAGTGGGGGGGTTAGTTTTATCTACAGTCACCAAACTCTGTATATATATTGTTCTCATCAAGCCGGACATCTTTCTAATTTACAGTCATTAGCTCTGACCAACAGGAAGTCAGATATTTTGGTTTGAATTTGGAATTTTGGATAAATCAGGCTCTGAGTTATTATAAACTATTCGTAGGAGATGAATGGAATCGACACCAAACTCGGTCAACATGAAACAAAGACACTGAAGATGCTATAGTGCGAACGATTATAGGATATCTCAAACAGTGCTGCTATGGCGAGGGATTAAATGAAGGACAAAAAAGGGAAACAGAAAATGTCTAATTTCTTGTAAAATCATTGTTTGATTTAAATTAAATTAAGATTGTATGTTCGGTAATTGAACCTGGGTGAATTTAAAATGGATGTACTATTTTTCAGATCAATATATTTATTTTATTTAATATGTTTAATCTGAATCTTATTTTGTCTGCCCTCCCTTCCATGTCCAAAAGATGGCACTGTTCTCTTAGTTATGATGAAAAAAAAAAACCCTCTTTGTCTACCTCTGGCTCTGCCTATGGCTCTG
Source organism: Paracanthobrama guichenoti (assembly GCA_018749465.1). NCBI lineage: Eukaryota > Metazoa > Chordata > Actinopteri > Cypriniformes > Gobionidae > Paracanthobrama > Paracanthobrama guichenoti. Next base: position 12,429,608 of record CM031954.1, read on the forward strand.
TGTGTGTGTGTGTGTGTGTGTGTGTGTGTGTGTGTGTGTGTGTGTGTGTGTGTGTGTGTGTGTGTGTGTGTGAGAGGGGATGGGTGGCTGACAGCTAAAGCATGCCTCTCTGTCTATGCATTCTCTTTCTGTGTGTGTGTGTGTGTGTGTGTGTGTGTGTGTGTGTGTGTGTGTGTGTGTGGAGAGGGGGATGGGTGGCTGACAGCTAAAGCATGGCTCTCTGTCTTTGCATTCTCTTTCTGTCTCTGTGTGTGTGTGTGTGTGTGTGTGTGTGTGTGTGTGTGTGTGTGAGTGGGGATGGGTGGCTGACAGCTAAAGCATGGCTCTCTGTCTTTGCATTCTCTTTCTGTCTCTGTGTGTGTGTGTGTGTGTGTGTGTGTGTGTGTGGGGGGGATGGGTGGCTGACAGCTAAAGCATGCCTCTCTGTCTATGCATTCTCTTTCTGTCTCTGTGTGTGTGTGTGTGTGTGTGTGTGTGTGTGTGTGTGTGTGTGTGTGTGTGTGTGTGTGTGTGTGTGTGTGTGTGTAAGGGGAATGGGTGCACCTGCAGTATTCTGAATGTCATTCTGAACTCGATTTGAAGAGCACTGCAATATAGTTTTATATGATTAGTTTCATAATTATGTTAATAAAAATATAAAAAGACCTTTAGATAAATACTGGACTTAAGGACTTTAAAAAATGTAAGCTGCAAAAGATAACTTTGCACTCATTTCAAAGGGACCTATGACATCATCTGACATGAAATTCATCTAAATTGAATTGATCTCATAGATGTTGTGGTTTGTGGTCATAGCAGCACCAACTGCTGCAGTTAATGAGGTGAATTCAAATGACTTTGACAGTCATTTTGTTAAAACATTATTTTAGGTACAAAAAATAAATAAACAGCTTGCCTAATGTACTTTACGTAATGATGATTGATCTTAAGATATTTTAATGTATAATATGTGTTGTGCGTACCCATGTTTACACGTATGCAACAATAGAGTTTAGATGCGTTTCATTTCATAGGCTATCACAAAGAACTATCACTTTAGTGTGAAAAAAAGTTTAAAAAAAAAACTATACAAATACATTGAATTAAATACTGGCCTTCTGGACTTATGAATTTTTGAGCTGCAAAAGATAACTTTGCGCATATTTTCTGAGTTCATTAAACAACTGTGGTGAGTTGGATTAGTAAATAGACTCCATCAAACAACTTTGGTAAATTGGATTAATCAACAAATATGGTAAGCCATGTCTTCTTCTCCAGTCATTGTCACTTGCACCGCATGTTTCATGTTTAGTGTATCTGTCTCCGTTGGCGAGCAGGGCTTCACATGTGATAAATGTAAGGAGAAAGTCAGGCTGACGGAGAAGATTTCAGAATTAGAGACATGCATCCAGACTTTATTTGAGACTAGTGAGAATGTAACAGATTTAGACACTTTGGATGTGACTAGCTTAGTGAACTCTGTACATTATTCGGTTCTGGCTGTAGAACCCAGACAGCAGGGCAACAGGGTAACGGTGAGATGGCATAGTCGCGGATCAAAAAACCACTCCTCCGTTCCAATTAGGTTCTCCCCACTCAGTGAAGCACCCACTGAGTATCCTGTTGAAAGTTCCCTAGTTATTGGCGATTCTATTACACGGAACATAAAAATAGAGACACCAGCCACCATAGTCACATGTTTACCGGGAGCCAGAGCTCCTGACATCAAAACAAATTTAAGAGTGCAGGCTAAAGCTAATCATAAATTCTCTATGATTATTCTTTTCGATTATTATTCACGTCAGCACTAACAATGTTCGACTTCGCCAGTCGAAGATCACCAAAATTAACATTAAAGAGGTGTGTGAACTACGATGTCTACAAAGTACGATGTCTCAAAAAGTTTATTGTTCTGGTCCCCTCACCGTTAAAAGGAGTGATGAGATACTTAGCAGACTATCCTCACTCAATGGCTGGTTGTCTAAGTGGTGTCTGCAAAATAACAATAGACAAATCATAGATCATAGACAATTGGAAAAGCTTTGGGGCAGACCTGATCTGTTGAAGAAGGATGGCATCCATCCTTCTTGGAGTGGTGGCGCTCTTCTCTCTAGTAATTTGGCACATAGTCTTAGAGCTAAATCTTGATTTACTGAGGCCCAGGTCAGGAAGCAGACAAACTGGCTAAACCGACCATCTGCTAGCTGTCTCACGTCACCAGAATCAGATAAATCCCAACACATAGAGACTCTTTCACCTAGATATCATCACATAGAGACTGTGTCTGTTCCCCGAATTAATACAAAAAAACAAAAAACTGAATTGATGTCCAACAAATAAACAACAGATATAATATAGATGAACAAATGATAAAGCTCAGGTTGCTGAATATTCAATCCCTTTCCCCAAAAGCACTTATTGTTAATGATATGATTACAGATAATCTAGATGTGCTGTGCTTGACAGAAACCTAGCTAAAACCTAACGACTATATTACTTTAAATGAGTCCACCCCCTAAAATGAATTTGTAAAAAAAAGCTCCACAAGTAGTAACCTAGAATACTGTCAAACACTTGATGGCTGGTCTGTCAGGTCCTCGTCGTCAGTTAGAAACCTGGGTGTGCTCTTTGAGACCAATCTTTCATTTGAAAGCCACGTTTCTAGCATCTGTAAAACTGCATTCTACCATCTTAAAAATATATCTAAATTACGGCGCATGCTTTCAATGCAAAATGCTGAACAGTTAGTTAATGCGTTCATGACCTCAAGGCTAGATTATTGTAATGCTCTACTGGGTGGTTGCCCTGCTCGCTTAATAAACAAACTCCACCTGGTCCAAAACTCAGCAGCTTGAGCTCTTACTAGAACCAGGAAGTATAACCATATTAGCCCGGTTCTGTCAACAATGCACTGGCTCCCTATTAAACATCGTATACATTTTAAAATCTTGCTTATTACTTACAAAGCACCAAGTGGTTTAGCTCCCTAGTATTTGAGCGAGCTCTTAACGCATTATACTCCATCATGTCTATTGCGGTCTCAAAACTCTGGCCAGTTGATAATCCCTAGAATATCAAAATCAACTGCAGGCGGTCGATCCTTTTCCTGTTTAGCACCCAAACTCTGGAACAGTCTTGCTAGCATTGTTCAGGAAGCAGACACACTCTGTCAGTTTAAATCTAGACTAAAAACGCATCTCTTTACTATGGCATACACAAAGAACATTATCAATCTCTATTATTCAAATCAGTTAAATGATTGTTAGGCTGCATTAGCTAGGTCAGCCGGAACCAGGAACACTTCCCATAACACCTGATGTACTCGTTACATCATAAGAAGAATAGCATCTACGCTAATGTTAGTCTCTCTGTTTATCCCAAGGTTTACTGCAGTCAGCCGGATCCGGGCCGTATCTAGATCAGATGGTGGACATGTGCCTGGACATGACCAACGCATTCCTGAAATGTCTGCAGAGAGCGTGTCAATTAAACTCCCCCCTGTAAATGCCGCATCGACACGACATGCTCATTAAACCTGTCTCCAGCATGATGACTCCAATCTTTTGAACAATCTTACGAATATCTGTTTACCTAATATGACTTAAGACTTAAGCAATGTTGCCAGAATTATAATCATACACTGTTTGTTCGTCGGCCAGAGGAGAACTGGCACCCTGACTTTTGGTTCCTTGCCACTGTTGCCTTTGGCTTTTGGCTTGCTCAGTTGGGGACACCTAAATTTCAACTATATTACCGATCTCCCCGCATTGACACTATATGATAATTGAAATTAGCTGGATAACATCACCGTTTTCACCAGAGCGGCTGTACAGCCGAATCAAATTCTGTTGCATTATTTTAACACTGTTAAGCTGCTTTGAAACAATTGGACTTGTAAAAAGCGCTATATAAATAAAGGTGATTTGATTTGATTTAGATTTTAAATCCCAAATATTTTACTTATAACGTTAATCATTACCAATTATTCAGTTATTTGTATTTACTGAATACTGAATTGTGTTCGATGTCACAATATTACTGTTTTTTGTTTTAGCATGAGACTTCTTTCAAAAACATTAAAAATAGTACACTGCCAAAACTGCTCTCCTTAGTATTTTTGTCATTTACTAGATAAGTAAAATGACATAAGATATTTTTTCTTGTTTTGTTGAAAATAAAATCTAAATTAAGTGAGTTTTTGCTTAAAACAAGCAAAATTATCTGCCAATGGGGCAGAAAAAATAATCTTGTTTCTGATTGTAATCTTGTTCCTTGTATAAACAGAAATAAGATTATTTGTCGTACCCCATTGGCAGATTTTTGCAGTGTAGTCAAATCTTTTGATAATTTCAAATATAATAGGCCTTTGTAATGTGCCTTTGTTGACTACATTCTAAATAAACTACAACAAAATATATTTCCTTTGTCCTGTTGCTTAGCTCTCAGTCACATACCTGAAGTTCATTCATTATGCAGCTCATTATGCAACTCATTATGCAATCCTGTTATTCTCTCAGGTGTGATTCACAGCATTATTCATGAACATTCACGCCTCTTTGCATATGGCCTTTGTAAATAAAAAGTGTCTTAAAAAAATTAAATCAATGTATTATATGAATTAGCAGGTTCAATGATTCTCACATCAGTTTGAAGCAAAAACTCTAGGCAACAACACCCATTAGTCTAAAGTCTTGTGGACGCATATCCATTGTGTGTTTTGAGGCCTTAATAAAAAATAATAATAATAATTTCTTTCAAAAACCATATATAAACATTATTCTCTCAAAAATACAAGCATGTACATACATGTTGCTCACATATTATGGTAGCCCAGTTTGTGTTGAATACAGTGTAATGACACTTTTGCCATTAATGTGTTTATAAGCAACTGAAAAAAGCACAAATATCAGAGCATGTAAAACTTCTAAAGGGCCCCAAAACAGCTCAGACATGCAGCTTCTCATTGGCTCATGTCTGAGCAAGGGAGCCTTGAGCCAACGCCCAGGAGGAAGCTACACCTCTAGTTGAGTGTGCTCGCAACCTGAACGGGCAAGGCATGTCTTGCGATTGGTACGCTAAGACAATAGCATACACTATCCAATGGGCCAACCTCTGCTTGGAGACAGCCTTTCCCTTCTGCTGGCCTCCATAACAGACGAAGAGCTGTTCTGAGGTTCTAAAGCTTTGAGTTCGGTCCACGTAGGCGTGGAGAGCACGGATGGGACAGAACAAAGCTAGGGCTGGGTCTGCCTCCTCCGAAGGCAGCGATTTGCAGGTTCACCACCTGGTCCCGGAAGGGAGTGGTGGGAATCTTTGTCATGCATTCGGGGTCTCAGGATGACATGAGAGTTAGCTGGCCCGAACTCTAGGCACGATTCGCTGACCGAAAGTGCGTGCAGGTCCCCTACCCTCTTGATGGAGGCCAATGCAACCAAGAGTTACTGTCTTCATGGACAGGATTTTTAACTCAATGGACTGTAAAGGCTAAAAAGGAGGGCTCTGGAGTGCTCTGAGCACCAGAGCTAAGTCCCAAGAGGGTACCAAGTTTGGACGAGCAGGATTTAGCCTCCTCGCACCTCTGAGGAACCTGACGATTAGGTTGTGCTTCCCTAAGGACTTACCGTCAACTGCATCGTGATACGCCGCTATAGCTGCGACGTACGCTTTGAGGGTGGAGGGAGACAACCTTCGTTCCAACCCATCTTGCAAGAAAAGAGAGCACGACAGTAACTGAACACCTTCGGGGGTCTTCCCGGCAGGAAGAGCATCACTCAACGAATAGGCTCCACTTTAATGCATAGAGGCACCTCGTAGAAACAATAGTGTCTACCACTGCCTGTGGTAGACCACCTAGAACATCCGCTTCCCATCCAGGGACCAGACATGGAGTTTCCAGAGGTCTGGACGCGGGTGCCATAGAGTGCCCCGTCTCTGAGAAAGTAGATCCTTCCTCAGAGGAATGGGCCAGGGAGGTGCTATCACAAGGAGAGTTAGATCTGGGAACCAGGTCCGGCACACAGATCTTGCACACAGTGTCTGTGCATGAAGGCTCACTGGGGGAAACGCATATTTGCGTAGGTCCCGGGGCCAGCTGTGCACCAGTGTATCCGTGCCAAGAGTGCCTTTGGACAGGGAATAGTACAACCGGCAATGGGTCAAGTCCGGAGAGGCAAACAGGTCTACCTGTGTGGCCCCAAAGAGGTCCCATATCAGCTGGACACTCCAAGGGTGGAGTCGCCACTCTCCTGGAGGTGTCGACTGACGAGAAAGCTCCCACCCGTAGAAATTAAGGGTCCGACCACGTGTTGAAGGTTTGGCGACAGTAAGAAGTAACTGAGACCTGGTACTTGCCACTCTGCCACACCCATCTTGGGACTCGGTCGTGAAGCCAGCATTGAAGTGGCCTCATATGAAGCAATCTGAGTGGCGTTACCGCAGCTGCAGATGCCATATGCCCCAGGAGCCTCTGAAAAAAATTCAGTGGGACCGCTGTCCTGCCTTTGAACATATTCAAGCAGTTCAACACTGACCGGACTCGCTCCTCTGTGAGGCGCACAGTCCGGTTGGCCGAATCCAGCTCCATATAGAGATAAGAGATCCTCTGTGTGGGACAGAGTTTGTTCTTCTCTCGGTTGACCCGAAGGCCCAACAGGCTGAGGTGACGGAGCACCCGGTCCCTGTGTTCGCACAACTGATCCCGGGACTGAGCCAATATAAGCCAGTCATTGAGATAGTTGAGAAGGGGAAGGGGCGCAGACACCGTCTCCCATCGAGCAGCTCCTCTTCTCCCTGGGCTGCCCGTCTCAAGGCCTCTTGCCTTTGCGCTTGCCTGCCGACTTCGCGGGTCCCTGGATGGGTTGGGCGCCACCCTTGCACCTGGCACACTGCTGCCCGGATGGAGGCTGCTGCTTGGGCGTTGACTGGGTAGAGGCAGCAGCTGGTCGCTGGGGCAGGATGTTCTTGATTGCCTCCATCTGCTCCTGGGCCACCAAGAACTGCTGAGCAAAGCTCTCGATGGCATTGCTGAAGAGGCTGGCCTGACAGACAGGGGCGTCCAGGTTCAGCCACAGATGGCATTCCTGGACCACTAACTTGGACATTGCCCGACCCAGGGAGTTCCTGCATAACCCCTGGGTCAGAACTACCCTCGTGCAGTTCCTTTAGCGCTTTGGCCTGGTAGACCTGCAGGAGCGCCATGGCATGCAGAGCCGACATGGCTTCTCCACAGGCTGTGTAAGACTTGCTCGTTAAACCGGACGAGAACTTACACACCCGGGAGGGGAGACGTGGATTACCCCGCCAGTCGGTAGCAGTCTTGGGGCACAGCTGCATTGCCACAGACTGCTCCACTGGGGGGGATCTCCACGTATCCCTTAGCCGAGAACCAGCACGGGCCGTCCCGAGATACCAGTCATCTAACCGCGAAGGTTTGGGACATGGTGGAGGGTTCCACTCGATCCTGACACTTGTAGCGGCCCGGGAAAGCGTAGCCGTGAGCTCTAGATCAGGCTCGGGCAATGCTACCACACCCGAAGGGAGCAACGCAGCCGAGTCTTCATCTCCAGAGTCCATTAGCTCATCCCCCAATGCAGCAATCGAAACCATATCCTCAGCCGAAGCCCCAAAAGTTACGACTGGTCCCCCATGGGAAGGACCAGCGCGCTCTCTTAGAAGCTCCACGGGCAGGGTGGAGGGAGGAGGGTCCGGAGGGGCCTGTTGACCCGTCAGGGTTGCCCTCACTGTAAGTCTCAGGTTTCCACCAAAGCTATCAGCCAAAGTAGCAGCCCTCTGCTTTGCAGAGGGAGGACCGCTAGATATGGGGATATGCAATGGGACGCAGTGGGAACATGAGTCATTCACAAACGCTGCCTCAGTGTGCTGAACGCCCAAACACGTGAGACAACGATCATGACTGTCAACTGGGGACAGAAATTGACTGCATCCAGAAACACACGGTTTAAATGACATTAAATGAGGGTCAAACCGTGTTGCTCTTTTAGAAAAGGAAACCTCTCTTTCACAGTGCCGAGGCACACAGGGGAGATGGCCGTGGCTCGCAGCGGTTCAATGGGTGCAATCCCGCTGTGAGCACTCAAGGGAAAAACGCCCCGCGAGCTGTGAGAACAGCTGTTTTAAAGTGTGTCCTTCACACTCGTGGCCGCCTCTGTGATGCACCGTCTCACCAACACCGTCTTCATACACTCGAGCGATCCTTCTCAGACTGTGCTCGCTTGCGAAAACAAATCCCCAATTCGTCGACTGAAAGGGAACTAAAATTTAACTGAATCATCGAAGGTCAGCAGCAAGACATTGGTCAATAAAGGTAGATTAAATGCATACAAATATTTGTTTTATTTAATATTTAATTATTGGAGGTTTGCATAGTATTCAGATTTTTTATTCATTTTGAGAAGTACTGAATCTTTATTGTGCAAGTGAGATGAATAAAGGCTCACATTTAGTCTAGAACTACAATAATATTTTACACACAACTTCTCTGCACTTACTCTCGATTTTTCTCCACATGGGGTCAGGAGACCTGTCAGTCAAATAAATGAAAAATTAACTTGCGTTACTTTTTTGAAAAATACTTTGTTGTAAATTTGAAAAGTAATGCTTTACTTTACTAGTTACTTGAAAATGTAATCTGATTACGTAATTCGAGTTACTTGTAATGCATTACCCCCAACACTGGTAACCCACTGTTGGTGAGTGTTTGTTTCATAGTCAAGTCTGTTCTTAGTCAAGTCTGTTCAAGTCAAGTCTTAGTTTTAGTAGCTGTTCACATGCTCAATAAAACTGCACTTGGGTTCACTTTCAGCTTGCCTGCAGTGGATCTGTTCGTTACAGAATACTCGAACTGCCCAACATAAACCCAGTGGTTTCTTGTCTTCTGCACCTTCGTCAAGGCCAGCGTCCCATTGAGGACTATATTGTGGACTTTTGTGGATTATGCCATGAGGTAAATTTTAACGATGTAGTCCCACGGCACCACCGCGTACAGAATCCCGTGGCCACCTGTCCACGTCCAGAGTCCCACGGAGACCCATAGTCCCAACGTTTTGCAACAAGGATGCAAACGCACCAGTCAAAGCACATGACGGGGTATGTTAAACACTAATGCATGAGCTTGAAGCCTTGAAGTCAGCCACAAACAGTGGGCTGGGCGCATATGGCGTGTCGTGTATGCTTACTGCCTAGTGCATTCACTGTAAGATGCATTTTTTAAATATTATGTTTATGTTTGTTAATATTAATATAGAATAAAAGGTTTATTTTATTTCTATTTTTTTGAGCAACTGAGATGGTGCCCCCCCTGGGAGTTGGTGCCCTACGCAAACTGCGTACTCTGTGTATAGGGAGCAGCATCACTTCCACTCAGAGCTAAGAGACCTGATAATTCCACGGACCATAGGTCACCTCATGTGATCGTCTTGCATCTCAGACTAATGTGACTCTATACTGAACATCAGCAACAAATTATATTATATAATACGTCCTTTACAGGTAATACTATGTGTCTTAACAAGCATCAGGTAAGTTTACACCATATAATTTAACTCCTAATATTTCAATCTTATGTGGTAAATATACTATCTACACAAACTTCTGGTCATGGTGGCAGTTCCTACATCTATTATTTTATAGATTTATACGTCTCACTTTTCCATTTGGTCTATCGAGGCTAACTCATGCACCCATGCTGTCTTCTCCTCACTATTCTTTTGGGGGTAGGTTCCGCCCCTGCCTTCATCTTCAGGCAGGAACTGCAAGCATCCGCTACCCTCCGGATTTGGACTATGGACAGGGCCTATGCCAAAGAACTTTATCATTTCATCTATTCGATACTCATTGTATACAAACTGTAAATAAATGTTATTCAAATGTTTTTCTCGCCTCCTGAGTCTTCCGGGTAGAATTGAACTGAGCTGGATGATGACATCACTGTTTTCTCCAGAGCTGCTGTATAGATAAATTAACTAAATTAATGCAGATGTAACTTTTTTGTACAAAATTTTACTTTTTTTATAACAGAAATGAATTAATACTTTTTGTTCTTTTCTTTTCCTTTTTGTTTTTTGTCATCCCAAACATCCTACATCCCAAACTCCTTTTCCATTCTTTTACTCTCACATAATTTTATTTATGTGAAATGCCATAGCGTGATGCAGGGCTTGTTGCAGACTTCAAACATGAAAGAGGAAAAGTTTTAGCAGTGTGCAGAGTGCACTTGACTTAATCCTCAGGTGTGTATAGTATGTGGTGATGGCCAGGTGTAGTATATACTTCTGTTCAGTGTGTGATATGAATGAATTATATCCCTTACAAAAAGAAGCATACTTCCAGTTAATTTTATGAAGTGTACTTATGTAAAGTTCAAGTATATTTTTAAGTATGCTTTATGTAGTAATATCTATTAAATATACTTGCTTAGTAAGTATACTAATATCAATGTAGTAAACTTGTAAGTGTACTATTTCAGTACTGCTTGGGACTAAACTTTCACAACTACGTTTCTCATTTGTACTGCATATGTACTACAAGTGAATAAGTATACTAGTTTAGTAGTTTTATACTTAGAGGAGGTTCCTTCATTAGGGCACTAGGGCAACATGTGAAAGGGATAGATTTTTCAAAAACATTCAACCACAGAGTTATGCTAGCTGTCACTATTCTAGACTGTTCTAAAGTTACTATTGTAGAGTAATATAAAGCCTGTGTTTTGTTTTTTATTTATTTTCATTATTAGTTTAGTGAATTTAACTTCTGCTTTAAAAGCATGATTTTATTTTTAGATTGAATGTTACAGTGTTAGAATGTAATGTGAATTGACACATAATAGGCTATCATAGACTTTTTCTATTTTCATGATTTGTTTTTATAGCCTTCAGTATAAATACTGTTTGTAAGACAATATTGAGCAGGATGTGTTTTTTTTTTTTTTTTTTTTTTTAATTAAGTACAGATTTTATTTTTCGTTCACTCGGATATGCGTCATTGCTTACGTTGCATGAGTGTCCACTACTGGCGGAACCTTTGCAATGGGCTGAATTGGAACATCCTAAGCCCTTGATCACTTGGATTCCACTATGGAGTTGATTTTTTGATTTATTTCTTCCTTACGAAACTGTTTAACGCAGCATTATATGTATAGAGGTGTGTTTTGCTTGTTTAAAAAAAAAAAAAAAAAAAAAATTTTTATATATCTTAGAATTGTTTGTTGTGGGGTACATGAAATGTGATATGCAGTAACCTCACAATCACATAGAGACTGTGTCTGTTCCCCGAATTAGTAAATCCATATATAATAGTTGAAAACCATTCAACAGTAAAACTGAATTGATGTCCAACAAATAAACAACAGATATAATACAGATGAACAAATGATAAAGCTCGGGTTGCTGAATATTCGATCCTTTTCCCCAAAAGCGCTTATTGTTAATGATATGATTACAGATAATAATCTAGATGTGCTGTATTTGACAGAAACCTGGCTAAAACCTGACGACTACATTACTTTAAATGAGTCCACGCCCCCCAAGATTATTGTTATAAACATGAGCCGCGTCTGAAAGGCAAAGGGGGAGGAGTTGCTGTAATTTACAAACCTGTTTCCAAAAAAGTTGGGACACTGTACAAATTGTGAATAAAAACAGAATGCAATGATGTGGAAGTTTCAAATTTCAATATTTTATTCAGAATACAACATAGATGACATAGCAAATGTTTAAACTGAGAAAATGTATAATTTTAAGGGGAAAATAAGTTGATTTTAAATTTCATGGCATCAACACATTTCAAAAAAGTTGGGACAAGGCCATGTTTACAACTATGTGGCATCCCCTCTTCTTTTTATAAACGTCTGCAAACGTCTGGGGACTGAGGAGACAAGTTGCTCAAGTTTAGGAATAGGAATGTTGTCCCATTCTTGTCTAATGCAGGCTTCTAGTTGCTCAACTGTCTTAGGACTTCTTTGACGCAACTTCCTCTTAATGATGCGCCAAATGTTTTCTATGGGTGAAAGATCTGGACTGCAGGCTGGCCATTTCAGTACCTGGATCCATCTTCTACGCAGCCATGATGTTGTAATTGATGCAGTATGTAGTCTGGCATTGTCATGTTGGAAAATGCAAGGTCTTCCCTGAAAGAGACGATGTCTGGATGGGAGCATATGTTGTTCTAGAACTTGTATATACCTTCCAGCATTGATGGTGCCTTTCCAGATGTGTAAGCTGCCCATGCCACACGCACTCATGCAACCCCATACCATCAGAGATGCAAGCTTCTGAAATGAGCACTGATAACAACTTGTCCTTGTCCTCTTTAGTCCGGATGACATGGCGTCCCAGTTTTCCAAAAAGAACTTCAAATTTTGATTTGTCTGACCACAGAACTGTTTTCCACTTTGCCACAATCCATTTTAAAAGAGCCTTGGCCCAGAGAAAACGCCTGCGCGTTTAGATATGGCTTCTTTTTTGAACTATAGAGTTTTAGCCGGCAACAGCAAATGACACGGTGGATTGTGTTCACCGACAATGTTTTCTGGAAGCATTCCAGAGCCCATGTTGTGATTTTCATAACAATAGCATTCCTGTATGTGATGCAGTGCCATATAAGGGCCCGAAGATCACGAGCATCCAGTATGGTTTTCCGGCCTTGACCCTTACGCAGAGATTGTTCCAGATTCTCTGAATCTTTGGATGATATTATGCACAGTAGATGATGATAACTTCAAACTCTTTGCAATTTTTCTTTGAGAAACTCCTTTCTGATATTGCTTCACTATTTTTTGCTGCAGCATTGGTGATCCTCTGCCCATCTTGACTTCTGAGAGACACTGCCACTCTGAGAGGCTCATTTATACCCAATCATGCTGCCAATTGACCTAATAAGTTGCAAATTGGTCCTCCAGCTGTTCCTTATATGTACATTTAACTTTTCCGGCCTCTTATTGCTACCTGTCCCAACTTTTCTGGAATGTGTAGCTCTCATGAAATCCAAAATGAGCCAATATTTGGCATGACATTTCAAAATGTCTCACTTTCAACATTTGATATGTTATTTATATTCTATTGTAAATAAAATATAAGTTTATGAGATTTGTAAAAAGTCCACAGTGTCCAAACTTTTTGGGAATCGGGTATGTATAATAATATCTTCAATATCATTATACATTATAACTCACATCTGATGTACTCGTTACATCAGGTGTTATGGGAAGTGTTCCCGGTTCCGGCTGACCTAGTTAATGCAGCCTAACAATCATTCAACTGATTTGAATAATAGAGATTGATAATGTTCTATGTGTATGCCATAGTAAAGAGATGTGTTTTTAGTCTAGATTTAAACTGACAGAGTATGTCTGCTTCCCGAACAATGCTAGGAAGACTGTTCTAGAGTTTAGGTGGTAAATAGGAAAAGGATCGACCGCCTGCAGTTGATTTTGATATTCGAGCAGGGCAACCACCCAGTAGAGCAATCTAGCCTTGAGGTCATGAACGCATGAATTAACTGTTCAGCATTTTGCATTGAAAACATGCGCCGTAATTTAGATATATTTTTAAGATGGTAGAATGCAGTTTTACAGATGCTAGAAAAGTGGCTTTCAAATGAAAGATTGGTATCAAAGAGCATACCCAGGTTCCTAACTGATGACGAGGACTTGACAGAGCAGCCATCAAGTGTTAGACGGTATTCTAGGTTACTACTTGTGGAGATTTTTTGTCCAATAATTAAAATTTGAGTTTTTTTCTGAATTAAGTGTCAGGAAATTACTGGTCATCCAGTTTTTTTTAATATCAGCTATGCATTCCATTAATCTTGTGAATTGGTAAGTTTTGTCAGGCCGTGAAGAAATATAGAGCTGAGTATTGTCAGCATAACAATGAAAACTAACGCCATGCTTCCTAATGATATCTCCCAGTGGTAGCATGTACAGGGTGAAAAGCAACGGTCCTAGCACTGAGCCTTGCGGTACTCTATACTGAACTTGTGATCGGTGGGACATCTCTTCATTTACTGCTACAAACTGATAACGGTCAGATAAGTATGATTGAAACCATGCCAATGCAATTCCACTAATACCAATGTAATTTTTGAGTCTATTCAAAAGAATGTTGTGGTCGATATTATCGAATGCAGCGCTAAGATCGAGTAACACTAATAGAAAGATACAACCACGATCGGATGAAAAGAGTAAATCATTTGTAACTCTGATGAGAGCAGTCTCAGTACTATGATACAGTCTAAATCCTAACTGGAAATCCTCACAGATACCATTTCTTTCTAAAAAGGAACATAATTGTGAAGACACTGCCTTTTCTAGTATTTTTGACAGAAAGGGTAGATTTGAGATTGGCCTGTAATTGACTAATTCTGTAGGATTAAGTTGCGTTTTTTTAATAAGTGGTTTGATAATAGCCATCTTAAAAGTTTTTGGTACATATCCTAATGACAAGAATGAATTAATAATATTAAGAAGAAGATCTATGACCTCTGAAAGCATCTCTTTTAATAGCCTAGTCGGTATAGGGTCGAGCATACATGTTGTTGATTTTGATGATTTAACGAGTTTAGCCAATTCTTCCTCTCCTATAGCGGTGAATGAGTGTAATTTTTCCTCAGTGACACAACAATGTCTGATGTGATACTGTAGTAGACTGTTGCATGGTTATAATTTTCTTCCTAATATTATCAATCTTACACGTAAAGAAGTTCATAAAGTCATTACTGCTGTGCTGTTTACAAACATCAAAAGCTATATTTTTGGTTAATTTAGCCACTGTATCAAATAAATACCTAGGGTTGTGTTTGTTTTCTTCTAAGAGAGTCGAGAAATAAGCAGATCTAGCAGTTTTTACAGCCTTTCTATATGCGATCATGCTCTCTTTCCACGAATTGTGAAAAAACCTCTAATTTTGTTTTCTTATTTTTCTGGCTGCTGTTTCGAGGGCCCGAGTGTGCTCGTTTAATCCTTCTTTAATCTTCTTTAAGCGCAGGGGAGCAACTCTGTCTAAAGTACTGGAAAAAAGAGAGTCAATAGTTTCTGTTGCAACATCGAGTTCTTCTAAGCTATCTGGGATGCTGAGGAGATGAAACCGATGAGGAAGATTATTTACAAAGCAATCTTTAGTGGCGGAAGTGATAGTCCTGCCATATTTGAAGCAAGGGGACGGCTTTGCAGCCTTAGCTAAATTAAGTATACAAGATACTAGGTAATGATCTAAAATGTCATCGCTCTGCTGCAGAATTTCAACGGTATCAACATTTATACCATGTGACAGTATTAGGTCTAAAGTATGATTATGGTGATGAGTGGGTCCTGACACGTGTTGCCTTACTCCAATAGAGTTTAGAATGTCTCTAAATGCCAATCCCAATGTGTTTTTTTCATTGTCTACATGGATATTAAAATCACCAACAATTACTTTATCTGCAGCCAGTACTAACACTGATAGAAAATCAGCAAATTTTTTGATAAAGTCTGTATTATGCCCTGGTGGCCTGTATACAGTAGCCAACACAAACGGGATTTATCAATTACACTACATAATGTTACATAAAGCACCAAAACTTCAAAGGAATTATATTTGAAACTAGACTTCTGAGTAATACTGAAGATATTATTATAAATTACAGCAACCCTTCCCCCTTTGCCTTTCAGACGCGGCTTGTGTTTATAACAATAATCTTGGGGGGTAGACTCATTTAAAGTAATATAGTCGTCAGGTTTTAGCCAGGTTTCTGTCAAACACAGCACATCTAGATTATTATCTGTAATCATATCATTAACAATAAGCGCTTTTGGGGAAAGGGATCGAATATTCAGCAACCCGAGCTTTATCATTTGTTCATTTGTATTATATCTGTTGTTTATTTATTGGACATCAATTAAGTTTTTATTGTTGAATGGTTTTGATGTTTTTTTTTTTATTTACTAATTCGGGAAAAGACACAGTCTCTATGTAATAATATCTAGGTGAAAGAGTCTCTATGTGTTGGGATTTATCTGATTCTGGTGACGTGAGACACCTAGCAGATGGTCGGCCAGTTTGTCTGCTTCCTGACCTGGGGCCCAGTAAGTCAAGATTTAGCTCTAAGACTATGTGCTAAATTACTAGAGAGAAGAGCAGCACCACTCCAAGAAGGATGGATGCCATCCTTCTTCAACAGATCAGGTCTGCCCCAAAAGCTTTTCCAATTGTCTATGAAAAACCTGTTTGCACATTATACTTTGTACATTTCTGTTAACCACATATTTATAAGTCTACAGTTTACTCACTGCACAGTTTATTTCACTTATTTTATTCCACTTCTTTATTTATTTTTATTTATTTTTATTTTTATTTATTTTTTCTACTTGACTTGATTTATTTATAATTCTACGGATATATATATATATATATATATATATATATATATATATATATATATATATATATATATATATATATATATATATATATATATATATATACACTTTCTTACTTTCTACTCTTCTATTATAATTTCCTCCTTGTGTTTTTAACTGTGAATTTGCACTGTCCATGGAGCAGACCTGTTTACATTTCACTGCCGGTTGTATATTCTGTATATAACTGTATATGTGACAAATAAAACTCTCCTGAATGAACCCTATGTTATTTTGCGGACAGCACTTAGACAACCAGCCATTGAGTGATGATAGTCTGCTAAGTATTTCATCACTCCTTTTAACGGGAAAGGGACCAGAACAATAAACTTTTCAAGACATCATACTTGCGAGTTCACACACCTCTTTAATGTTCATTTTGGTGATCTTCGACTGGCGAAGTCGAACATCATTAGTGCCGACATGAATAATAATCTTAGAGAATTTACTATTAGCTTTAGCCAGCACTTTTAAATTTGCTTTGATGTCAGGAGCTCTGGCTCCTGGTAAACATGTGACTATGGTGGCTGGTGTCTTTATTTTCACGTTCCGTGTAATAGAATCTGGCACTTTCAACAGGATACTCAGTGGGTGCGTCACTGAGTGGGGAGAACCTGTTTGATGTCCTAATCTGAACGGAAGAGTGTTTTTTTGATCCGTGACTATGCCGTCTGACTGTTACCCAATTGCCCTGCAGCGTGGGCTCTACAGCCGGAACCGTACAATGTACAGAGTTCACTAAGCTAGTCGCATCCAAAGCAGTGTCTAAAGCTGTTACATTCTCACTACTCTCAAATAAAGTCTGGATGCGTGTCTCTAATTCTAAAATCTTCTCAGCCTGACTATCTCCTTACATTTATCACATGTGAAGCCCTGTTCACCAACAGAGACAAATACACTAAACATGAAACATGTGGTGCAAGTGACAATGATTGGAGAAGAAGACATGGCTTACCATATTTGTTGATTAATCCAATTTACCAAAGTTGTTTGATGGAGTCTATTTACTAATCCAACTCACCACAGTTGTTTAATGAACTCAGAAAACAAGAAACCCGGGTGCAGAGATGGCAAGCAAAATACCTTATGACCCCACAAGAAACAATTACCGTCCGAACAGGGCTAAAGACTTCTAAAGGCTGTATTCAGAATGATGATCAAAACAAAGATTTATATATATATATATATATATTTATCTCGAGTATATCGAATCCATCAATACCCCACAAAGCTTCACAGTCATTTCCTCTTCATGGGTTCAACATTTCATTCGATGATTTTTGTGCTTTTATGTTTTACATTTGCATAGCAAATCTTCTATCACTTGTTTCTCCTTCTTCTTCATCTGTTATGATCTGGATATTCTGTACTAGGAGATGTATGACAGTGAAAACATAGCCGGAATATTCAGTCAGTGGCAGGAAAAGAGTAAAGTAGATTTACTCTTTGTAAATCTGTTGAATCTATATCAAGATATTGGTTGTATCTCTCTATTACTGTTACTCGATCTTAGCGCTGCATTCGACACTATCGACCACAACATTCTTTTGAATAGACTTGAAAATTATGTTGGCATTAGCGGAATTGCATTGGCATGGTTTAAATCATACTTATCTGACCATTATCAGTTTGTAGCAGTAAATGAAGAGATGTCACACCGATCACAAGTTCAGTATGGAGTACCACAGGGCTCAGTGCTAGGACCATTGCTCTTCACCCTGTACATGCTACCACTGGGAGATATCATTAGGAAGCATGGCATTAGTTTTCACTGTTATGCTGACGATACTCCACTCTATATTTCTTCACGCCCTGACGAAACTTACCAATTCACAAGATTAACGGAATGCATAGCTGATATAAAACATTGGATGTCTTGTAATTTCCTGCAACTTAATTCAGAAAAAACTGAATTTTTAATTATTGGACAAAAAAACTCTGCAAGTAGTAACCTAGAATACTGTCTAACACTCGATGGCTGCTCTGTCAAGTCCTCGTCGTCAGTTAGGAACCTGGGTGTGCTCTTTGATACCAATCTTTCATTTGAAAGCCACGTTTCTAACATCTGTAAAACTGCATTCTACCATTTTAAAAATATATCTAAATTACGGCACATCCTTTCAATGCAAAATGCTGAACAGTTAATTAATGCGTTCATGACCTCAAGGCTAGATTATTTTAATGCTTTACTGGGTGGTTGCCCTACTCGCTTAATAAACAAACTCCAGCTGGTCCAAAACGCAGCAGCTCGAGCTCTTACTACAACAAGGAAGTATGACCATATTAGCCCGGTTCTGTCAACAACTGCACTGGCTCCCTATTAAACATCATATACATTTTTATATCTTGCTTATTACTTACAAAGCACTAAATGGTTTAGCTCCCCAGTACTTGAGCGAACTCTTAACGCATTATACTCCATCACATCTATTGCGGTCTCAAAACTCTGGCCAGTTGATAATACCTAGAATATCAAAATCAACTGCAGGCGATCGATCCTTTTCCTATTTAGCGCCTCAACTCTGGAACAGTCTTCCTAGCATTGTTCGGGAAGCAAACACACTCTGTCAGTTTAAATCTAGACTAAAAACGCATCTCTTTACTATGGCTTACACATAAAACATTGTCAATTTCTATTATTCAAATCAGTAAATGACTGTTAGGCTGCATTAACTAGGTCAGCCGGAACCGGGAACACTTCCCATAACACCTGATGTACTCGTTACATCATAAGAAGAATGGCATCTACGCTAATGTTAGTCTCTCTGTTTATCCCGAGGTTTACTGCAGTCAGCCGTATCCAGGCTGTATCCAGATCAGATGGTAGACCTGCCTTCCTGACCTGGACATGACGCATCCCTGAAATGTCTGCAGAGAGCATGTCAAATAAACGCCCCCCGTAAATGCTGCATCGACACGACATGCTCATTAAACCCGTCTTCGTCGTGACGACTCCAATCTTTCGAATAATCTTACGAATATCTGTTTACCTAATATGAATTAAGACCTGCAATGTTGCCAGAATTATAATCATACACTGTTTGTTCGTTGGCCAGAGGAGAACTGGCACCCCGACTGAGCCTGGTTTCTCCCAAGGTTTTTTTCTCCATTCTGGCCCTGAGACCCTGAAGGAGTTTTGGTTCCTTGCCACCGTTGCCTCTGGCTTTAGGTTTGCTCAGTTGGGAACACCTAAATTTCATTTATATTACCGATCTGCCCGCATTGACACTATATTATACTTGAAATTAGCTGGATAACATCACCGTTTCACCAGAACGGCTGTACAAATTCTGTTGCATTATTTTCCTGTTAACAATGTGAAGCTGCTTTGAAACAATTGGACTTGTTAAAAGCACTATATAAATAAAGGTGATTTGATTTGATTTAGATTTGAAGTAAATTCCTACATGCACTACCAGTGAACTAGACAAGTATTCAGATACTCAGATTTAGGAACATATCTGTTTTCTTATAAATATTTTTATAAATATAAATCAATATTTCCAAACAATGTAATTTTATAATAGTGGATGTAAAACTATGTGAATTTATAATGAATTGAATAGGCACTCAATCAAAAGAGTAAACACAACTACAAGCCAAGTATACTTAGAATACTTAATTATACTTTTAAGTATATCTCGATCAAAAGATTTGAGTACATGTAGGCTATAGTCCAAATATAGCATACTTAGAACTTTCTGTTAGTATATGTCAAGTATAGCCTTCTTAAGTGCAATTTTAAGTATATTTTGGAGAAGTGCATAAAAAGTTGACAAAGTATATTTTCTTGTTTTTAGTTTAAAAAAGTATACTAATAGCACACAGTGTGCTTTTTCTCTGTATGGTCATGCTCAAACAGCCTTTATCCTCATCTGTTCATCTGTCTATAACAAATTTCACTGGATCTCACGCTCAGTATATCATGTACATATACTCTCAAAGGGACCAGAGAGAAGAGAAGAGCGGGAGGGATAGAGAGGCCAGTGAAAGTAGAGCAGTGCTGCCTGGCAGAGAGAAGAACCAGGCCTGCTAAAAATACAGTATCTCCAAGGAGGACAGAAATACACACACACATTGAGTGTGTGCCATCAAAAACAAGAGAAAGAATATAAGGGTAACATATAAAACAGGCCAAGTTGATATTTAGGAGTGTTCTTTATGTACAGAACACATAAGCATATGGTTTACATGACTTTGATCTTTTTCTGTGGATGCTTGAATGAAAAATTAAATCTTCCAACCTTGGCTAACAGTGGGTGCACTGTTGCTAAAACCCCATGTTGCATGACCCAGAAACATTGTGCTGCTCTTTCCCAGTTCTTTGATTGACTTATGTTAAAAATTAAGTTGATGTGTGCTGGGAAGGGGGATGCTCTGCCTGTATTCTCCAGTAGCAGAGCCTGCCCTCAGACACAAACCCAAGCATGGGTTCATTTTCCCTGACTTGTAAAGCTTCTTAGAGAGAAAAACATGAACACTGACCTTCTGTTTAAACACACAATCTGATCAGGCATGCATGGACAATAGTTCTCAATTTCGATCATGGTGCCCCCACTTATCTGCATATTTTCTATGTCTACCTTATCTAACAAAGCAGTACCTGGACTGGAATTAAGAACCACTGCACTTAAGTATACATGCACAGAAAAACACACACTGCTGTTCAACAGACAAAGGGGTAAGCTTGAAAGACAACAATAGTTAACCCTCAACCAAGGGTGGGACTGTACGATTGACAAACTAATGGAAAGCATGGTCCAGAATCTTGTTTTTTAGTTCATTTTGTTGATGCTAGTGGAACTGAAATTACATTCTGCAGCTTTAATACATTTACATTTATAAAGATGCTTTTATCCTAAGCAACTTATGTAGCATTAAAGCTTTTATTTTCAGTTCACAGATTCTCTGGGAAACCCATGACCTTCAAGTTGCTAGCGCCATGCTATACTGTTTCAGCTACAAGATTGCCTGTTTACACAAAATATCATTTAATCCTAAATTTGGGTACCAAACAATTATCCAATAACATTGAAACAAAAGTTGTGCAAATCTGTGAATGAATGTTAATGAATGCATGAATAAATAATACATGTTTAAAAAAATGCAGTACATTTCTCATTTATATACATATTTTGTTTTACATATATATTTATTATTAAAATTGTATTATTTGGATTATTTGTATTTTATAATATAAAATGAACATATTTATAAATAAATTACAGTTAATAATATTAATTAATAATATGTATTTGTCGGTTTGTTTTTATTTAATTGTGTGTGTGTGTGTGTGTGTGTGTGTGTGTGTGTGTGTGTGTGTGTGTGTGTGTGTGTGTGTGTTTTGTTTTTGTTAGAGTCAAAGTAACCTTAAACAGAAGTATGTATGTATTTAAAATAGTCTATGGGATTTTATTAGGTCTATTATTAAACAAATTTGATGTGCAAATAAGAGATTAATTTCAAATTTACAGCTATTATGTTTATACATACATCATTGGGATCTCTGGGAACCTAAGCATAACAGTCAATCTCAACAGAACAACAGCGTTAAGTAAACATAAACAAACAAGATCAGTTAAAATATTTGCCCATTGATATATATAACATATTTACTTGTCATTTAATAGGCTGGAGTGTTGGTTTGGCATTACACAAAAAAATGAACTGCTCAAATGCTTTTGTGTCATGATGTTTATATTAGTGAATATGAGCATGTTTTACATGTTGTTACATGTTGTATATCTCTGTGCGTGTTTGATAATTTCTTACCTCTCTGCTCCTGAGCCCACACTCTGGTCAACTCTGCCTGCAAGAAACAGATCAACAGCACAGTACAAAGACCCATGTCCACCTCGCAATTCTTCTCTCACTCTCCTTCATGTGCTTCTCTCCTATCCTGTCTTCTCACTCCTCCTCTCTCTCCTCCTGTCACCTCTCTCCTGTCTCTGAGTTGGGTTTTACATACTCTCCTTTTCCCTGGACGTATCCACCTCTTTTTCTCCTCCCCGCTACTTCTCCACTCCCCACCCCCCTTTTTTTTAGCAGCTATGGTACACACCACATTCATCAGAAGTGTAGTTTAAAATTATATTTTGCCAAAGAATAGGCATATTCAACAAAATAGATTTTTTATTTAGCTTAATACAAGTGATCACAAGACAATGACAAAACCTTTTACATGCAAAGGTGAAAGACTTCAGCACATATGTATGCATAATCAGAACTGTGCATACTTTACACTTAATCATTAAACAAACAGCACATCACAATCTTAGTGATTATGTAATTGATTAAATGTAGCCTTTTAATGGATTTAAGCGTTTTTTCACATGGCTGACAGACATATCCAATTGTTTTCAATGGGAGCGCCGCATTTTTTAGAACGGCATGAGCAAAACGAGGCGCTGAGCACCTATTTCACACTCAGTGCTCTACGTTTTTACCGGTCACTGAAAGATGAAGATTGTTCAACTTTGAATAAAACGCAGCACTTGTCACTTTTTACCCAGCTGTCCAATCACAGTGGAGATGGACAAGTACAACACCGGCCAACCGCCAATTTCGGCTTGTACAACGTCAACAGATAACAAGATAACAGACACCAATTTTTTTAAAACGAGAGCCAGAGCAGATACTTTACATTGTATCTACAGTTTTATATAGAACCAATACAGAAACTAACTATCTGTGAAATGAGATACTAGTAACACTTCCGTGGATATTCTGTATCATAGCAAGCAAAGCGCCTCAACTGAAAAAAACGCTGCGCTGCCGAAGTGCTGTCAAGCACCCACAGCTGTTTGGTGGACACGCAGCCTAATAATGCAGGAAACAGTGCTCACATGATGCAGAGATTACCGGCAATGTGACAGATATTTTTATGTTTTATTTTTTCTCTCAAACCTTTCTCTCTCTGACTCTTCTTTCTTTTCTCCTTCTTTGGCCCCCATGAGAAACATGATTTCCTACCTGCACTCTGTCTTTATCAAAAAACGGTCCATCTGATTCAACTGCTTGGGGGGGCTAAACCAGGGCTATTCAATATACTGACAGGGCTATAGCCACCCCTAGCCCTGGTGTAGCGCCATCACCGAATATTGTATAGCAGGGGTCTGCAAGTATATTTGGCCATGGGACAAACAAAAAAATCGCCACTAGATGGCGGGCTAGAATATAGTCAAGGGATAATTTAAGAAATAAATTGATGAAAAAAACAACTAGAATTGCCTGACATACTTTTACAGTGTCTTTTGTAACTGGTGAGCTGTTACTCTGTTAAAAAAATTGGATAAATTAATAAAGCAGTAGTGACACGTAACCTGGCAAGTATCTTCATTCACCAACTTGCAACACAGACCGCCTTGCTAAAACACACATATATGGGAGATGCGGAATGGATAAAAATAACAAAAAAAATTTGAGTCATGCTCTTAACAAACTATGTTTTATTTCCTCTTTCCATATTGTGAATAATAAATGTGTATTTTAATTAGCTTGTTACACAACGGAGCCTAACTTACTGTAATAATTATTTGACGTAGCCTACTTTTACACTCAGAATTATTCCTTGGCATCCTTAAACATTTTTTAAATTGTTTGCGTGCTGGAGGTACGCTATCCCCCTCCTCCTGTGAAATTATTCCTTGGCATCCTTAAACTGCATTTTTTTAAATTGTTTGCATGCTGGAGGTACGCCTTCCCCCTCCTCCTGTGAGATTTCTTCGGTCACAACGCCAGGGCCCACACCCTCCTCCATCTGTTGTAGGTGAACCAAAAACAACTGATACCAGCTCTCAGTGATGTGTGTTGGGTCCCCGCTATAATAATAGTAACTTTATCAAATGTTTACAGAACAAGTGGGAACCCAGTGTGCCTGTCTCTTTCTCTATTTCTGTTCTATTATGTGATAGAAAGTCTAAGGCCTTCTCAGGCTGTATAGCAAACCCATCTAATCTGCTGCCTGTTATTTGTCAAACTAAGATTAATGTGTTGCTGTTATTTGCGGTGCATTATGGGAATATTTGTTCACTTCGGGTTGCTGGTCGACCAACGACAGTATGTCTGTCACAAGCACGCCAGGCTCCACCCACTCCCAAGCACCACGCACAGCCTCTCCCGAGTACTGATCACACACACCTGCACCTCATCATTACCTCATCACTGCCTGCACATAAGCCCCACGCGCACACACTCAGTCACTGTCCGGTCTCGTTAACACTACCCATGTTTGTTGACTTGCCTCAAGGACTCTCCCATGCTACTTACCTGCTTCCTCGTCTCCAGTGTGTCTCCTCGTCCTCGTCCTCGCCTCCTGTCTCCATCGTCTCCCTGGTTCCTGTGTTTTCGTCATCTTGAAGACGCTGAGTATCCTAACCCTGTTACCCTGCCTATCATTCATCAGACTGCACGCTTTATCTGCTTTCATCCTGGACACTCAATAAACTGCCTTTACTTCCATCTCCTGTTCTCCGTGTCCCTCTGTTCGTAACAATGTCACTGTTATTTAACAGAATTATACCTTCTTTTT
Source organism: Paracanthobrama guichenoti (assembly GCA_018749465.1). NCBI lineage: Eukaryota > Metazoa > Chordata > Actinopteri > Cypriniformes > Gobionidae > Paracanthobrama > Paracanthobrama guichenoti. Next base: position 12,454,528 of record CM031954.1, read on the forward strand.
TTTTTCCAATGTGAACAAAGCACCATTTTGGATTATCTGCATGAGGTAAGTTTATTATGATTGTATTTGCCTCTTTAAATTACTTATTACTTTAAAATATTACACTTAAACATCCAATGACACTTCTGTTATTTACATCAGATGACTCTATTATAGGTAAAAGGGTGATTGAGTGACCGAAGCGATTTGTACGAGCTCAGAGTCATCAGACACAGGTAAGAATCCATCATTTTCATCCAAAATGGATATTTTACTAAACGTTATCCAAGTAAAATATGAGTGGGACTCGGTGGGAGTAAACAAAATTGTTAGTTTTTTTGTTGTGTGGTAACTTTTAACGTGCGCCAGAGTAATTTTGTATCTGCTAGTGTTGTTTGCCACTACGCCCGCTTTTAATTTTCACGTACTTCTAAACATAATATTATAAAGATCAAGTGAAGTCTTTGTAATTTTAATTAGAAGCCGGTTAGTGAACGGGTAACGTTATACGATAGCAATCAATTTGCTCGAGTCGTGAGCGCATTTGCACATACGCACACTGCGTTTCAGCTATGCATCAATCATAGAAGTGAAGTTTATGAAACAGCCAATTTCATGTGCTAATCTTTTGTCTGTAAATGGTAAGTGAGGTACAAAATTTACAATTCTTGTTGTGGTCTAATTTCTGTATACATGCTTTTGCGAACCGCTAACATTACTGGCTTGATCACAGAACTATTTGCAGCATGCCAATCTTGCACCACATCTACAACAACCATTTTATGAAGACGTATTTAACGAGAATTGATGGGATCGGTAGTAAATTAAGCTATCTGTTCATTATAAAATGTTTCCTTGTCAGAACTGCAGGGAAACATGTGATACCCCTGTGACCTATGTGAAACATATGAGACTGCACAGCAATGTCTCAAAGATTGTGTTTCATTGCTGCATATGTAACTGTAATTGGAAGTTTAAAAAACATGCAGGTTTGAAATCTCATGTGTACAGACACCATAAAGGATATAAGGCAGAAACCACAACATGCAATACACTTTCCTTGGAATGCCATTTCGATTTTTGTAGGGCCAAAAGTTCTTCTTTACCTGCGTTTATTTCACATGTCAAAATGCACATTAAAGATGGACGAAAAGTCACATGCCCTTTCAAGCAGTGTGGGAAAACATTTACTGTTAAGTCAACATTTACCTCTCATTTGACCAGAAAACATAAATAAAACATAGGCTGCTTATTACAGACTCTATTACAGCAACTCCTGAAGCCAGCTGCTCAGATTTAGGACATTGATGTTCAGTCTGATTCACAGACTGATGCTGGTGAAAACTATGAGGAATTTGTTCACAAGTCCTGAAAATGTTGACGAGACTTTGTTTTTAAGGAATCTTGCTCTGCTCTATTTGAAATTTCAAGCCAAACTATTGCTTCCTGCCTCAGTCATTCAGACAGTCATTGAAGACAATACATGAAATCAATCAGTCCCATTTGCTTTTCAGACTTCAGTTAATCTCACTTACAGATGAAGATATTTTAATGAAGAAAATATGTTCGTTGTATAAAATACAAGCAAACTTGAACTTAAGACTCCAAAAATGTCAAATTGTTCTCTTTGACAATAGATGTCTGCCACTCCTGCTGACCTTGAAGACGGGTAACCTGCCTGTGACTCCTCGTTTGATCCTGCTTGGTAAGTATATCATATTAGACATGTCTGCAATTTGTTTTACTAAAACAAGGCTCACACAAGTTTTACTATTAGAAGATCCACATTTATGTGCCTTACATTTATGCATTTGGCAGACGCTTTTATCTTACATTGCATTCAAGGTACACATTTTACATTTTGTCAGTTCTTGCTTTCCCTGGGAACCGAACCCATGACCTTGGCGTTGTTCGCGCCACGCGAGCTACAGGAAGGCCTAACTCTAGCCTTATTCTAGAATCCACTGTCTTTAAATCAAGTTTTATTGCACTGTGCTGGGCTGCGTTTCTCAAAAGCATCATAAGCCTTGATATATCTTACCTAGATAATCATTGCCACCAATGGTCTCTACGATCAACTTAGGCGTATGATGCTTTTGAGAAACGCAGCCCAGGTTTGAATTTTAAAATGTTTATTCAACTAAGTCAAGTCTGATTCTTAGTTTGATAATTTAGTTCACCTATAGAAACCTCATTTTTTTTATCACTATACACTTTATTGTGTTTAAACCTTTTTTCCCATCTTGAAAGATGGCTTGGCGTTAAAAGGTTAGTTCACCCAAACATTTTAATTCTGTCATTAATTCCTCACCCTCATGTCATTCCAAACCCGCAAGACCTTTGTTCATCTTCAGAACACAAATTAAGATATTTTTGACTGAGAGCTCTCGGATTTCATCAAAAATATCTTATTTTGTGTTCAGAAGATGAACGAAGGTCTTACGGGTGTGGAACGATATGAGGGTGAGGAATTAATGACAGAATTTTTGGTTAAACTATCCCTTTAAGTAAAATAGTCAAGAACAAGGGTCAATGTTTTCATCTTGTACTCGCAGTCAGGTTGTTACAAATCAATATAAATATTTTTTTGTCTATGGGTCAGCAATGTCACTTAACATTCAAAGACATAACATTGTGTGCTGTTGTCAGGTTATGAAAGAATTTTCTCACTGCCTTTTCTACACTTTCTAGAAATCATAGAATAAACATTGTTCTATCCATTCCTTTATGGTGTAGGTAAAAATCTGGGGCAATTGATGAAACGATGGATGATCAGCCTGGAAGGCCGAGTAATGTGCAGCCAACTTTTCTCACTGGACTTGCTGCATTGTTCTCTGTGTATTATATCTTTAATTTGCAGTACCAGGAAGAAGCAGCATCCACACTGGAATTCCTTCAAAGGTAAATTTGAACCTATAATATTTATTTCTAATTAATATGTTAGTATTAGCTTGGTGACTTAATGGAATTGTTCACCCAACAATAAAATGTATCATCCCATGATTTATTCGCCCTCAAGCCAACCTAGGTGTATATGACATTCTTCTTTCAGCCAAGCAAAAAAAGTTATTTTAAATAATATCCTGGCTTCTCCAAGCATTGTAATGGCATTAACATTTTGTCCAAGTTTTTGAAGCCCAAAAAATATATTCATCCATTATAAAAAAAATAATCCATATGACTCCCGGGGGTTAATGTCTTCCGAAGTGAAGTGATAAGTTTGTGTAAGAAAAAATCTGTATTTATAGCTTCATAAACTATAATCACTGGCTTCTGGCAACGGCTGTACGCGAGTTCATGAAAGAGTCGAGTTCTGGCTGTGTACTAAGACCGACGGAAAATTAAAAGTTGCGATTTTCTAGGCCGATATGGCTAGGAACTATTCTCTCATTCCTGAAATCAAGGAACTTTGCTGCCATACCATGGGTCGCCGTTCAGGTCGCTCCGCGAAGACTGTGCTTCCATACTGACATTGCACTGCACTTTCTGTTCTCGTTGTTCCTGTGTAACAACCTGTTATAAACCTGTTTGCACATTATACTTCTTTGTACATTTCTATTAACCACATATTTATAAGTTTACTCACTGCACAGTTTATTTCCACTTCTTTATTTATTTATAATTTTCTCCTTGTGTTTTTAACTGTGAATTTGCACTGTCCATGGAGTGGACCTGTTTACATGTCACTGCCGGTTATATATTCTGTATATAACTGTGTATGTGACAAATAAAAGGCTAACCTGAAAATAGGCTAACTTCCATCAACATAACCAAAATGGCGCCGCCGTGTTCGGTCACCGTTCAGGTTGCTCCGCGAAGACTGTGCTTTTATTTATTATTTTACTTTCTTTTGCTCTCAATTTTTACAAATTTATCATCTGCATTGATCTGCTATGACAGCAAAACTCTTTTGGACATTGGTTACCTCTACACTGGACTGTTTCAGGACACTTTCACTGATCCTCTGTGGCCATCTGAGATTCTTCGGAACACCGAGTTGAACAATGGCCAGAGTCGACGGCGAAAAATCAAGAAACACTGCGGGAAACGCGCGGGGATCCGCAACAGACTGAGAAAAAGGGCATTCAGCCCACCTCTCCCGAGCATCATGCTCGCAAATGTCCAATCCTTGGAAAATAAGATGGACGATCTCAGAGCCAGGATAAGTTTTCATGCCGGCACATAGTGCAGATAGTTTTTGCGACGAAGCAGGTGCTCCCTGCGTGATGAGGGGTGGCGGCGAGACGCAGTATCTCGTTCCCTTCTCAGGGAACAAGGGTTATAGTCATAACCCAAGTTGTTCCCTTTCGAGGGAACTCGCACTGCGTCTATCGACACTTTGGGAATGAAATACCCACTAGGCCACACCGACAATCACGCCTGCCCTAGTGTGACGCTGGAACCCAGGCACACCTACGCGAGCACCCTGGCGCCAGGCGTCGCAGAAAGTTGCAGACTGTAGAATCGCGAGACTCCAGAAAGGAGAGCCACGAGAAGGCCATCGGTGAAGGCAAATTGCGCATCTGATAAGCCGTGGCTATTGCCTGGACAATCCTGTTACTGATCGTCTGTTTTGATGCAGGCAGCCCTTTCCTGGGTGATCCAAAGCACACCAACAACTGGTCTGACTTCCTCCACTGCAAAGACTTGTCCAAGTAGGTCTTTAGTGCTCTGACCGGGCAGAGCAGGTAAAGTCTCCCCGCTTCCGCTGTTACGTGAGGTGGAGGATGGAATGCCTGAAGAACCACTGACCGTGCCACACTTGATGGCACCTTGGGCACATAGCCTGGTCTTGGATGCAAGATGGCCTTAACTCCACCGGGGGCAAACTCCAGGCAAGTTGGCGTAATCGCCAAGGCCTGAAGTTCCCCCACACTCCTCCTCAGAGAGGTAATAGTGAGGATAGTGATAGTGAGGTTCTTTGCCTCAGCCAACTCTAGTGGCTCAAAGGGGGCCTCAGCCAACCCTTCAAGGACCACCTCTAGGTCCCAGGTTGGGACTCTGGAGCGAGTTGCAGGCCTCATCCTACAAGCCCCACGGAGGAAACGTACAACCAGATGGTGCCTCCCCAATGGCCCATCACCTATAGGTGAGTGGAAAGCCCCAATGGCAGCCACATACACCCTAAGCGTGGACGGGGTAAGACCGGTGGAGAAACGATCTTGGAGGAACTCCAGCACTGAAGCCACTGGGCAGTTAACTGGATCCACCTCACAATCTCTACACCAAGTGGAAAAGACATTACACTTCAGGCTGTACAGTCTCCTGGTGGAAGGAGCCCTGGAGCTGAGTAAGGTCTCGACAGCCCCTGCTGACAGGCCAGCCTCTAGGTACCGGGCCCCCTCAAGGGCCAGACCCAGAGCTCTCACAGCTCTGGCCGGGGGTGGAATATTGTGCCCCCTGCCTGAGACAGCAGATCCCTCCTCAGAGGGACCTGCCACGGGAGGCCGTCTAGCAGTGCTACCACGTCCGAGAACCATACCCAGGCCGGCCAGCAGGGTGCTACTAAAAGTAGGCTGATCCCCTCTCGGCAGACCCACTCCAAGACTCCCGGGAGCAGAGCGATTGGGGGAAATGCGTACAGACGCAGCCTCGGCCACGTCTGCATCATGGCATCCAACCACTGGATGCATGAGGGAAAACCACAGCGGACAGTGGGACGTCTCTCGAGACGCGAATAGATCCACTTCCACTGGGCTGCACCTCTCGCATATGGCCTTCATCACCTCAGTCTGCATAGAGGGCACGACCTCAGACCCCCCTGATGAATCAGATATGAAATTACAGCCATATTGTCTGATCGTATCAGGACATGGTGGCCGCAGACGTCCAGGAAAAAGCTCATCAGAGTTTTGTAGACCACCAGCATTTCCAGGCTATTTACATGCCAGGAAGAATGTCGGGTCTCCCACAGACCTCTTGCAAATCGGCCTTCCATGACCATGCCCCAACCAGTGAGGGAGGCGTCTGTTGAAACGGTTTTCCAGCAACATGATGCTCCCAACACCAAAACCAAGGTTTCTTCCATATGATGACGGAACGAGGCCATCTGCATGCTACCCTGATCATACGGAATGGATTTCCCCTCAGGGAAAATCCCTTGGTTTTCAGCCAGCACTCTAGGAGTCTCATGTATAACAGGGCGAACAGAATTCTGTTGGGTGCTGCTGCCATGAGCCCCAGCAGTCTCTGGAACTGCTTCACAGTTAGGCTGCGGCCTAATTTTGCTCTGGAGACCATCGCCTGTATGGACTCGATACATGCAAGGCCTCATCGTAGTACAGGCCCTCATCGTAGTCGAGTCCCATACAACTCCCAGGAACAGGGTTCTCTGGGAAGGCGTTAAGTCTCAGCCCCAAACACCTAATATGGGCCAGAACGACACCTCAATGCCAAACTGCCATTCCTCGAGACTGGGCCAATATGAGCCAGTCGTTGATATAATTCAGTAAATGGATGCCCTGGAATCTCTAGAGGAGCCAGAGCTGCTTCCATACACTTGGGGAAAGTGTGAGGGGAAAGAGCTAGACCGAAAGGAAGAAACTGATATTGGTACGCTTGGCCCCTGAAAGCGAACCTCAGGAACTTTCTGTGACATGGATACATGGAAGTAAGCGTCTTTAGCTCTATTGTGACGAACCAGTCCTCGAACTTCACTCCCTAGATGCTGAGCATGTCTAATTCCTCGCAGTGTGGGCTTCTGCACGGGGAGGGAGAACATCGAAACCGTTAGACTTATCTGCGAGCCCTATGATCTAAGTCGTCGCACTGCCTCAACAGTCGCGGGACCAGAACCACAGGGCTCGCAAGCCTGATTGGCTTGCTACAGGAAGCCCCCTCGAGAGCTATCTGAGTGCCCTTATTTTATGAATGAAGCGGCGTGTCTGGGGCTTCAACGCCACCCGCCTCGATGCTGAGCATGTCTGATTCCTCAGAATCAGACAGCTCAAGCATCGGGTTCTCCACCCTGGGGGAAGAAGCCGCAGCGCGGGCTTCCACGTGGGGAGGGAGAACATCTGAACTGTCAGACAAGGACTGAGAAAGTGCCTCAGCAGTCTCAAGACCCGCTGACAAGTCCATCTGCGAGCCCAATGAAAACCACGGGGTTCGCGGGCCTGCCGCCTTCACAAAATACTCTCTTTTTTTGGACAAACAATGCCAAATAGACAATTTCAACACAGAGCGCCTGCTGAAGAGCAAAAGCTATCTGTACTACGTGCCGGTGTCCCCTGTGTAGCTTCCGTGTATGCAGTCACATACTACGTCATGACGATGCACCAATCAGGACTGGAGACTGATTTCATTCATGCTTCAGACGTGCTATGCTAGAGGGCGTTCCCAAAGTGTTGATAGACGCAGTGCGAGTTCCCTCGAAAGGGAACTGGGTCAGGCTTTCTGGGATGGTCCTTAAATGGTTCAGGTCATACTTAGAAGGGAGAGGTTATTATGTGAGTATAGGTGACTATAAGTCTGAGTGAACATCCATTACATGCGGAGTCCCACAAGGGTCAATTCTTGCACCACTCCTATTCAACCTGTATATGCTGCCACTGAGCCAAATAACGATAAATAACAAAAATGCTTACCACAGCTATGCTGACGACACCCAGATCTACTTAGCACTATCACCTAATGACTATAGCCCCATTGACTCCCTGTGTAAATGCATTGATAAACTTAACAACTGGATGTGCCAAAACTATCTTCAGTTAAACAAAGACAAAACTGAAATCACTACATTTGGAAACAAAGGTGAAATTCTCAAGGTGAATGCATATCTTGAGGCTAAAGGTCTAAAAACTAAAAATCAAGTCAGGAAGCTTGGTGTGATTTTTGGAATCAGACCTGAGTTTCAGTAGTCATGTCAAAGCAATAACTAAATCAGCATACTATCATCTGAAAAATATCGCAAGAATTAGATGCTTTGTTTCCAGGCAAGACTTCCAGAGAAACTCGTTCATGCTTTTATCACCAGTAGGGTGGACTATTGTAATGGTCTTCTCACCGGCCTTCCCAAAAAGACCATTAGACAGCTGCAGCTCATACAGCACGCTGCTGCCAGGATTCTGAGCAGAACCAGAAAATATGACCATATCACACCAGTCCTCAGGTCTTTACACTGGCTTCCAGTTACATTTAGGATCGATTTTAAAGTACTATTACTTGTTTGTAAATCACTCAATGACCTAGGACCTCAATACATTGCAGATATGCTGATTAAATACAAACCAAACAGATCACTCAGATCATCAGGATCAAGTCAGTTAGAAATACCAAGGGTTCACTCAAAGCAAGGAGAGTCTGCTTTTAGCTATTATGCCAGCCGCAGTTGGAACCAGCTTTCTGAATAGATCAGATGTGCTCCAACAGTAGCCACATTCAAATCCAGACTCAAAACACATCTGTTTAGCTGTGCATTTACTGAATGATCACTGTATGTCTGAATGATTGCACCTTATCTTATCTATGCATCATCTTTTTATTCTTTTTATAACTATTTTAGTTTACCTTTGTTCTTATCTTTGGTTATTATTTGATCTATATATCACCATTTTATACTTTTTAATTCTCTTTATAACTGTATATTTCTATTTCTTATGCATCTGCTGATTATTATTTTTGGTTAAGGCTGTCTGACTGGAAGACACTAGCAATATATGCATTTATAACACATAACCTGAATGAACCACTGGTCATTAACTTAACCGTCCTATCGTTTCTTAGGCAGGGTTATTTTGTGTTTGTGTCTCTGTGTCGTCTGAATGGGAATCCCCTGAACGGGAAGAACACAAACATTATTCTACACAGATTCCACTCAAGCCATCTTCTGAATTATAAACAGACGCACAAAAAGATATCAAACATGGTGCATTTTCATTCCTCGTTCAATAGTTACATGATTACCTGAATTGTGAGGGTTATATATATATATATGATATAGGACATGATATAGAATTATGCAGTAGAAGGATATTTGATTGTCCGGCTATCATTCTTTTGAATTATTTGATGCGGTTTGTATGTAACACAGTCTCTGTGTTTGTGTAACACAGTCTCTTTTCCTGTGGATTATAACTCTTTGTCGCTCAGAGTTCGTTCACAGGTCGGTGAGAAAGAACATCTGTTTAGGCTCTTTCCTTTGTCTTGACCAGATCAAAAAGACCCTCTACCGTTAGCTTGATGTGATCAAGATCTTGCGAAGCCATAAAAGTAATTAGTTGTTGATGGGTACCGAGCCCACGGGTTAATGGCCACAAACTGTTGGTCTAAAGTGTTGATCTGTTTTTTTTTTTGTTGTTGTTTTTTTTTTTTTTTTTTTTTTTTTTTATGTGTGTGGAATTATGTTCTGACGAATCATCAGGAAGATTCAAAGATTAATTTGTGTCCGGTGCGGCCTCAATTCCTACACCGTCCACAAGGAAACTGTATGCACTGAAGTGGAGATTATTCACTTCATGGTGCGAAGATCGCCAGCTGGACCCAGTTAACTGCCCGGTTGGTACAGTGCTGGAGTTCCTGCAGGATAGATTCTCAGCAGGGTTATCCTCCTCCACAATAAAGATGTATGTGGCAGCCTTAGCTGCTTTTCACACTCCTTTGGGTGGTGTTTCTCTGGGGAGACACCCGTTAGTTACTTGTTTGCTTCGTGGTACCCCAAGACTGAGGCTTGTAGTACGTACGAGGGTTCCGGCCTGGGATTTGGCCACTGTGTTACAGGGCCTTTCTGTGGCTCCCTTCGAACCTATTGAGGGAGTGCCTGAAGTTTTTCACACTGAAAACTATTTTCCTTATTGCTATTTCGTCTCTCAAGCGAATTGGAGACATTCAGTCCCTCTCTGTGGTTCCCTCATGCTTGGAATTTGCACCTGGCATGGTGAAGGCTTTTCTCCACCCTAGGCCGGGTTATGTTTCTAAGGTTCCTACTAGAATCTACTAGTGCTTCAGGCCTTTTGTCCTCCTCCTTTTCGGACGTCAGACCAAGAGAAACTTAATCTGCTGTGCCCGGTGAGGGCTTTGGATGCTTATGTCCACAGAGCTTCCCTGTGGAGAAAGGCTGAACAGTTATTTGTGTGCTTTGGGTCACCAAGGAAAGGTTACCCTGCATCTAAGCAGAGAATGAGTAAGTGGGTGGTCGAGGCCATCTCACTTGCTTATGAGGTGGCCGGACAGCCTTCACCTTTGGCTGTTCAGTTGCCCTCTACCAGGGGTATGGCTGCTTCTAAAGCTTTATTATCGGGGGTTCTCTCCAAGATGTCTGTGATGCACCAAAATTAGGCTACAATAGCAGAAATAAGCCCTTTTAATGAAAATAAAGATCCATGTTTAATAAAAATGTTCATAAAACTAATTGAAAATGTTTAGAGAAATTAGAAAATGTTTAAGAGATTGTTAATTTAGTTTTATACATGTTCTCCCATCCATATATTCTGTTCTAATGCCACAAGCAATAGGCTACTGGGTTTACTGAGTTTACACGATTCTTTCATAATGTGGTTTTAGTAAAGTTTAATAAAGTAAACTTTGTCACGTGTGTACCTTACTTCTCACCACTGTTTCCTGATGGTTTATAGAACAATTATAGAGTTTCCCTTTTGTCGTTTCAAAGAATAGCACAACAGCGAGCACACAGAGTATAAACACTTCCTCAAACAGACAAGGCGTGCACGCAGTCAGCGGAGGCTCGTGCTGCGGAGCCAGACGAAATAAAAGGCTTAAGGTGGTAAAACAAGTTTGTGGTATTACCAGTCTTGGTGGGGACGACGGTCAGGCAAAATTGTACAAAAAAAGGGGGAGCAGGGGAGAAGGAGTGATGCTGCAAGAACTAACAACGGGAAGAGGTAAGCTGCTTTTATTCCTTGGTATTAATTGGAAGATTAGATGGGCGTACTCCTCCTGAAATTATGTTTAATAACTTCACTTCTTGAAACAATGGCTCAATTTCTCAAAACTCTACACACATAACCACAAAACACACACACATGCAAAATAGCTTGCATATCTTGATCTGTCATTCAGATATCAACTATTCAGTTCTGACTAGTATGTATTCCAATTGTGACTAGTACATATTTATTAGATACTGTACTTATTTTTAGATACTAGTACCTATTACTAGACACTAGTACTTATTCAATAGATATTAGTACTTATTCATTAGATACTAGTACCTATTCAATAGATAAATCACTCTGATCTCCTTCACTGTGCATACCGCTGCACATCAGCTCTCCAGAATCTGCTGCTGCGCTGCAGGTGCTTTTTTTTTTTTCCACTTCAAATATCAGGCCTTTTATTGGTTTATTGGTTAAATGTTTGAATATTGATTTAAAATTGTTTGCATACTCAGTAACGAATTGTGATTTTAAAAGTGACAAAGTTATTATTATTATATTTATTATTAAGCTTAATTTGTACTTAGTAAAATTACATATTTAAAAATGTACTCAAAGTACAAATACCCAGAAAAAAACTACTTAAAGTAACGTAAGTCAAGCCAACTTTATTTAAATAGCGCTAGTGCTTTTTATAATGCCGTTTTTTTTAAAGCAGCTTCACAGTGCTAAACAGGAAAATAATGCAACAGAATTTAATTCGGATGTACAGCCGCTCTGGAGAAAACTGTGATGTCATCTAGCTCATTTCGATTATCATATAGCAACAATGTGGGCAGATCAGTAATTTAGTTGATATAGTTAAATTAGTTTAGTAATTAAATTTATTTTGGATATTTAGTTGAAAATGTTGTGTCCCCAACTAAGCAAGCCAAGCCAAAGGCGACAGTGTCAAGGAACCAAAACTCCATCAGGTGGCATAATGGAGAAAAATAAACCTTGGGAGAAACAGGCTCAGTCGAGGTACCAGTTCTCCTCTGGCCAATTAACAGACAGTGTATGATTATTATTCTGGCAACCTTACAGGTCAGAAGTCATATTAGATCTGAATATTCAAAAGATCGGAGGCATCACACCGTAGACTGGTTTACTAAGGATGCCGTGGCGATGAGACAATTTCAGAGGGGAGTCTAATTGACACGGTCTCTGCAGACACTTCAGGGATGCGTTGGTCATGTCTGGGCACAGGTCCACCATCTGATCTGGATACGGCCCGGATCCGGCTGACTGCAGTATACCTTGGGATAAACAGAGAGACAAACATTAGCGTAGATGCCATTCTTTTTATGATGTAATGAGTACATCAGGTGTTACGGGAAGTGTTCCCGGTTCTGGCTGACCTAGTTAATGCAGCCTAACAATCAGTTAATTGATTTGAATAATATAAAATTAAAAATGTTTTATTAGTATGCCATAGTAAAGAGATGCATTTTGGTCTAGATTTAAACTGACAGAGTGTGTCTGGAACAATGCTAGGGAGACTGTTCCAAAGTTTAGGTGCTAAATAGGAAAAATATCTCCCAGTGGTAGCATGTACAGGGTGAAAAGCAACGGTCCTAGCACTGAGCCTTGCGGTACTCCATACTGAACTTGTGATCGCTGTGACTTCTCTTCATTTACTGCTACAAACTGATAATGGTCAGATAAGTATGATTTAAACCATGCCAATGCAATTCCACTAATGGCAACATAATGTTCTAGTCTATTCAAAAGAATGTTGTGGTCGATAGTATCGAATGCAGCGCTAAGATCAAGTAAGACTAATAGAGAGATATAGCCATGATCGGATGATAAGAGTGAATCATTTGTAACTCTGATGAGAGTTTAGCCAATTCTTCTTCTATAGCAGTGAATGAGTGGAATTTGTCCTCAGTGACACTACAATGCTCTGTCTAATGTGATACTGTAGTAGACAGCTGCATGGTTATCATTTTTTTCTTAATATTATCAATCTTACAAGTAAAGAAGTTCATAAAGGCATTACTACTGTGCGGTTTACAAACATCAGAAGTTGAAGCTTTATTTTTGGTTAATTTAGCCACTGTATTGAATAAATACCTAGGGTTGTGTTTGTTTTCTTCTAAGAGAGTCAGGAAATAAGCAGATCTAGCAGTTTTTATGGCCTTTCTGTATGCAATCATGCTCTCTTTCCAAGAATTGCGAAAAAACATTAAGTTTTGTTTTCTTCCAGCTGTGCTCTATTTTTCTGGCTGCTGTTTTAAGGGCCCGAGCGTGCTCGTTGTACCATGGCGTTGGACTATTTTCTTTAATCTTCTTTAAGCGCCGGGGTGCAACTGTTTCTAAAGTGCTGAAAAAGAGAGAGTCAATAGTTTCTGTTGCAACATCGAGTTCCTCTAGGCTATCTGGGATGCTGATGAGATGAAACTGATGAGGAAGATTATTTACAAAGTCTTTAGTCGCAGCAGTGATAGTCCTGCCATATTTGAAGCGAGGGGACGGTTTATTATTTGATATTATTTGATCAATTATTTGATAAAGTCTGTATGGTGCCCTGGTGGCCTGTATACAGTAGCCAACACAGGGATTTATCTATTTCACTACATAACATTACACAAAGCACCAAAACTTCAATGGAATTATATTTGAAACTAGACTTCGGAGTAATACTGAAGATATTATTATAAATTACAGCAACACCTCCCCCTTTACTTTTCAGACGTGGCTCGTGTTTAGAACAATAGTCTTGTGGGGTTGGAAAGTAATGTAATCATCAGGTTTTAGCCAGGTTTCTGTCAACCACAGCACATCTCGATTAATATCAGTAATCATATCATTAACGATAAGTGTTTTTGGGGAAATGGATCGAACATTCAGCAGCCCGTGCTTTATCATTTGTTCATCTGTATTACCAACCCGATTCCAAAAAAAGTTGGGACACTGTACAAATTGTGAATAAAAAAGGAATGCAATAATTTACAAATCTCATGAGCTTTGTAACTCACAATACAATATAAATAACATATAAAATGTTGAAAGTGAGACATTTTGAAATGTCATGCCAAATATTGGCTCATTTTGGATTTCATGAGAGCTACACATTCCAAAAAAGTTGGGACAGATAGCAATAAGACGCTGGAAAAGTTAAATGTACATATATGAAACAGCTGGAGGACCAATTTGCAACTTATTACGTCAATTGGCAACATGATTGGGTATAAAAAGAGCCTGTCAGACTGGGAGTGTCTCTCAGAAGTCAAGATGGGCAGAGGATCACCAATTCCCCCAATGCTGCAGTGAAAAATAGTGGAGCAATATCAGAAAGGAGTTTCTCAGAGAAAAAAAAAAATTGCAAAGAGTTTGAAGTTATCATCATCATCATCTACAGTGCATAATATCATCCAAAGACTCAGAGAATCTAGAACGATCACTGTGCATAAGGGACAAGGCCGGAAAACCATACTGGATACCAGTGATCTTCGGGCCCTTAGACGGCACTGCATCACATACAGGAACATACATATTACAGTAGTAATGGAAATCACAACATGGGCTCAGGAATACTTCCAGAAAACATTGTCGGTGAACACAATCCACCATGCCATTCGCTGTTGCCGGCTAAAACTCTATAGGTCAAAAAAGAAGCCATATCTAAACATGATCCAGAAGCACAGGCATTTTCACTGGGCCAAGGCTCATTTCAAATGGACTGTGGCAAAGTGGAAAACTGTTCTGTGGTCAGACAAATCAAAATTTGAAGTTCTTTTTGGAAAACTGGGACGCTATGTCATCCGGACTAAAGAGGACAAGGACAACCTAAGTTGTTATCAGCGCTCAGTTCAGAAGCCTGAGACAGAGATAGACAGAGAAATAACTGCAACTAAGGAAAATCCCAAATTCAGTATCTCAGAAAATTAGAATATTGTGAAAAGTTTGAATATTGAAGACACCTGGTGCCATACTCTAATCAGTGAATGAACTCAAAACACCTGCAAAGGCCTTTAAAATGGTCTCTCAGTCTAGTTCTGTAGGCTACACAATCATGGGGAAGACTGCTGACTTCAGAGTTGTCCAAAAGACGACCATTGACACCTTGCACAAGGAGGGCAAGACACAAGAGTTCATTGCAAAAGAGGCTGGCTGTTCACAGAGCTCTGTGTCCAAGGACATTAATAGAGAGGCAAAGGGAAGGAAAAGATGTGGTAGAAAAAAAGTGCACAAGCAATAGGGATAACCGCACCCTGGAGAGGATTGTGAAACAAAACCCCTTCAAAAATTTGGGGGAGATTCACAAAGAGTGGACTGCAGCTGGAGTCAGTGCTTCAAGAACCACTACGCACAGACGTATGCAAAACATGGGTTTCAGCTGTCGCATTCCTTGTGTCAAGCCACTCTTGGCGTGTCAGAAGCGTCTCACCTGGGCTAAAGACAAAAAGGACTGGACTGCTGCTAAGTGCTCCAAAGTTACGTTCTCTGATGAAAGTACATTTTGCATTTCCTTTGGAAATCAGGGTCCCAGAGTCTGGAGGAAGAGAGGAGAGGCACACAATCCACGTTGCTTGAGTTCCAGTGTAACGTTTCCACAGTCAGTGATGGTTTGGGGTGCTATGTCATCTGCTGGTGTTGGTCCACTGTGTTTTCAGAGGTCCAAGGTAAACGCAGCCGTATACCAGGAAGTTTTAAAGCACTTCATGCTTCCACTGCTGACCAACTTTATGGAGATGCAGATTTCATTTTCCAACAGGGCTTGGCACCTGCACACAGTGTCAAAGCAACCAGTACCTGGTTTAAGGACAATGGTATCCCTGTTCTTAATTGGACAGTAAACTCGCCTGACCTTAACCCCATAGAAAATCTATGGGGTATTGTGAAGAGGAAGATGCGATATGCCAGACCCAACAATGCAGAAGAGCTGAAGGCCACTATCAGAGCAACCTGGGCTCTCATAACACCGGAGCAGTGCCACAGACTGATCGACTCCATGCCACGCCGCATTGCTGCAGTAATTCAGGCAAAAGGAGCCCCAAATAAGTATTGAGTGCTGTACATGCTCATACATTTCATGTTCATACTTTTCAGCTGGCTAAGATTTCTAAAAATCCTTTCTTTGTATTGGTCTTAAGTAATATTCAAATTTTCTGAGATACTGAATTTGGGATTTTCCTTAGTTGTCAGTTATAATCATCAAAATTAAAAGAAATAAACATTTGAAATATATCAGTCTGTGTAATGAATGACTATAATATACAAGTTTCACTTTTTGAATGGAATTAGTGAAATAAATAAACTTTTTGATGATATTCTAATTATATGACCAGCACCTGTATGTTGTATTCTGAATAAAATTGAAATTTGAAACTTCCACATCATTGCATTTTTATTCACAATTTGTACAGTGTCCCAACTTTTTTAGAATCGGTTGTGTATTTTTGGCTCATGTGGATGAAAAAGACAACTCCCAGAATGCACCATACGAGGCCACTCCCGAAGCCACTGCTACTGGCTCACTGGACTTGCCCACCACGGCACCGCCCCTACCATTGTTTTAATTTTCATAATAATAAAATCATTTAGTTCAGTTAGAGAATAGACACTACAATTAAAAACTGAACGTGTCTGTTCAATATAATGTGAGCCGAGCGAGTGTCACAGCAAAAACGCAGCAGGAGTCAGATTACATTCTGAGGTAAGTGTGGGTGTGGCATACATTCATGGCACGTGTTCAGTCTGGCGCATTCATGCCTATGGAAGCTTAACTTTCATAGGAGTTCATTTGAAAAGTTGAAATACACTCTTTGCTCCGCACCGCTCCATTTACATGAATGCCTGCAGCTGCCCGAGTCGAGCACTGTGAGTGAGATCCCACCCCCCATGGGCAGGTTGAAAACATGCGGAACTAGCTCCCACTACTGGCTGTAGTCTTTAGCCTCTGGCCAAAAAAATCCTCCGATGACGCAAAATGACAATATTTGCGATCATTCGAATATACTACCGGATTTCTACTGATACAAAGCTTAATGCTAATCATTGAAGTATCCCTTTAAGTGTATATGCAGTTCAGCTGTTTGCCATTTTGATTGCATTAGAATGGATATTCTAATACATTCTAATAGAATACACAAAGTTAAACAGAACTTTAATTTGCAGCGACTCTGTCTCTGTACTACAGAGTCTCAAGGCCAGTATGGTTAAGAATCATCAGGAGGTTTTTTATGATATTATGTTTCTATCTATTCAAGAATAAAGGAGATTGTTATGTTTACATGGGTCCCAGCCAGAGGTGTCACATAACGTAGTACAAATACTTTGTTACCTTACTTAAACCCTTGTGCATCAATTTAAAAAAAGTTACACAAAAATGTCCATCGAAAAAAATGTCATAAAAAAAAATTAATCTGGGAGCACAGACTTAAGTTTGGTCTCATTTTAAAGAAGACCCATGGCAGATTATTGTTGAAGTCAAAGTTTAGAAAGTGAAGTGACCAAAAAAAAAAAAGTTATAGGGGTTCAAGTTTATGAAAATTTTTTATGGACAGCTTTGGACATATTACATGGTACATAATTAGCTTCAGAATCATGAATATTTTTATTCTGGTTTCACCATTGTCCTGTACATCGTGTTACCAGCACCAAGTCCAAGCCTATTAATTTCGACCCCCAATGTAATATCAACTTTAGCATTTTAATCAACAGATTTTTTTGTTTTTTTTTGTTAACCTTTTACCGTCGCAATAATATTGTATTGTGAGTTCAGTATCGTGATATGTATCGAATCGTGACACACCTAGTAACATGATTCGACACCTAATAAACGAAAAGGCTAAGACGGATGACATAAAATAGCCTACCTGCATTATAGCCTGACAAATAAATAAAAGATATTTGGAAATTCCCCTTTAAAACAAATCCTCAGTTTGTGGTTCACTATTATTTGATTGAAAACAACAACAACAACAACAAAGACTCATATATATATATATATATATATATATATATATATTTATATATATATTTATATATATATATATTAACAAAAGTTATCTTGCGCTAGCCTCCTATAGTCCTGTCAATCATCTCGCTCGCAACTATGAGTTACAGTAAATTTTAAATTCACCATCATCGTTACCCACCCTCGCCGATTTGCAATCACCATCCCTTGTCCAAATCTGAGCGTATTGTAAAGAAAAGTTATGACTGCTGCGTATTTACACTTGACCGAACATTGGTCTATGCTTCACATCCACTCTTTGTTGTCTAGCACAGCATCACCGCACAGATTTAACTCCGCACAGTTAAATAAAAGGTGCTGATTAATATTTAATATTTCTGATAGGCCAATTTTTTTTTTCCTGTGAAACGTGTTAAGTTGCACAGAAGAAAGCCCGATGTAGGACCTGCCCTGTACGGTTTAAGAAGCGGTAGCTTACTACTGCTATAGAGGACTATTTTGTTGAACAGACCTGGGGAACGACAGATGACATCACATGCTCAGATTTGCTTGACCAATCGGCGATTTGTAAACCACAAACGAAAAATGAGAACTTTAGTCGAAATCTCATTTTCCATGCATTAACCTAAACGAGAAAGAATAAACAGGCCGTCTTACCTTTTCTCGTTATTCCTTTCCGAATAGGAAATGAAATGATCAGATGATGCTCCGTTCGATTTTTCTGACATCCTTTGCTCTTCCCTGATGATGACCTCTGACCTACTTTCTGTAAGATCTGAATTCTGCGTTTTGAATTTTAGAATATTGAATTTGATGTTCTGAATTTCTTCTTCATCTGAAATCTTGAATCTGTATTTTCAAAACTGAATATTTCCAGTCTATTAATTCAGAACAAAATAGCTGCTGTTTGAAAATACATGTCTATACAATTCAACATTTCAGATGTGTTAAATTTCAAATGTTCTATATTCAAGATTTAAACATTCAAATTCAGAACTATGTAAAATTCAACATAATATTCAAATTTGTTATACTACACTTGTCAATAATTCAAATTTACACAATTCAAATTCAGACTACTGTCATATTTCTAGCTCCATATATAAATATAACCATGACTCCTGTCCATCGTCTTATACACACTCAGGACATCTGCAACTAGCAACCCCAATAGCTGGTTTGAATCAACAATTAATCAGTTTTGACTGTGCTAAGTGCGTGTTCTATGTACTTCACGAATGTACTGTAGTTTTGTCAGAGCAAAACGCATTGTTATTTTTTTTTTGTTGTCTGATTATTGTACAGTATCAGTGAATGACATTTTGCCAGTGGTATGTGCATTAACGTGTGAAATGCCTGTTAATTACATTGCTTTTTCTCTTATATTGGGCACTTTTTGCACTTAAATTGGCTTCTTACTGTTGACATTGAAAATGAGGCATGTGTTTTCTGAGGGATTGCCGTTTTGACAGTTTCCACCTGGACACACTACCGTCGCAAGGGCTGTGCCAAGTATGTGACTGCACAGGGCCTCACGCAAAGTAAAGTGACACCTGACTTAAATGTAAAAGCCAAGTTAAAGTTCATGTTTTTGTCTATAATATAGTCTTATATTTTGTCTATAATATAATATTGTCTATAATAATAATAATTTTGTCTATAATGTATTATTCTGCTTGTTAAAAATTTAACAATATATTTCTGCATGTGCCTGTGACTGATTCATGTGCATACATGTCAGTCAGCACAACGCTGCATGTCAAGTTCGTAGATTTAAGCATCAAAATGTGCGCACTGCACAGTTCAGTTACACAGTTTAACTTGAACTTAATGCTTAAACTGAATATACTGAAGATATTACTATGAATTTCTTATTACTATGAATCTTTGCCTTTTGGACGTGGCTCATGTTTATAACATGACTCATTTAAAGTAATGTAATCATCAGGTTTTAGCCAGGTTTCTGTCAAACACAGCACATCTAGGTTATGATCTGTAATCATATTGTTAACAATAAGTGCTTTTGAGGGAAGGGATTGAATATTCAGCAACCCAAGCTTTATCATTTGCTCATCTGTTTTTTATTTGTTGAACATCAATAAAATTTTTACCCTTCAATGGGTTCAATCGTGTTTTTGTATTTACTAATTTGTGGAACAGACACAGTCTCTATGTGATAACATCTAGGTGAAAGATTCTCTATGTGTTGGGATTTATCTGACTAATGTGACGTGAGACAGCTAGCAGACAGTCGGTTAAGCCAGTATGTCTGCTTCCTGACCTGGGCCCCAGTTAGTCAAGGTTTAACTCTTAAGACTATGTGACTCATTACTAGAGAGAAGAGCAGCACCATCCCAGGAGGGATGAATACCATCTCTTTTTAACAGGTCAGGTCTGCCCAAAAAGCTTTTCCAATTGTCTATGAAACCTATGTTATTCTGCGGACACCACTTTGAAACCTATGTTACTCTGCGGACACCCAGTCATTGAGTGATGATAGTCTGCTAAGTATCTCATCACTTCGACGAACAGGAAGGGGGCCAGAGCAAACTACTTCAGTACTTGCGAGTTCACACACCTCTTTAAATGTTAATTTTGGTGATCGCCGACTGGCGAAGTCGAACATCATTAGTGCCAAACATGAATAATAAACAAGAGGGTCAGGACAATAGACTGGAGACATGACGTAACCAAAACATGACAACCCAAAGCACATGGCTAGAAAATAACAAAACACCACATGTGCTCAACAAGACATGTGACATTACCCCCTCCTTAAGCAGCGGCTACCAGACGCTCCACCAACAGTGAACGGGAGGGACAGACCAGGGTGGGACAGACCAGGGTGGGACGGGAGGGACAGACCAGGGTGGCGCACACAGTTCGGGAGGCCAGGGCGGCCCACGCGGTGCACGGGACGGAGCCCCCTCTCCGCACTCGGTGCACGGGACGGAGCCCCCTCTCCGCACTCGGTGCACGGGACGGAGCCATTACTGGACGCTGGTCAGTGGCAGACCATAGTCTGGGCAGCCTGGGTGGCACGGGCAGGGCAGGGCACCTGGGCGGCACGGGCAGGGCAGTGCAGGGCACCTGGGCGGCGCGTCTGGAACAACAGGGCGCCTGGGCAGAGCAGGACGCCTGAGCGGCGCACATCTGGAACAACAGGGTCCACCGGAACAGGACCACCGGAACAGGGACCACCGGATCCATCACAGCTTCCTTCTCGTCCTCCGCTTTGAGACCTCCGGAACTTGGTCCACCAGAACAGGGACCACCGGACTCGGGATTGTTACGGCAGCTTCGGTCAGAAGCTGCAGTCTCTCTAGCAGCCTTCTTCCCCTGGCCAGCGAAAAACTCCACTGCCACCTCAAATGTTGTCCCCTCCAGCCCTCTCATTACACACCACTCGAAAGGCTCGTCAAGGGCATAATTAAGAAGTTCTTTGAGGGTCTCATCATTATATCCCAGTCCATCCACAGCCCTCCTGAACTCCTGGGCAAACTCCTTCAGGTCGGTCCCTCGTTGACGAAGGAAACTCAAGGCCTTAAACTGGAGTATTCGTTCATAGAGCAGGCAGGTGGCAGTGGAGGCTAGTGGTACCTGTAAGCTCTTCTTCCACTGAGTCCTCATGTTTGGCTGGTTCGTTCTGTCAGGATCGGTTGGGAGAAAAGGGAGTGAGGACTCAATTGCAGGAAGAATGGAGGTTTTATTTAAACAATAAAATAAAACGAAGAAAAACACCCACGAGGGGGAAAACCAAACTTAACCAAAGACAAAATACCAGGGTCAGGCACATGACGCAGGGAACAGGAGACATCAAACATGGAACAGAAGATAACGAACCAGCACAGCACAGCAAACACAAGGAGACTAAATATATAGCTAACAAGGCAGGTGATGAGGGAAGACAGGTGGGGCAAATAATCAATAATGAGCTAACAAGAGGGGCGGGGTCAGAACAATAGACTGGAGACATGACATAACCAAAACATGACAACCCAAAGCACATGGCTAGAAAATAACAAAACACCACATGTGCTCAACAAGACAGGACAGAAATGTGACAAATCTTAGAGAATTTACGATTAGCCTGCACTTTTAAATTTGCTTTGATGTCAGGCGCTCTGGCTCCCAGTAAACTTGTAACTATGGTGGCTGGTGGCTCTATTTTCACGTTCCGTGTAATAGAATCGTTGACTAATCCAACTCACCACAGTTGTTTGATGGATTAGTAAAAGGCACGAGAGACAAAACAGGAGACCTGGACGCATGGATGGCAGGCTAACAGGCTAGCGAAATGCTAATATGTTATGATAGTGATTTAGATTTAAAAGCTAGCGATGTCAAATTTAACGTGATAGGCAATATTAAACAATATATGGTGATGAGTAAGTTATATTTAGCAGTATAAACAACATTGCTAGATTTTAATCAAAATCATTATCACAACATTAGCTTGATAGCATTAACGTTACCTGTTAGCTTGCCATCTCTGCACCCGGGTCTCTTGTTTTCTGAGTTCATTAAACAACTGTGGTGAGTTGTATTAGTAAATAGACTCCATCAAACAACTTTGGTAAGTTGGATTAATCAACAAATACGGTAAGCCATGTCTTCTTTTCCAGTCATTGTCACTTGCACTGCATGTTTCATGTTTAGTGTATCTGTCTACGTTGGCAAACAGGGCCTCACATGTGATAAATGTAAGAAGATAGGCTGACGTAGAAGATTTCAGAATTAGAGACATTCATTAACATTTAAACATTAACAGAAATTAACATTAAAGAGGTGTGTGAACTCGCAAGTCCGATGTCTCAAAAAGTTTATTGTTCTGGTCCCCTCCCTGTTAAAAGGAGTGATGAGATACTTAGCAGACTATCATCACTCAATGGCTGGTTGTCTAAGTGGTGTCTGCAAAATAACATTTCATAGGTTCATAGACAATTGGAAAAGCTTTTGGGGCAGACCTGATCTGTTGAAGAAGGATGGCATCCATCCTTCTTGGAGTGGTGCCGCTCTTCTCTCTAGTAATTTGGCACATAGTCTTAGAGCTAAATCTTGACTTACTGAGGCCCAGTTCAGGAAGCAGACAAACTGGCTAAACCAACTGTCTGCTAACTGTCTCACGTCACCAGAATCAGATAAATATCAACACATAGAGACTCTTTCACCTAGATATTATCACATGGAGACTGCGTCTGTTCCCCAAATTAGTAAATACAAAAAACCATCAAAACCATTCAACGGTAAAAACTTAATTGATGTCCAACAAATAAACAACAGATATAATACAAATGAACAAATGATAAAGCTTGGGTTGCTGAATATTCGATCCCTTTCCCCAAAAGTGCTTATTGTTAATGATATGATTACAGATAATAATCTAGATGTGCTGTGTTTGACAGAAACCTGGCTAAAACCAAGATTCCGATTGGCCCAGAGAAATGTAAATTATAAGAATTATCCAATAATGTTTCGTAATTCTAGCCTGCATGGCATGCAGATGAAGGGCAGCCTACATCCCCCCAACCACCAGGTGTGTAGTACTGAGACTGCTCTCATCAGAGTTACAAATGATTTACTCTTATCATCCGATCGTGGTTGTATCTCTCTATTAGTATTACTCGATCTTAGCGCTGCATTCGATACTATCGACCACAACATTCTTTTGAATAGGCTTGTAAATTACATTGGTATTAGTGGAATTGCATTGGCATGGATTAAATCATACTTATCTGACCGTTATCAGTTAATGCAGTAAATGAAGAGATATCACACCAATCACAAGTTCAGTATGTGAGTACCGCAAGTACTGTTGCTTTTCACCCTGTACATGCTACCACTGGGAGATATCATTAGGAAGCATGGCGTTAGTTTTCATTGTTATGCTGATGATACTCAGCTCTATATTTCTTCTTGCCCTGACGAAACTTACCAATTCACAAGATTAACGGAATGCATAGCTGATATAAAAAATTGGATGACCAGTAATTTCCTGCAACTTAATTCAGAAAAAAATGCATTTTTAATTATTGGACAAAAAAGCTCCACAAGTAGCAACCTAGAATACTGTTTAACACTTGATGGCTGCTCTGTCAAGTCCTCGTCGTCAGTGAGGAACCTGGGTGTGCTCTTTGATACCAATCTTTCATTTGAAAGCCACATTTCTAGCATCTGTTAAACTGCATTCTACCATCTTAAAAAATATATCTAAATTACGGCACATGCTTTCAATGCAAAATGCTGAACAGTTAATTCATGCGTTCATGACCTCAAGGCTAGATTATTGTAATGCTCTACTGGGTGGTTGCCCTGCTCGCTTAATAAACAAACTCCAGCTGGTCCAAAACGCAGCAGCTCGAGCTCTTACTAGAACCAGGAAGTATGACCATATTAGCCCGGTTCTGTCAACACTGCACTGGCTCCCTATTAAACATTGTATACATTTTTAAATCTTGCTTATTACTTACAAAGCACTAAATGGTTTAGCTCCCCAGTACTTGAGCGAGCTCTTAACGCATTATACTCCATCACGTCTATTGCGGTCTCAAAACTCTGGCCAGTTGATAATCCCTAGAATATCAAAATCAACTGCAGGCGGTCGATCATTTTCCTATTTAGCACCTAAATTCTGGAACAGTCTTCCTACCATTGTTCGGGAAGCAGACACACTCTGTCAGTTTAAATCTAGACTAAAAACGCATCTCTTTACTATGGCATACACATAGAACATTATCAATCTCTATTATTCAAATCAGTAAAATGATTGTTAGGCTGCATTAACTAGGTCAGCCGGAACCAGGAACACTTCTCATAACACCTGATGTACTCGTTACATCATAAGAAGAATGCCATCTACGCTAAGGTTAGTCTCTCTGTTTATCCCGAGGTTTACTGCAGTCAGCCGGATCCAGGCCGTATCCAGATCAGATGGTGGACCTGCGCCTGGACATGACCAATGCATCCCTGAAATGTCTGCAGAGAGCGTGTCAATTAAACTCCCCCTGTAAAGGCTGCATCGACACAACATTGTCATTAAACCCATTCAGTTTGTTTTCATTAGTCACATGTCTTCCTTTGTTTGATCTTTCCCACCACTCCTTTGTTACCATGGTCACGTCATTATGAGTTT
The DNA here is from genome assembly GCA_018749465.1 of Paracanthobrama guichenoti. Lineage (NCBI taxonomy): Eukaryota > Metazoa > Chordata > Actinopteri > Cypriniformes > Gobionidae > Paracanthobrama > Paracanthobrama guichenoti. The sequence continues at coordinate 12,479,438 of CM031954.1, forward strand.
GTTCTGTTCAGCTATGTTTCTTTAATTAGTCTCATTTGTGTTTGCTATACAAGTTCAACCCCTTACATTCATTCTCTGTTCGGTCACATTCACGTAAATTTGTGTTGTGCTAATGCCTATTCGCCTGCTTTGAGTATGCCTGCTATTAAACTTTGTTTAGAACTTTATTCATCTGTCTTCTTCTGTCTGCCTACAAACACTGTGTGACAGAAAGACCCAAATCCACAGAGGGTATTTTCAATTAATATGTTTTTTATTGTATTATTGGTCATGTAACATAAGAGCTCTCTCATTTAAACTTCACGGTTTCTTGGTTCACTGGTCTGAGATTATCAAACATGCTCCTCATCCTCTTGGCCGGGCTTGATCTTCTCAGCTCTATATACCCTTTTTTATGTAGAATAATAAATCCAGTAGTATGTCATTCTTTTAAGATATGGTCTCAAATTAGAAAACATTATAAATGGCATGCATGCTCCATTCAAAAAAGTTGGGACACTGCACAAATTGTGAATAAAAACATGTAATGATGTAGAAGTTTCAGATTTCAATATTTTATTCAGAATACAACATAGATGACATCAAATGTTTAAACTGAGAAAATGTATCATTTAAGGGGAAAAATAAGTTGATTTTAAATTTCATGGCATCAACACATCTCAAAAAAGTTGGGAACAAGGCCATGTTTACCACTGTGTGGCATCCCCTCTTCTTTTTATAAGACTCTGCAAACATCTGGGGACTGAGGAGACAAGTTGCTCAAGTTTAGGAATAGGAATCATTTCAGGTCTCATTCTTGTCTAATACAGGCTAGTTGCTCAACTGTCTTAGGTCTTCTTTGTCACATCTTCCTCTTTATGATGCGCCAAATGTTTTCTATAGGTGAAAGATCTGGACTGCAGGCTGGCCATTTCAGTACCCGGTTCCTTCTTCTACGCAGCCATGATGTTGTAATTGATGCAGTATGTGGTCTGGCATTGTCATGTTGGAAAATGCAAGATCTTCCCTGAAAGAGATGACGTCTGGATGGGAGCATATGTTGTTCTAGAACTTAGATATACCTTTCAGCATTGATGGTGCCTTTCCAGATGTGTAAGCTGCCCATGCCACACGCACTCATGCAACCCCATACCATCATAGATGCAGGCTTCTAAACGGAGCGCTGATAACAACTTGGGTTGTCCTTGTCTTCTTTAGTCCGGATGGCACGGCGTCCCAGTTTTCCAAAAAGAACTTCAAATTTTGATTCGTCTGACCACAGAACAGTTTTCCACTTTGCCACAATCCATTTTAAATTAGCCTTGGCCCAGAGAAAATGCCTGTGCTTCTGGATCATGTTTAGATATGGCTTCTTTTTTGACCTATAGAGTTTTAGCCGGCAACGGCGAATGGCACGGTGGATTATGTTCAACGACAATGTTTTCTGGAAGTATTCCTGAGCCCATGTTGTTTCACAATTTTTCTCTGAGAAACTCCTTTCTGATATTGCTCCACTATTTTTCGCCGCAGCGTTGGGGGAATTGGTAATCCTTTGCCCATCTTGACTTCTGAGAGGCTATTTTTATACCCAATCATGTTGCCAATTGACCTAATAAGTTGCAAATTGGTCCTCCAGCTGTTCCTTATATGTATATTTAACTTTTCCGGCCTCTTATTGCTACCTGTCCCAACTTTTTTGGAATGTGTAGCTCTCATGAAATATAAAATGAGCCAATATTTTCAACATTTGATATGTTATCTATATTCTATTGTGAATAAAATATAAATTTATGAGATTTGTAAATTATTGCTTTTTTATTCACAATTTGTACAGTGTCCCAACTTTTTTGGAATCGGGTTTGTACATAATTTTGGTAAAAAGAGTTTCCCTTCATTCAGAGAAACTCACCACAACTTAAGTGTAATGTTAAATATCTATGTGACGCATGGCAGGAAGACTTGAGAATAAATATCAGAAGACCAGTGTGTGCTAGGCATGGACTTTTACTGTTCATGATATTACACAGACTTCATCTCTCTAAGGAAAAGCTTTCCAAGATGTTCTCTCATCTGTGGTTTCGTGGTCCAGACTGCACCAGTTTGTTTTTGTTGCCGTTTTTGGAACTTGTGGCGACTACAGTTTTTTTAAAGTGTGTTCAGGGAACAGGCAGTTAGCGGATCACGAGGAGATATTTGCTGTATGTGACAAAAAATGTTTTGGCCTAAAACGCGTGACATTGTTTAGAGCACCTTTAAACAAGAAAAAATGTAGGCAGGACTTGATTTTGTCTGTTGAGAATTGATTGGATCATTGTCGTTTGCTATTGCTGTGACCTTTTTCCCTCTCGCCAGAAAAAAAATGGCTGCGCCTGAAATCACATTAGGATAGGTACTATTTTTGAATGAATTCATGAGAGCTAAAAAAGTACATTCAATATAGTATGAATGTGTGTAGTATGAATCTAATTCGGATGTACTACATTCGCCATGTTGTCATTATCATGATATGACCTACTTTTTTTCGTACCGGGCAGCAGCGCAATGTTGATTATGTGCTAATTTGATGTAATATTTTATGCTTTTTTAAATGTTGTAAATTTAAGTAGAAAAGAGAATCGCTAAAATCATTGAATATATTTTGAGATTTTATATTTTAAGGTCTTCTTAATGATTTTCAGTTTTGTTCAAGATAGTTAAAGCAAGTTTTTCAATAACGGAAGAATATGTAAAAGTATGGTTTTTGGGGTAAAAGGCACAATAATTAACATGATGGTAAATAGCTGTCTGCCTTTTCCATTTGTTGACATGGCATGTTTAGATTCCGATGGTAAATATCATATATTAAATTGGATGTCCACCTTAGAGATAATCACCATATTTATAATTAAACCATCATATTTAAAAAAATATTATATTAATCATTTCATATAATAAAATACAATTTAATATTACTACTGTAAATCTTATTAAATTATTATGGGATCTTATTCAATGCTTTCAAAATCTTTACTTTTTAAAATAATTTTGTCACATATTGTTTTTCGCCTACTAAAGTAGTGAAGTATGTGATTTCGGATGCAATGTCATCAGAAAAGAGAAGAGATTGCTGCATTTGGGAGGGAGGTTATTTTTGATTAAAGATTAGGAGGACACATGAATAAAAAAATAATGTTATAATGTTATCAAATAATGATGTGCACAGATAAATCATTTTAATAAAGACTTCAAAATTACATAAAAACAAGAATGGACGATTTTGTTTAATGGTGAAGCAAAAACACAAAATAAATCATGAAACACCAAATTATTTCTTTGGTGAATAACTTGCAAAATTACAACATAAGAAATATGCATAGTTGTCTAAATCTATGTGGAACAACATAAAACTAGCAATTGTGTAATCAGATGTTTGATTCAAAACCTAGTTACTAGTTAAGTCCGCTTACCTTTATTTTGAAACCAAAGTCTAGTATTATAGAGGAAGTAAACTGTCCGGTTGTTGCTTAATTCACAGCTTCACATGATCGCCCGTTAAAACCAAACAGTGTGTCCTCCTTTACCACTAAATTGTAGTGACACCTTATTTTAAGAACATAATAACATTAATAATAATAGTAATGTCAACAGCGATGAACTTCGGAACCAAGACGTTCCGACCCCGTCCACCGGACAAAGGAGCGTTTCCCTTGGATCATTTCGGTAAGTGATTGAGCGCATTCACAGTTGAGTAACAAGCGTCACAATTTCTGCGTCCCAATTCGCTAATACTATGACCTAAAATTATGTACTGTTTTTGTGAATAAAAAGTACAAGTTATACTGCCTTAAAATGTGGAACAATATAAATGTTAAATCTGTCTTGATCATAAATAACACCATTTGAATTCTAAGCATATTGAAGTTGGTTAAAAATTTAAAAATAACAATGAGATATTTTACAGCATTTTGAATATTATTATTATTATTATTATTATTTTTTTTTTTATTATTATTATTTTTTCCCTTATGTCACCACTCCCCAGGCCTATGTATTAAAATCCAGTTCACACTAAAGTAATAATGTAACTGGTTGCATGTGAGAGAAATCATCTATCCATCCAATCTTTATACCACTTGTCCACCCTGTTATTACTTTGTCCACACGCATGCAGCCTTGCTTTTTTTTACTTTTATATATATATATATATATATATATATATATATATATATATATATATATATATATATATACACACAAACCTGATTCCAAAAAAGTTGGGACACTGTACAAATTGTGAATAAAAACAGAATGAAATGTGGAAGTTTCAAATTTCAATATTTTATTCCAAGTACAACATAGATGACATATCAAATGTTTAAACTGAGAAAATTTATAATTTTAAGGGAAAAATAAGTTGATTTTAAATTTCATGGCATCAACACATCTCAAAAAAGTTGGGACAAGGCCATGTTTACCTCTGTGTGGCATCCCCTCTTCTTTTTATAACAGTCTGCAAACGTCTGGGGACTGAGGAGACAAGTTGCTCAAGTTTAGGAATAGGACCGTTGTCCCATTCTTGTCTAATACAGGCTTCTAGTTGCTCAACTGTCTTAGGTCTTTGTCGCATCTTCCTCTTTATGATTCCATTTCAGTACCCGGATCCTCCTGGCTGCGTAGCCATGATGCCATGAACTTGGATATACCTTTCAGCATTGATGGTGCCTTTCCAGATGTGTAAGCTGCCCATGCCACACGCATTCATGCAACCCCATACCACCAGAGATGCAGGCTTCTGAACTGAGCGCTGATAACAACTTGGGTTGTCCTTGTCCTCTTAAGTCCGGATGACATGGTGTCCCAGTTTTCCAAAAAGAACTTCAAATTTTGATTCGTCTGACCACAGAACAGTTTTCCACTTTGCCACAGTCCATTTTAAATGAGCCTTGGCCCAGAGAAAATGCCTGTGCTTCTGGATCATGTTTAGATATGGCTTCTTTTTTGACCTATAGAGTTTTAGCCGGCAACGGCGAATGGCACGGTGGATTGTGTTCACCGACAATGGAAATATTCCTGAGCTCATATTGTGATTTCCATTACAGTAGCATTCCTGTATGTGATGCAGTGCCGTCTAAGGGCCCGAAGATCACGGGCATCCAGTATGGTTTTCTGGCCTTGACCCTTACGCACAGAGATTGTTCTAGATTCTCTGAATCTTTGGATGATGTTATGCACTGTAGATGATGATAACTTCTCTGAGAAACTCCTTTCTGATATTGCTCCACTATTTTTGGCCGCAGCATTGGGGGAATTGGTGATCCTCTGCCCATCTTGTCTTCTGAGAGACACTGCCACTCTGAGAGGCTCTTTTTATGCCCAGTCATGTTGCAAATTGACCTAATAAGTTGCAAACTGGTCCTCCAGCTGTTCCTTATATGTACATTTAACTTTTCCGGCCTCTTATTGCTACCTGTCTCAACTTTTTTGGAATGTGTAGCTCTCATGAAATCCAAAATGAGACATTATTTGCCATGACATTTCAAAATGTCTCACTTTCAACATTTGATATGTTATCTATATTCTATTGTGAATAAAATATAAGTTTATGAGATTTGTAAATGATTGCATTCCTTTTTATTCATAATTTGCAGTGTCCCAACATTTTTGGAATCGGGTTTGTGTGTGTGTGTGTATAATATATATATATATATATATATATATATATATATATATATAATATATATATTATTAGGAACACCATACTAATACTGTGTTTTTGACCCCCTTTCGCCTTCAGAACTGCCTTAATTCTACGTGGCATTGATTCAACAAGGTGCTGAAAGCATTCTTTAGAAATGTTGGCCCATATTGATAGGATAGCATCTTGCAGTTGATGGAGATTTGTGGGATGCACATCCAGGGCACGAAGCTCCCGTTTCACCACATCCCAAAGATGCTCTATTGGGTTGAGATCTGGTGACTATGGGGGCCATTTTAGTACAGTGAACTCATTGTCGTGTTCAAGAAACCAATTTGAAATGATTCGAGCTTTGTGACATGGTGCATTATCCTGTTGGAAGTAGCCATCAGAGAATGGGTACATGGTGGTCATAAAGGGATGGACATGGTCAGAAACGATGCTCGGGTAGGCCGTGGCATTTAAACGATGCCCAATTGGCACTAAGGGGCCTAAAGTGTGCCAAGAAAACATCCCCCACACCATTACACCACCACCACCAGCCTGCATAGTGGTAGCAAGGGATGATGGATCCATGTTCTCATTCTGTTTACGCCAAATTCTGACTCTACCATCTGAATGTCTCAACAGAAATCGAGACTCGTCAGACCAGGCAACATTTTTCCAGTCTTCAACTGTCCAATTTTGGTGAGCTTGTGCAAATTGTAGCCTCTTATTCCTATTTGTAGTGGAGATGAGTGGTACCCGGTGGGGTCTTCTGCTGTTGTAGCCCATCGTCTCAAGGTTATGCATGTTGTGGCTTCACAAATGCTTTGCTGCATACCTCGGTTGTAACGAGTGGTTATTTCAGTCAAAGTTGCTCTTCTATCAGCTTGAATCAGTTGGCCCATTCTCCTCTGACCTCTAGCATCAGCAAGGCATTTTCGCCCACAGGACTGCCGCATACTGAATGTTTTTCCATTTTCACACTATTCTTTGTAAACCCTAGAAATGGTTGTGTGTGAAAATCCCAGTAACTGAGCGGATTGTGAAATACTCAGACCGGCCCGTCTGGCACCAACAACCATGCCACACTCAAAGTTGCTTAAATCACCTTTCTTTCCCATTCTGACATTCAGTTTGGAGTTCAAGAGATTGTCTCGACCAGGACCACACCCCTAAATGCATTGAAGCAACTACCATGTGATTGGTTGATTAGATAATTGCATTAATGAGAAATTTAACAGGGGTTCCTAATAATCCTTTAGGTGAGTGTATAGCTGCAAGCAGCAATTATCGAGGGCCAAGTGCAAAGAAGAAAAGACATGCCAAAATGGCTGTGTCAGACCAATTGTAGCAAGGAGCCACTGAAGACCTAATAAGATAATTTAAGGTAAAATAGCAGCAAAATTATAAATACAGTCAATAATAATGATTTAATGGTTTATCAGTTTTGACCAATAGGTGGCACAGTTACGAAATTGATGTGGTGTGGTCAGGATAAGGGAATAATGACACATGCAAAGTTTTGTGTCAATATGTCAAAGCATTGCTGAGATACAGTCTCGAGTCATTTTGGCATCATGCCTCAAATTCGTCGCTGTGGTATGACATGAAATTGACATGAAATCCATAACTATTTGTCGGCAGGGTCTGAAGATGATACGATTCGATTTTGGTGAAAATCGGACAAACGGTCTAGGCAGAGTTTGAAAAAATAGGTTTTTAACTAATGAAAATATGTAGGACAGGAAGTTTGGCCAAATATGGCAAAATTGGTATCTATGTTCCCGCATGAGCCACTGAATGTCTGTATGACATGTACCAGTTTAATTACAATAGGCTAATTTAATCAAACGTTATTAGTATTTTTGTAAATTGTTATAACTTTTGACCACAAGGTGGCGCTAGTTCAAAACTTTTTTAGTACCTTCAGGGCATGTTCCTGAAGACACATACAGAGTTTCGTAATGATACGCCAAAGCGTTATTAAAACAAAGGCCTAGATTTTTATTTTTTTTTCATAATACTGTATTGAAGTCAATGGGAATTTCATGTTTTTTTTTCTATTATAGCCCCACCATTTTTTTATGTGTCCTTGGAGTGAGCCAATACATCGATTTTGTAAATTTTGGTGAAAAATCTCATTTAGTTTTGGAGTTATAGACATTTATATGAAAAAAAACACGTAAAAAATGACTGACACCTGACTTTGATTGGATTTTACTACCCCTTACTATCAATATTTTGACATTTGGGCATTAGTATTTAGCTAGCGACCTATGTTTTCGAACTTCTGACACTGGTTTCGTTTCGATCGGGCTAGCGGTTTCAAATATATCAGTTAACGTTTTATAAGCGCTAAATTACAACGCTGCACAAACCATATGCCGAAACTTGGCAAGTTTGGTATCGCTGGACTCGGCAACGATTCAGGAGTCTAAGGAGATGACTCCCCTGAAAATAAGTCAACCACACCCAAAGTTATAAGCATTTGGGGGGAAAAAAATTATCCACTAGGTGGCGCTGCTTCGAAACTTCTCAGGCTTCTTCAGGGCACCGTGGTGATGACCCATACCAAGTTTCGTAACAATCCGTTCATGCTTTTTTAAAATATAGCATTTTATCCCATAATTCAAAATGGCCGATATGGTAAAACTGGATATCAGTCGACTCGGCATGACATCCCGAATCTAACGAAATCTAAAATCACTTTTATGATTTTTGGAAAAATGATTCAGAAGTTATAATCAAAAACAGCATTTTTCAGCAACATTTTTCGTATCCCCAGACCAGTAGGTGGCACTGCACCGAAACACTGCATGTTGCCTCATGTCATGCTTGAGATGACATGTACCAAGTTTGGTTTGAATACGATAAAGCATTGCGGAGACATAGCCTTATTTGTATTTTCACAACCGCTACATTAAATTTGTTCACGCGTTTATCGAAAATGATTTGTCGAATCAACTTGAATTCCATAACTTTTTGTCAGCATGGTCTGAAGATGATCTGTTTCAATTTTCATGCAAATCAGACCTACAGCCTAGGAGGAGTTCAAAAAAGAAGGTTTTTCCGAAAATTCTGTTTCTGAATTTAGTTTCTAGCCATTATGGTTCAGAAGTTATTATTAAATATGTTAAAACTTTGGACAAGTGGTGGCGCTAGAGGGAATGAGTTAGAGACTCCAAATTTGGTGTGGTTACTATTGGTACTGACTTCTATCAGTTTACCAAATTTCACAACTTTCCCTCAAGCGGTTCTATGGGCTGCCATAGACTTCCAGAGCGGAAGAAGAAGCAGCAGCAGAATAATAATAAGAACGCCAATGATTTCAATAGGTGCCTTCGCACCTTCGGTGCTTGGCCCCTAATTATTATTAATACTATTGCCCTCCCAGTTTAAAAATGGGAGGTTGTTCCCAGAATCTGCTGATGATCCCTGTTTTGGCTTTTCATGGAGCTCATGAAAATGATGGGGAAATTGGAACAGAGCCACATTGCCAAATGTAAATTTTATACAAAATATTAGGGGTGGGAATCACAGGTTAACTCACGATACTATACTGTCACAATATTTTGCCCACAATAACGATATATCACAGCACCAGCAATTCTGTGACCGACGATATATTGCTAGAAAATCACCCACGATATATCACGATATCATTAAATGAAAAAATGCGTCAAAGTCATATCATGCATTTCATTTATTAACAGTTCATCTATTTTTTTTAAAAATGGCAACAATGTACAATAAGTGCATATACAGCTATCAAACAGCCATAAGCTTGAAAATGCTTATTTGCTAGAGAGAACAGTTTTGTGACTAAATGATTTATAGTAAAGAAAGGTCACACCTCTAACTTCTCATTCATAGCAGCGTCTCAAATTTATATTACTAGTAGTAGTAATTTAATACTAGTAGTAATTAGGGATGTCATTATACCAAAATTCCAGTAGTCGGTACCAATACCATACAAATTTTACGGTACTCTGTACCAGTTTCGGTACCACAGTAAAAGTTAAATAAAAAGTAAAAAAATTATGTAAAAAAATAAAAGAAATTGAATTCAATGAGTTCATTATTTATGATGATAATCATAAGTAAACAATACATGTTAATGTAAATAATGATAATAATGCTGTTTAAAAGTAAACATTGTTTATAAAAAGTCAAGTGAAATTAACCATCTAGGCATAATTGTTATTATTAGTAGAGACATATTATTACATAGAGACGTAGCTAAAACAGTAGCCTAATATATTTGTCAATTTCTTCATGTTAAACCAAACTTTTATTTTGATGGGTTGCCATGAAGAGCTTTGAGTGTCTGTGTTCATGATATGACACAAGTGACGGTTTATGCATTCGTGTCTTCATATAGTGACATGGCAGAGACTACAAAGACAGCGAGCGAGCGAGCGTGCGTGTGTGTGTGCGCGGGCGTGTGCTTAATATTCGCATACACTAGTATATATTCGCAGTCTGGAGCCCTGCGCATAAATAAACACTGAAGCGACTGAATGCATGCAGCTGCGGCTACCGAATATACTCTGGAGTCGGTACCAGTAGCCTACTAGCCTACAGAAATGCTGGTATTGTCACATTTTTTAAAATTAGTACCAACTTGGTACCGAAGTACTGGTACTTGTGACATCCCTAGTAGTAATGTATAAATGTAGACCAAAAAGTAGGCCTATGGCTTGTTTCTTATTTATCCCGATCAGACATGCAATTGCTCTGTACTGTAGGCTACTATACTTGTTATAGCCATTAAAAAAGGTATTTAGTTTCATATTTGTGTTTAAATATTGTTATTTTTTAATTTAATATATGTTGATTTTATGAAACGTGAACAGCATGAGTAAGATAGGACACGTCATAAGATCATTGTTGCAATGTCGGAAGACCTGGAGTGAGTCAGAAATTGTTTTGACCACTTAATTAAGTTTTGTTTTGTAGAAAGCCTGAGTCTGTGGTGTCAGAGGGAGAAGACAATATATCCTGCAGCTCGCTGGAGGGGTCAGGCTGCATAATCATTTCTAAAACTTAAGTACAATTCAAGCCCTTTCTCATGTTGCTCTTCTCACCATCAAATGGCCAGCAGGATGGCATGCAAGTGTTTAAATCCACTTATCTTTTTTTTGTTTAGTCTTCTCACCGTCAAAAGGCAGCAGGTGCATAAATAAAAACAAAGTGAGTGTGTTTGCGCCATGTAGTTATGAGAGCTGAGGTGCATATTTTGATTTTCTCAGACGTTGGCAAGTGTGCAAAGGACACACACACACTCACACTCACACTCACAATAATATGCTGTAAAAGTCCATATAAAACTCAATAGAAAAGCCAGAAACTAAGCTTTTTTTGCACAGTCCTATCTAAAGGGTTAATGGTGCCACCTGGTTATCAACTGTAAAAATAAAAATTTTTACCTCTTACCAACAGGGAAAACCATCAACAATCAAAAATGCATGAGTATATGGTTATAATGGCGCTTATTGCGAGCAGCGCCAGCGCCTAAAGGGTTAGTTCACCCCAAAATAAAAATGGTCATTAATTACTCACCCTCATGTCATTCCGAACCTGTAGGACTTTTGTCAGAAAACAGAAATTAAGATCTTTCTGTCCCTCCATTGACAGCCTACACAACTACCACTTTTAAGCCCCAACAAGGTAGTGAAGAATCATTAAAGTAATCCATGTGACTCGAGTGGTTTAATCTCAATCCTATTAAAAGCAACGCAAGTGATTTGTTTGTGCAAAAAAAAAAAAAATTTACCACTTTGATATCCAACACTCGTTCATGACACAAGAGCGGACGTTATGTGAATGCGTGTTGGAGATTAAAGGGGTCATGAACTGTATTGTTTTATTGTTTTATGTTTCCTGTGGTGCACTTATAATGTTAGAATGCTTTTTACATCAAAAATTGTCATAATTTATAAATAAAAGGCATTTTTCCTACCCTGATTTTAGCTCTCTGCTATGAACGCTCTGTTTTAAGGGGTGTGTCTGCTATAAGACTTCAGTATAAACGCCCACTGCTGTGATTGGCTAGCGTCTTTCCATTTGAAATAGCTAAGTATTAAGAGTTCTCACATACACAGCTATATACAGAATATACAACCGGCAGTGAAATGTAAACTATTACTCTCTCTTTTAGCGCGTTTTTACTATTGCAGCTCTCTAATCGTGAAAAGTGTTGCATTATGTTACTCCCCTCGAGGTTTAATAAAGGCTCATGTTGTTCCTGAGTCTTCAAACATGTCTTTACATGCTCCCCTGTTGCCACATTTCCACATTGCTGTCAGAACTGGTATAAATAAAACACAAAACATAAATTAACCTTAAATTCTTGACATACTTGCAGACAATACTAAACGAAAGCACATACAAAACTAAGAAATCACACACAGTTTGTCAATCTTGAGTACTTATAGAGTAGTATTGCATTCTTCTTATCTCTGAAAAGTCTTTAGTTTTATCATATTTATAAAAGAAAGATATGCTGTACAGAGTCTTTCCAAATAAAACCGAGCGGCTGAAGGCGCATCATGTGAGCGGAGCTAAAAAGTCAGGTCGTGCAGCTATTGCGTTGAGCGCCTGAAAGCTTTGACATACTTAGAAAACGTGGAAAAAAACGTTGTCCTAAATAAACGATGGCTATCAATCAGATTCAGCCATACATATATGACCCAGAATCAGATACAGAGGCTGAAATTGAAGAAGAGCAAAAAAAAACATTTTGTACATTTTGCACCGTTTCTCGGCCTGACTACAGCAGGACGTCTCTGTGGTAACGTTATGTACTGTAACTGTATATATTTGCTAGTGGCTTGTCTAAATTACTAATTTCTACTTTCATTATTTCGTAGTAATTTTTTTTTTTTTTTTTGTCTGTTTTAGAAGGTGTATATGTGGGAAGTGCACATCACATGCTCCATTTGATAAATTAACTATACATTATCATGTTGTTTACTTGATGTCCACTTACGATAGTCAACAACACACAGACAGACATTTGAACTGGGTTGAACTGGGCCTTGTTTCTAAAACAAACATTGCCGAACATTGCCGAAAACATTGCCGAAATTTAGGGAACAAACTGAACAGGGTTGTTTAAACACACTTTGGTGACGTTGATTTTCGTAAAGTCCTGTGACCTGTGCAGCGCAGTGCAACCGACGACTTCCCTAAACCGCGCAAAGCGCGTTGTTGAAAGCACTGCTTTCACTCTCACTCGGGTCGAAGAGTGCGCGCGCCCTTCCGGGAGAAGTGCCCGTATGCCCGTACAAGGAAATTCCGCCCTTGGTGACGTCACGCAGACCCATACTCGAAAATAAACTTTACGAAACTTGTGAGTAACCGGAAGGAGTATTTCTGTGTCAAAAATACTTCCATCAAATGTCCAATTTGGACATTGTCTTATTTTTTTTAAACTTTGTCCATGTTTAGCATGGGAATCCAAGTCTTTAACAGTGTAAAAAGCGTAGAGTAGAAAAAATATCTAATTTACCAAGTTTTTGAAAATGCTTATTGCAGTTCATAGAGTGAACTTATCACTGATTGTTTACCGTTTAACGGAAGTTACAACCATAAATTGCACATTATGGGGCATAGGAAAAACTTAGATATGAGAGAAATGTAGTAGCACGTTGATCTGCCAGTCGTGGGTCTTTTTTGCTGAGAGCTCAAGTGTTTTTCCATAATGCTCCATTTAAAAGTTTATGACCAAATGTATCTTTATAAAAGTTCACAATGCTGTTGCAGATGAAATATAATGTGGATAACATTGAATAAAGAAAAACCTTTTTGTCAGGTTAGATACTGATTATTAATCACTCAAACCCCTTTATGTAAAGGTGTGTTCACGCCATGTCATAATTACTGTAATTACAAGATTCATATCCTTGTAGAGCTCATAATTACAACTTGTAAGCTGGGAATTTTCTGAGAGCTCCTACTTGTACCATGTGACGGCTGTACCACCTGACCGCTGCAGATTTATTTAGGCATTAGCCATGTTTACATGCACACTTGTCATTCCAATTAAAATCATTCCGATTGAAAGATTCTGTGGACTGTTTACATGAGACGTTATCTACACTGATCTGGTGTTGCTGTAAGAAACTACTTCTGTCAGGCGCAGTTGAAGTAGAAAGTGCCTGGGACAAACGCTGTCAGATGAGATGGCGTAGCCAGGCTATGTCTGTGACATTATTCCAACATTATCTTCATAACTTGTTACGAAATAAAAAAGTTTAACACTTCAGAAAAATGAAACTCTCCTCTCGTCAACATAGCCTACTGTGGTGGAGGCGAGTGCTGTATATCACGCCGATCACGTCACAGAAGGACATGGACATACATGGTGGAATTTTCCGTTTGATCGGTTCATGGAAAGGTTTATCCCACCCCTCTCAAACAGATTACAATTTAATTCGGTTTGGGCATTTTTATTCCGATTGAGGTGTTAATATGGAGCATTTTCATTCGGTTTGGACTTTTAAACCGATTACAGTGCTCCATGTAAACGCACCTATTGATGTTGTTGCCATAGAAATGCGTAATGCATGAACAGCTCAGAGTAGAACACGTGTTGCCATCTCAAAATTATGGAAATGCTGCTCAAATTTTTCTACTTAACTGTCAGCCTTGTGTATCTGCCATGTTTGTAGTTTTTTAATGTTTTTTAGTCATGTTTGTAGTTCTAATCAAATCCTTGTCCAACACGCAATGGGTTGTGGGCACTATTAGCCGCTTGAGTGTGCATGGATGTGTACTTCAAATTCCAACTGGAAAACCATCCAGGTATCTTTGGAATATTCATTTCAACATGATTTGGGACACACTAATACTATTTAGGATGGATAGTATCCAAATTGGGGAGCAGCATAAGACTTTGTATTCACATACACCTATCAGGCATAACATTATGACCACCTTCCTAATATTGTGTTGGTCCCCCTTTTGCTGCCAAAACAGCCCTGACCCGTTGAGGCATGGACTCCACTCGACCCCTGAAGGTATGCTGTGGTATCTGGCACCAAGCACCATTAGTAGCAGATCCTTTAAGTCCTGTAAGTTGCGAGGTGGAGCCTCCATGGATCAGACTTGTTTGTTCAACACATCCTACAGATGCTCAATTGGATTGAGATCTGGGGAATTTGGAGGCCAAGTCAACGCCTCAAACTTGTTGTTGTGCTCCTCAAACCATTCCTGAAACATTTTTGCTTTGTGGCAGGGCGCATTATCCTGCTAAAGGAGGCCACAGCCACCAGGGAATGCCGTTTCCATGAAAGGGTGTACATGGTCTGCAACAATGCTTAGGTAGGTGGTACGTGTCAATGTAACATCCACATGGATGGCAGGACCCAAGGTTTCCCAGTAGAGCATTGCCCAAAGCATGATACTGCCTCCGCCGGCTTGCCTTCTTCCCATAGTGCATTCTGGTGCCATGTGTTCCCCAGTTAAGCAATGCACCCGGCCATCCACGTGATGTAAAAGAAAACGTGATTCATCAGACCAGGCCACCTTCTTCCATTGCTCCGTGGTCCAGTTCTGATGCTCACGTGCCCACTGTTGGTGCTTTCGGCAGTAGACAAGGGTAAGCATGGGAACCCTGACTGGTCTGCGGCTATGCAACCCCATACTCAACAAACTGTGATGTACTGTATATTCTGACACAGTTCTATCAGAACTAACATTAACTTCTTAAGCAATTTGAGCTACAGTAGCTCGTCTATTTGATCGGACCACACAGGCCAGCCTTCGCTCCCCACGTGCATCAATGAGCCTTGGCCGCCCATGAACCTGTTGCTGGTTCACCACTGTTCCATTCCTTGGACCATTTTTGATTGATACTGACACAGCAGACCGGGAAAACCCCACAAGAGCTGCAGTTTTGAAGATGCTCTGACCCAGTTGTCTAGCCATCACAATTTGGCCCTTGTTAAACTTACTCAAATCCTTACGTTTGCCTATTTTTCCTGCGTCTAACACATCAACTTTGAGGACAAAATGTTCACTTGCTGCCTAATATATCCCACCAACAGGTGCCGATGAAGAGATAATCAGGATTATTCACTTCACCTGTCGTGTACATTACATTATAATGTTAAGCCTGATCGGGTAATGCTATTGTGAAAATATTATATTTTGTGTACATAGGTGAATGTAAATCATTCAAAGAGATATATATGCGATGCCTCAGAGACAACCATTTTGACAACTCATGCTGTCGGACAGAGTCAAAGGAGTATCTGGAGTGCAGGATGGACAGGTGAGTTTTTCCTAATATGATTTAAGCTGAAATTGGAAAATTCAGGTCAAATACATTAGGAACTAATCATAAATGTTTTATTTACTTCACAGACAGTTAATGGCAAAGGAACCCCTTGAAAAACTTGGCTTTAAGGACTTGATGGAGGATCCGACCGAAGAAAATTAAACAAAATATAATTTGGGCTTATGTTTACGTTTTCTTGTTTTGATCAGTTTTATTTTATGTCTCTCTCCATATCACCTGGTGATCTGCTATATGCTTTGTGCATATTAACAAGCGTCTGTATTAAAAAAAATTGTGTGTGTATGTGATAAATCATCAATGTGCTACTAGTCAGATTCTGATACTTTGTAGAGTTTTGTAGAATTATCTGTTAAAAGGTTTTTAATCATTTGAAGTTTGTTCTTATTACTGGAGCTTTACATATTCAATAACTGCTATGAACAGCCTTTATCACAAAAAAAAGCCTACACTTAAGCCTACACTGTCATGAAGTGGGATCTACACATGACACAATACAACATCGCAACTACATGAAAAGAAGTTTTACCTTTATAAAAACTGATTTGTGAGCATTAGTGGCATGAAGGTTTTAGAATAAACACGAAACACACGATTGCTGTCATGCGGTGAATCCAACCAATTGTGGAACAGCTGTGTCGTCATCAGAGCTCGTGCAATCGCTCTGTAGAAGCTGCACTGGGGGCGATCCAAGATGGCAGCCGGAGCGGTCGCAGTTTCTTGTAGTTGAGCCAATTTTACTTTCCATTCCCTATATTTTATTTGGGGACGCATAAAATCGTTTAAATGTGCATTAGGCCATCTTTCTGTTTTGTTCCAGTGAAAAAACTTTTAAGTTATCTTATTTTTTTCTTAAGTTGGCTATCGTTAACTGGCGCACATGGAAACTAAGGATAGCATGGTGAAATGCAAAGGGAAAAATAAGAACTCTACTTCCAAGATGCTTGTGGAAGAGATGGAATTTGATGTTCCTGTCGCTGCTGGTAATGGATCTACTCCACAAATCGAGGTAGACCATCAATATGACCAAAAACGATCAGTTGCCAGCTGGTCTGATAGCCCAAGCCTCGAGTTCGTACACGACTCCGACATAGATATGCTTTTGAAACCTTAACAAAAGAAATCTCAAGCTGACATTTCTCTGACAGAATTGCAAGATAATGTCATTGCGGCATTGACATCCAAAATTAAGGAAAGTGCAAACGGCCTTGTAAAAATGATTACCAGTAATACCGTGAGTATTGAGGCACTCAAGAAATCAATTGACATTGTGTTTGAAGAAGTAAATGCCTTGAAAACAGACATGAAAAGTTGTAAAACTACTGGCAATACAAACAGCACCAAAATCCACGAACTTAAGCAAAGACTGAACAATGCTGAACACTATCAGCGGAGATGGAACCTCCGTTTGTACGGAATTCATGAACATTCTGAGGAAGACATCAAGCAAAAAGTCATTGGAGTCTGTGTTTCAGTTCCTGATCCAAGCGTTTCTTTCAAAGATGACATAGATGTGGTGCATCGACTGGGAAAGCTGAAAGAGCAGGACAGTAAACCAAGACCAGTAATCATTTGCTTTGTGAGATCTATGTGGGACCTGATCTGGCGGCAGGCCAAGAACTCTGAATACCTTAGGAATCACAAGCTGAGATTCACCGAAGATCTGTCTCAAGCAGGCAAGTTGCTGAGGATGAAGAGGTGGCAGTTGGATGAAGCTGCTATGAAGGAAGGAAAAAGAGCGTTCTTTATCAGTGTGCGCATTTTCATCGATGGGAAAGAGGTGCGTTCATCCTCGTGAAAACAAGTGTTCTTTGCCATGTAACGTAAACACTTTTCATTGTGACCTGTTGTTAACCAACTAGCCAAGGTTATACAATCTCTTGGTCTAAAGAAAGTGAATTTCTGCATAATGTTGATTGTAACATTCATAGTTTCATAACCGGCTTCGCTTTTATTTTAGGGAATGGAAGTTTTCTTTTGATATTGTTCTTGTTCCTTTTGTTCTTCATATATTCATGTCATTTTCATTAGTTACTCTTAATGTCAGGGGTTTAAGGTTAAATGTTAAACGTAAGGCTTTGTTTTTTTTTTTTTTTTTGCAAAACAGCAGAAGTCTGACTTTTGTTTCTTTCAAGAAGTTCATTGAGCTCCCAAAGATGTAAACTACTGGAAAGCATAATGGGTAATGATGTTTGGTTTGCTCATGGGTCTGAGCATAAGGCTGGTGTTGCAATTAAAAAAATAAAATTTGGGGACATTTCAAGAGATTCAAGATTCAAGTTTATTTGTCATTACACATGTACAAGTACAGTATAACGAAATGAAGTTTGGAGCAAGCCTCCGGGCCTCAGCCTTTTCAGGCGCTGCCACACGCTCTCAGAAATACAAGAATGCAGTTTAGCAAGCATTACATAGCAAACACAACAAAACATAACATAACACAGTACACGTGGTCACGTGATGGGATTTTTTTGTATGGAGTGGGAGAGGAGATAGATAAGGACAGGCAGACGGATGGAGGGGGGCTGGGATCGGGATCGGGTGTGTATGGTGCGAGTGAGTCTGAGATTGTGTTGTGTGAGAATGTTAGCCATAACTTCAGATGTTTTCGAGTTCAGTTCTATGGTTTGTCCTTGAAGGGAGATAAGGCAGTGCACAGGGAAAGATAGCAGACCAAGCTGTCAGGCTGACCTCCCAACCGAGAGATAGGGACAAGTGAGGTTCGGATTAGGTCAGGCAAATACAATTTTTTAATCCATTTGATGATCTTCGGTAATTTGTCCGGATCATAATCAATCAATCAATCAGTTCTGGTCCTCAGCACTCGTGTCCGGTCCGTGCAGTTTCCCTAGACATTACGTCCAGCCTCATGGCCAGACCGGTTACAGTCCGTAAAAGTTCACCGATCTGACCCCCGACGGAGCCCACTCTTCCCTGCGTATCCACAGTCTGGACTGCGTTGTTACTGTTCAGTTCCTCAATCTGTATCACTCTCTGATCTAATTCCTTCAAACGGTCACACACAACCCCAAAGCATTCCTTAATTTCCACAGACAGCGGCTGGGTGAATTTGCTTGCAGCTGTTTTACCAATCTTCCGATAGGTCAGGGCAATCCCAAAGCCAAAGAATAGGAACCCCGCCATCAATAATCCAATCATGTATAAATCTTCTGCATCCTCCACGGACAGAGCCTCCAGGCACAGGACTTGCCAGTTGTTCCATGCGTCCATCACGTACCCTGCAGCAAAGGTCCCGTCTGGGCAGGTGGGTTCTCCCGGGGCACCCTTCCTTTGTGAGAAAATCCTATCGATCACGCTGATTGACCAGTTAATCAATTCCATTTCAGTATTTTCAGGAGTCCAGCAAGCAGCGGGTCAGAGAGAAAAAGAAAAGACAAAATACCAAAGCACCAGAGCACAGCGGGAGCAGAGAGAAAACACGTCTGCACTGAATGAGACAGAACAAGGAAGCCCCTTTTATTTTCCCCTTGGACATTATATTATTTTAGTTATTAAACTAGATCTGGTAAATGTAATTATAATAATTTTTTATGGGTACAATTCTAAATCTGAAAATTATGTTTTAATTAAAGGTTTAGAGAGTCGAATTACATACTGTTTATCTAAATTCCCAAATTCACTTATTCTAACAGGAGGAGATTTTAATATGACTTTAGATAACTCCCTTCACCGGTGGCCACCTCGCAATGTCAATTATTATAACTCCACACTGAAGGCCTTTATGCAGAAATTTGGAGTAATAGACATTTGGAGAGAGAAATTCCTTCTTTCACATGGAATAATAAAGGTTGTACCGTTATGTCTCGTATTGACTACTGGTTAAATCCTGCAGTTTACAGAAAGAAGATATTTCTGTTAATATTCTTCCCACTCCATTAACAGATCATTAGTCTATTAATATCTCTTTACACTCCTCTTTTTGCTTTAACTTCCATAACTCATACTGGAAGCTCAATAAGTCATTATTGGAATATGAATTTGTAAAGATGACCATTCGCAGTTTGATTGCACAATATTTGAATAAAGCTCAGATTAGTAATTATTTAAATTTGATCTTAGTAAATTTCTTAGAAAAGTTGGAAATTCATTATCTAAAGCTAAAAGACTTGAAGGGGAGACGATCATTTCTAAAATTACGGCTTTTACTCGGAAATCTCCAAATTTTTCTGATAGTGAATAATTTGAGCTATTCACACTTCAAAGCCAATTAGATGATATTTATAAAAGGAAGGCAGAAGGGGCCTTCGTTAGTTCTAGACAGAGATGGTTAGAAGAGGGTGAACATAATTTGGCATATTTCTTTCAACTAGAAAAATGCCATGCAAAAACAAATACAATTTGCATTTGAATATCAATGGTACGTTAACACATGACGCAAAGGACATTGCAGATTACTGTTCAACATTTTATAGGACTCTTTATGAATCAAGGTTTAATGAAAATGATTTCTCCAGTTTTATAGATGGTATTACTAATCTGAAATCTGTAAATTTCTAAAAGACTAAAAAGAACATTGTGATAGGCTTATATGTACAGAGGAAGTCCTTCAAGCCATTTCAGATCTTAAATCTAATAAGTCCTCTGGTGTAGATGGTTTAACTTCTGAATTTCATAAAACCTTTTCAGAAGAACTTGCTCCTTTTCTTTTAAATCTTTTCTTACAAAATATTGAATATAGTAAACTCCCGCCTACCCTGACACAAGGCTTAATTATCCTAATTCCCAAACCAAAAAAAAAAAAGACACTTTAATTTTAGATAATTGGTGACCAATTTCACTACTTAATAATGATTATAAAAAATTTTCTAGAATGAAAAAAAAAAACAACTTTGGATTCTGTTATCAATGGTTTCATGCATAACAGACATATTTCTAATAATATGTGCTTGGTATTAGACCTTTACCCACATCTATACCCAGATGAGAGTTTCATCCTTTTCTTAGACTTCCATAAGGCCTTCAACACTGTTGAACATCATTGCATATATTCAACCCTAAAATAAATAAATTGGTTTTGGTGAATTTTTATTAATTCCATTAAAACGCTATATTCTAATGCAAATTGTTCAATCAAGTTGCGTGAATGGCACCTCACCCAGATTCAATCTCAATATTTCCCCATATTTATTCTTACTTTGTTCGCAACTTCTTGCAGATCATATTAAACAGAGCCCTTTAAGAGGAATTACTGTTGCAGGTAGTGAAATTATCATTAGTCAATTAGCAGACAACACTACTCTTTTTTAAAAAAGATGCAAAAGAAATACCTTTAGCCCTTAAGATTATCCATACATTCTCTAAAGCGTCAGGACTTTACCTGAATACTAATAAATGTGAATTAATGGCTCTTAAAAACTGTAAACTTCTGTCAATCTGTAATATTCCCATTAAAGATGAGATCACATATGTGGGTATTAAGATTGTAAAGAATGAAGATGACCGATGTGAGCTTAATTTTTCCCCAATTATTGATAAAACGAAGAAAAAATAAACCACTAGTTACTAAGAGACTTATATTTGAGGGGGAGAGTATTGATCACAAAGGCAGAAGGTATTTCGAGACTCATATATGCAGCGCTCTCCTTAGCAGTGAATAATAATACTTGTAAAATTATTGATAATATGCTCTTTAACTTTTTATGGAAAAATAGAATCCATTACATAAAGAAATCTGTGGTTATGAACTAAACTGAAAATGGAGGCCTGAACTTCTTAGATTTGACCACCTTTAACCGCACCTTCAAAGTTAACTGGATTAAACAATTCCTTAAAAAAACAACATCTATCTGGAACATTATACCTCACTTTGTCTTCTCACAAGTTGGTGGTCTTCGATTCCTTTTACTCTGTGACTACAGCATCTACAGCATTACAAAACTTCCTTTAAAACAATCTAATTTTCACAAACAGATGCTTCTTTCTTGGAATCTATAAACACAACTTCTCTCCAAACAGATGTTTTATCTGGAATAATAAATACATTCTGTATAAATCTAAGTCTTAATTTCTTGAGTATTGGTTTTGTAACAATATAGTTTATGTTAGCCAACTTTATAACCGTGAAGGACTTACGTTGTCCTAGTCTCAATTTCTTTCTAAATACAGGTGCTGGTCATATAATTAGAATATCATCAAAAAGTTGAAACTTGTATATTATATTCATTCATTCCACACAGACTGATATATTTCAAATGCTTATTTATTTTAATTTTGATGATTATAACTGACAACTAAGGAAAATCCCAAATTCAGTATCTCAGAAAATTAGAATACTGTGAAAAGGTTGAATATTGAAAACACCTGGTGCCACACTCTAATCAGCTAATGAACTCAAAACACCTGCAAAGGCCTTTAAATGGTCTCTCAGTCTAGTTCTGTAGTCTACACAATCATGGGGAAGACTGCTGACTTGACAGTTGTCCAAAAGACGACCATTGACACCTTGCACAAGGAGGGCAAGACACAAAAGGTCACTGCAAAAGAGGCTGGCTGTTCACAGAGCTCTGTGTCCAAGCACATTAATAGAGAGGCGAAGGGAAGGAAAAGATGTGGTAGAAAAAAATTGTACAAGCAATAGGGATAACCGCACCCTGGAGAGGATTGTGAAACAAAACCCATTCAAAAATGTGGGGGAGATTCACAAAGAGTGGACTGCAGCTGGAGTCAGTGCTTCAAGAACCACTACGCACAGACGTATGCAATTCAGGCAAAAGGAGCCCCAACTAAGTATTGAGTGCTGTACATGATCATACTTTTCATGTTCATACTTTTCAGTTGGCCAAGATTTCTAAAAATCCTTTCTTTGTATTGGTCAAAGAATATTCAAATTTTCTGAGAGACTGAATTTGGGATTTTCCTTAGTTGTCAGTTATAATCATCAAAATTAAAAGAAATAAACATTTGAAATATATCAGTCTCTGTGTAATGAATGAATATAATATAATATACAAGTTTCACTTTTTGAATGGAATTAGTGAAATAAATCAACTTTTTGATGATATTCTAATTATATGACCAGCACCTGTATAATATTCCAGTCACTCCTAAAGATGATGCTGTGGCTATGGATGCTGTTTTGGGACTTTGTGTGTTTTTTGAAAACGATCAAAGAATGTTCAAATGCTTGAAGCTTTTAAAATGTGAGACGTTGTGTTGGAATAACAGTGACATGCCTATAAGATCAGGGGGCAGTTTTTATTAAACAAAGATTGTATTTCACATACATTTGAAATTTGAGACGTTTAAAACATTAAAAATGATGCTGTTAAATATGAATGCACGACATTCACACGTTTCAAGTAAATGTAAAAACAAGATAAAGGTTTTTCCTTTACATAAAACTTTGTAAAAGGTCAATGTTCAGTCATTTAAAATGTTTTTCAGAAATATAAAGACAAGTTCAAGAATATCTTTGTATGGCTTGTAAAGATAACAAGTATTCAACATATGAAACAATGACGGTTAAAAATCCCATCAAACGAATAATGTTAAGTTGTTTAAGTTGTCTTAAGGAGTCTGATGCAAACACATCCTCTCTCCTCAATGATGGAAAACAGAATGAGCTCTGGCAGCTCGCGTGAAGCCACCTCCCAGTCTCCGCCCCTAACACTTTACCTCAATGCAGAACAGCGGTTAAAAAATAAATAAAAGCAAAACAAATAATATTACGTTTTTCACATTACATTTTAATGTTACATTTTTATTTAGTTTAGACAAAAACAATGTTTTCAGTGCAAAAGCGTCCTCTCTCCCACCGATGGCTAAATCATCAGTGAGAACTGGGGCTGCATGTAAAGCCACCCCCAGTCTCCGCCCCTAACACTCCCCCTCAGCGCAGAAGAATACGCCTGCGCGCACAGACCTTGCAACACACTGTTAAAAAGGAAGAAAAACAGCTCGGTAGTCTACCGCAGAACACAACTTGTGATTTTTTTAGTTTTTGTACAAACGGGAAACTAATCTGTGATGATGGCCGAAGCTTCTGCAACTAAAACTCCTGAGAGAACCATTGATGATGCAATGGAGCACCTACACTCTAGCTCCTAGGAAGAAACACGGACCATCCAAATTTTCCATCAGCCGCTGGAGGATGCCAGATACAATTTTCATTTGGCAGGTACTCGTGTGTGCACGTACAATTTTATCAAAAATGCAAGAGAGGTCAGACTGATCAATGTGGACAATGATGAAAGATTTACAACAAATACAACGGATGATCCAGATCTGGTTTTCACAGAAAAAGACTGTATTCTGTTTTACACACGTGTGTTGCACGATTTGAAAGATGGTGGAGACGACCCACTGTTCATAGTCAAGTGGAGCGGGGTGACGATGGGATCAAGATTCAGTTTGCTCGTGGATCACGTTAACAAGTATCCCGAAAATTACGTATACATTCTCTGCAGTGATTTCGGAAAGGGGCTACCGGAACGTTCATGGCCTGAGGCAGATCATCTCAAATACTATGACATTAAATTTATGTTTTCAGTGGAAAGACGTACCTGTGTTGGAATCTATTTTTTTTTAAATAGACAGGATGTTTAAGTGGTGTGAGGCGTTTGACCGGTGCAAAAACATCAAACTTTTCCGTCCTGAATGGTGTGTCACTAGCAGGCGTGGCATTCATGTTACTCCTCTCAACACTGAACCACCATCATCGTCAATTGATGGGTGTCATCAAAAATGCAACGTCTGGCTGACCACATTCTGCACAGAACTGGGTTATCACAACCTCACATTCCTCGCAAACTACGGGTCTCCAGGAGCCATCGCCAGGATTTCTGACTGCTCTGGTGATGATGTGGACGGCTGTATAGGTGGGACAGGTCATAAGATCATTAAAGTGGTCATCACCGTCATCCTGCAACATATAAAAGAATTGATAAAAGAATGAAAAACGATTGTGAAGGCTGTGTAGTGGATCATCCTTCACAAACAAGACACTCGTGCCTGTTTGAACCTAGCCCCTATTATTTTTACGGGTGTTACGACGAGATCAGCCAAAAACTCCTTAAGCCTGAGCTAAAAACTATTTGAAACAGTTTGGTCTAACGCTGGATCTACAAAGAATCCAGGGGACTGTTGAAACGGTCTTGTGCGACCTCAGAGATGAGATCCACATAGTGGAAAAGCTGGCCTCTATCAGACAGAAACTTGTGGATGAAAGTTACGAGCAGGTAATTTACGACACTGTTGACTGCTGGAAGCATGCTACTGCTGCTGAAGTGCGATGGGGAACCTCCTCTGCTTTACCTGTCTGTCTAAATATTTCTTTAAACAACGGGTCAGATGCGAAATATCAAATTTGATGTACAAGATTGTTGACGATGTAACAGACAATGATACATGTGACGGTACACGCTTAGTGAAATTAAAGAATCAAATGAATGTTGCGAGGAGATTATCGATCGAATGGCATAATATGATAAACATGTCTATTGTCTGTGATGATACACCATGCACAACGATTACAAATATTCTCTAAATGATGCCTGAATGTAAAGAATCCTTAAAAATAGGCAACATATTATGTCTTTGTACTTATGTAACTGATGTATGTGTAACACTCCTGTCAAGAAATGAACCTGCCGATGTTTGTAAAATTATTGACACATTGGTTGAATACATGTAGGAGAAAAATTGTGTGTAAAATTTATTTTTTATCTGGACAATATATGATTTGTCCTTGTATTTTTGTAAAACGTGTTTTTTAATATTCTGGAAATAAAAAATCTGTATGTCACTGCTCATCTGGTCATTACTTTGTGAAACACAGAAAGACAACATGTCAGAGCTCATGAAAAAAAAATATTACAATCTGTCAAGCCCAGGGGCTTTGGGTGGTAAAAACAGATTAAAACAAGCTGTGTTACAGGAATATGGTGTACAACTGAAAGATTGTGAGGTGACTGACTGGCTGGCCAGTCAAGATACATATACATCACACAGGACCATACCTATAAAATAACGAAATAGAGTAGTGGTGTATGGGAAAGATGTGCAGTTTCAAGCAGATCTGGTTGATATGTCTTCTTATTCAAAGGAGAACGATAATATCAAATTCCTACTAACGTGCATAGACGTATTTAGCAAATATGCATGGGCACGTGTGTTGAAGAATAAGACAGGAGAGGAGGTAACTAAGGCGTTTGAATCAATATTAAAGGAGAAACGAATACCACAAAAGCTCCAAACGGATATGGGGAAAGAATTTATCAATAAGCATTTTTAACAATTAACGAAAAAGTTAAACATACATAATTTTACCACGGCCAGCGATTTAAAAGTGTGTGTAGTTGAGCAGTCTAACAGAACTCTAAAAGGACGTATGTGGCGATATTTTATGGCCGTCAATTCCAAGCGTTACTGTGATATCTTGCAAGATCTGACAGACAGATATAACTGTAGTTATCACAAGTCCATACGAATGAGGCCAATTGACATTCATAAAGAAAATGAGATGATGGTGTTTAACAACCTGTACAGAAATCTGCGTAAAGAGACACCTGTCTTTACCTATAAGATAGGCGATGTTGTCAGAGTGTCTAAAGTCAGAAATATATTCTCTAAAGGATACGAAACAGAATTATACATAAGAGTACTTCACCATAGCAGCATGTGTACCGCGACAACCACCCATATACAAGATACAAGACTACGACGGGGAGATTATTGATGGGTGTTTTTATGAAGAACTACAGAAAATTATTGTGAGTGATGATAAATCATTCAAAATAGAAAAGGTCAAATGGTGGGGGCCAAAATTCAATTCATGGGTACCGGAAAAGAAGGTGGTGGACTTACAGACACCCTTAAAGGTTTAGAGTTTGTAAGGCACTTGTCATTTCTGAAAATCATCATCATGACCGAGGAGGGTTTCTACATCACATTGCCATGCAATGCCTCAAGGGTCATCTATCCCGAAAACAGTATATCTAATTACAGAACCAGACTGGGGAAAACTATACATCTGAAGGGGTCATGGGAGGATTGGCTGGTTGGATTTGAATACCCCATATAATGGTATACATTTAATGAAGAGCCTTTATTATCAACTGCAACCAAAAGCTGCTACATCCTGTTAGTGAATATTATAACGTGAGTGATGGTATTAATATGCACATCGACAATAAGGCTCAAGCAATACCTGTGTTGCATAATACTTTAAAGACAGGATATTGTGAGGATGTACAATTTCTGCTCAGGGAAATAAACGCGTCCCTCCCCCCACGCGTACACCTCGGTTACGACCATATAAAGAATACGATTTTTCTAAAAGCACCACAGAGAACTTCATTAACATTTATGGAAAGTTGGCTGTCATCCTGGGATTACAGTCAGGTGTTTCTATAGAAACGGTACCCCATTGAAGGTACCCCCATGAAGCACAAGACCCCAGAGTTACGACTATAGTATATTTGCCATACCAATCAGATATAAGAGGCGGATTTTACACGTTATTCCTGTACACAGACATTATTGACTACCAATCAGTCGGTGACGTATGTGTACCTTTATTAAAACCTAACAAGATAGTCAGTGGTAGATACGACAAGTCTCATTACGTACGTGTTAATAAAAGCAGCATCACTGAGATCACCATCGAAATGAAAGATGATCAAAACCAAGGCGAAGATTCACTTACGGTAAAGTAGTTGCCAAGCTTCACTTCAGACCTGTGAAACAGTATTTGTTTTAAATGGCACATCTCACGCCATACAGAAACATTTAAGTGTGTTCAGTGTGTACAGATGGGAAAAATGTTTCAGACATGTTAATTTATCTGGATGCATGTGAATGTGTGTATATGTAATGAATAAAGGACTCATAAACAGATACAACTTTTACAGTTCTTTTTTATTGACAGCAAAATATGATACACATTTAAAGGAGTAATCACAATCACATAATTATAGTATACATCATTTTAAAACAAAGAACTAATAAAATCAAAATAAATGAACATACATCCAAAAAGTTAACCACTGACTCGAGTCCAATATAGGTGAATTAAATACATTGTTGTCGGACCGGGATGGTGGTGGCGAAAGGGGATACATCTGTTTTCCAGACTTGCATTTTTTCACCGGCATAGATAAAGCAGTGGCGAAGCTATCCGTAGATGGCTTTCTTTTAAAATATTCGATCATACGCCTAACATGATGATTACTCATGGCCTGCGTTATCTGATGGCCTGCGGTCGTCACGTATAATATGTGGCCTCGTTATGCTTTTCAACAGGTCAAGCATGTGTGATCCTGCAATGGGTTTTCCTAAAAAAAAAAAATTCTCCAGAGTCTCTCCATGAAGACATCTGTTTAGCTTTAGACATCTTATCCAGAATGTATTTGATATTTTTTAAACTCCTCTGAGGGACATTGTTTAACACTTCGTTTATGACTTCACCCCGTATTTTTCTCTTAACGTTAATTTCTCTTATTAGCCATGTATTTTATCTAAATTTTTCTCTTTCTTAATCTTCTGTGCTGATTCCCAGTTAGCGGTATTATATCATGAAGAACATTAAGAGCCACTTCACATAGAGCCATTGCTTAGGAGTGCCTTTGTATAACAACTTTAAAAGAGGTACATTTCTGGAAAGTCTTGAGCTCATGGTCTTTCTGGTGATTACTGAGTCGTAATCTTTGCTTTATAATCTACCAGTAAATACCCATAAGGATGGCTGGTGGCATCCTGGTATGCTTCTATAAAGAATCTCGCCTCCACAGGGTACATCTGCCTCCCCAAAACCCCAATTTGCTGCTTATCTCTAGGGTTTTTAAAAATAATTAAATAATTTGTATTGAGACTGACAGTCCTGGTAGATTTGCCCTGGAAGAACAAGTTTTGAATTATTAATATTGTACTTATTGAATTGTGATGAGTGTACTGCGTGAACGCTTGCTGAACTTCTGCGTTAGAAGATGCGTGGTCCATAATGTCATCAAGGATTACATAATGATCTCTTATGGGGAGGAAATAAATATTCATCATTCAAGGATTTGGGTATACCTTCAATAAATTTAATATCAAACACTTCCATCAATTCATCATATAACAGTTGCCAACAGCTGTAAATGTAAATAAAATTGTCAAATTTTACAGAACACAATTTTTTCTGAATTAGTTTTTTTCATATATTACAAAATATGTTTTCCCACTGTTACTGGGACCCAAGACGATCTCTGAGAATGGGTGCTGCAATCTAAAGTCAAAATCATCTGTTTCACACATTACAGTGATTCAGAATATAGCTAGAATCCATAAGGAACTGTGGAATAATCAGAGAGGAGCACCCGCTTATTGTACACGACTCTGAAGCTTTTTACAAGTGATCTATTGTGAAGTGTGAATGCGCTCTTATTTCTAACAATGGTCTTTGTCTGCGTGAGCAGGTGCTAAGTGTCACGTGAGTTCACATAACCCTGGACTAATGTTACCAGACGTAACTATTTGAGAGTTCTCTGCAGTGATTGTGATGCCTTTAGCTTTGAGGCAAACATTGACTTTTGCAGTTCGATACCCGGACGATTTTGGTCCTGAAGAACAGAACTCCTGGATTAGGTCATTTGGTTCTAATTCGCTTGTGAGCTGACCTAGGTACGCCCCAGTCTCAGGCATCCAGTCACCATTTTTTGATATAAAGATGACAGAGGCTTGTCTGTGTAAATGAAGTGATCACCTAATTTATCCAGCAGTTCATAAAGTTCTAAACGTGCATATGCTGTTAATGTGTTTATCGTGCTCCACCGATAAACACATTAACGTGTCGTGTCCGACACTCGTCCTGTTCAGTGTATGATCACTGAATCAAGGCCACAGAATCTGAAACAAACAAGAAGTGTTTTATTACATGCCCATTTCCAAAAATGTACCGTGCAAACTCTTCGGGTTCTGTTAAAAATGCATAAGGAGAAGCGCCCCCACAAAGAATTTAGGATTCATTTCGTTATCGCTCTTTTTGCCGGATTGTGCGGCATTTTATTGATGTCAAGTTCAACACCCTTTTTATCAAGATAATTACGGATGTATGATCCTGTTTGAATTTGAGGAATGTTTTAACATAACCGCTGAATAAGTTGTCTGACGTCTGGAGGAAATGCCAGACTTTTGTCTATTTTCACAACCACATAGCCATGTTTAATAGCTTGTGCCAACTCGACAATAACCCAGCATCCGTTAAGGATTCTTTCATGATCTGTGTGCCGACAGTGGGGGTCCTGAATCTCGCCCCCTCAGCACACGATCGACAAAGTGGAAACATTAATTTTTTTCGAGCATCTGTAAGGCAACACAGGATGAAAGCGCTTTCGCGGTGGAAGTACTTTTGCCTGGATCAGGCCAAAATAATTCTCTACCAGCTCAAAATCCTTAAAAATTATTCTCGGATGTCCGATCGGGTATGTTTTATGTGACTGTACATATGAATACAATAATCTACGCTTTCTCCCTCTGTGGTTTTGTGATAGAGTTTTTTGTGCGACCTCCATACAATGCAACACATCACATCTATGTCGTCAAGCTCAGTCTGAGGCTGCGCAGTACGCTCAGCCATTAGGAAGTGAGTGCTTCTATTTGACTTCCCATATTATATATCCCAGAAACGAGAAAATATCAGAATGTCATCCAGATAAACAAAGACAAACTGGTTGATCATGTCTCAGCATGTCATTAATGAGAGCCTGAAAGACGGCTGGGGCATTAGTAAGTCTGAAGGGAAGGGACCCTATATTCAAAATGCCCCGTGGGAGTGTTAAATGCCGTCTTCCTTTCATCCCCCTTCCTGATCCGAACCAAATGGTAGGCATTGCGGAGGCCCAACTTCGTAAAGTATTTTGCTCCCTGCAAAACCTCGAAGGCTGAAGACAAAGGTAGAGGATACCTGTTCTTAATAGTGATGTCAAAATGCGCTTAATAGTGATGTCGAAATGGGGCCGCTGTGTTTGGTCGCCGTTCAGGTCGCTCCGTGAAGACTGTGCTTTTATTTACTATTTTACTTTCTTTTACTCTCAGTTTTTACAAACTTATCATCTGCATTGATCTACTATGACAGCAAAACTCTTTTGGACATTGGTTACCTCTACACTGGACTGCTTCAGGACACTTTCACCGATCCCCTGTGGCCATCTGAGATTCTTCGCAACGCCAAGTTGAACAATGGACAGACGAGTCAACGGCGAAGAATCAAGAAACACCGTGGGAAACGCGCTGGTATCCGTAACAGACTGAGGAAAAGGGCATTCAGACCTCCTCTCCCGAGCATTCTTCTAGCAAATGTTCAATCCTTGGATAATAAGATGGACGATCTTAGAGCCAGGATAAGTTTTCAACGGGACATGAGAGACTGTAATATCTACTGTTTGTCCGAACATGGCTCACGCCCGCGGTCCCGGACACAGCTGTGACGCCGCGTCGGAGAACTTCTCTGTTTTCGGATGGACAGAACAGCGAGGCCGTAAATCCAAAGGCGGTGGAGTATGCTTCATGATCAACAAGAAATGGTGCGATCCCAGGAACATCACCATTCTCTCGCGGTCCTGCTTGCCTCATCTGGAACATTTAACAATCATCTGCCGCCCATTCTATCTGCCGAGGAGTTTTCTGCGGTTGTCGCGACCGCCGTTTACATCCCACCGCAGGCAGACACATCGCTGGCTTTATCTGGCCTTCATGATGTTGCCAGCGGCATCATAAACCAACATCCCGACGTGGCATTCATTGTCGCGGGCGATTTTAACAAAGCAAACCTAAAGAAAGTCTTGCCAAACTTTCATCAGCACGCCTCCTGCCCCACACGAGGAGCAAACACACTGGATCATTGCTACACCCGTTTAAGAACGCCTATAAAGCGCGGTCACTTCCAGCGTTTGGCAAATCGGATCATGCCGCCATTTTCCTCACTCCCGAATACAAACAAAAGCTCCTCCAGGAACCCCCGGTGAGGCGGGAAGTTAAGCGTTGGTCGCCCCATTCAGAGACCGCGCTACAGGCAGCTCTTGATGACGTTGACTGGGACATGTTCCGAGCGAGTTCAGCTGACGTCAGTGAGTTCACGGATTTGGCGCTTTGCTTCATCGACACGCTTACAGAGCAAGCCACGCAAACAATAACAATAACGTCCTTCTCAAATCAGAAACCGTGGGTGGACAATTCAATCCATGCGGCAGTGAACGCACGCGACTGCTGCTTACAACGCCGGTCTCCATTCAGGGAATATGACTGAATACAGAACGTCCTGTTATGCTCTGCGGCGTGCAGTTAAAGCCGCAAAGCTCCGATATAAAGACCGAGTGGAGTCTCGCGGCACATGTGGCAAGGTCTGAGGTCCATCTGCTCTTTTGGATCTAAATCCTCTGCAGAGGCGAACGCTGACCCGTTGCTCGTGAACGAGTTAAACTCTTTCTACGCTCGCTTTGACTGTAACCGCGGCAACGCGACTCCGCCAAGTGGCGCGTTAGAGGAAATTACTCAGAGCAGCAACAACCACGTGATCTCTGTCTCGGAGGATGAAGTTCGGAGAGCACTCAAGCGTGTGGACGTCAGGAAAGCTGCTGGGCCAGATGGTATTTCAGGTCGTGTTCTGCGGTCCTGTGCTGATCAGCTCGCCGGGTTGTTTACATCTATCTTTAATGAGTCCCTCGCTACATCTGTGGTCCCCACCTCCTTCAAAAAATCCACCATCATCCCTGTCCCTAAGAACAGTAAACCCTCTTGCCTAAATGACTATCGTCCAGTGGCTCTCACGTCTATAGTCATGAAGGTCTTTGAGAGACTCATTAAAAACACCATTTGCGCCTTCATTCCTGACACTTTGGACCCTCTCCAGTTTGCCTATCGTCCCAATAGATCGACTGAAGATGCCATCTCTCATGTCCTCCACTCCTCCCTCACTCACATCGACAGCAAAAGTGGGAACTACGTAAGACTGCTATTTATTGACTATAGCTCAGCCTTTAACACCATAGTTCCCACCAAGCTAACCTCCAAACTCCTGGATCTCGGCCTGAATCCTTCTCTGCCACTGGATTGAGGACTTCCTCACTGGCAGGCCTCAGGTGGTGAGAATAGGCCAGTCCACCTCCACCTCCATCACCCTGAGTGTGGGAGCTCCACAGGGCTGTGTCCTGAGCCCCCTGCTCTACTCTCTCTACACGCATGACTGTTTGTACACACACAGCTCCACCTCTATCATCAAATTTGCTGATGATACTGTTGTCCTGGGCCTCATTTCCAACAACAATGAGACGGCATACTTGGACGAGGTGGAGCATCTAACATCATGGTGCCAGGACAACTGTCTCTCTCTGAATGTTGGCAAGACCAAAGAAATGATTGTGGACTTCAGGAAGAGACAGCAACGGACATACTCCCCCCCTCATGATCAGCGGGTCACCAGTAGAGAGAGTGAGCAGCTTCAAGTACCTGGGAGTAAACATCTCCGAGGACCTGACCTGGACTGCTCACATTCAGACACAGGTGAAAAAGCCAGGCAAAGACTGTACCACCTGCGCCAGCTGAGGAAATTCAGGGTTTCACCAGCTATCCTGAAAACTTTCTATTTAGGGGCGATAGAAAGTGTTTTAACTCAGTGCATCACAGCGTGGTATGGGAACAGCACCAGTCATGACCGCAAAGCCCTGGAAAGAGTCGTAGCGCTTATCCGAGCGTACATCTCAGGGTCAGCTCTCCCGTCTCTGCAGGACGCCTACACCAAACGCTGCAAAGGTAGAGCTACCAAGATCATCAAGGACTCTAATCACCCTGCAAACCCTCATTTCACGCTGCTGCCATCTGGTAAGCGCTTCCGAAGCCTGATGGCCAAAACTGAGAGACTCAGGAGGAGCTTCTTCCCCAGGCCATCAGACTCCTGAACTTAACGTCACGTGACTTCACTTCAGGATAAACATCGATACACTGTCATTGCACTGCACTTTCTGTTCTCGTTGTTACTGTGTAACAACCTGTTATAAACCTGTTTGCACATTATACTCTTTATACATTTGTTAACCACATATTTATAAGTCTACAGTTTACTCACTGCACAGTCTACTTCAATTATTTTATTCCACTTTATCCTTATTTTTTACCTTTTTTCTCTTGACTTGATTATTTATAATTCTACAGATATAGACATTGATATATTGATATATTGATATATATATATATATAGATAGTACTTTTTTTTATCCTATTTCTATATAATTTCCTCCTTGTGTTTTTAACTGTGAATTTGCACTGTCCATGGAGCGGACCTGTTTACATTTCACTGCCGGTTGTATATTCTGTATATAACTGTGTATGTGACAAATAAAACTCTTGAATCTTGAATCTTGAATCATTCAGCCCCCAATAGTCTATGCAAGGACGCAAAGAGCCATTTTTCTTCTTTACGAAGAACCCCACCCCTGCTGGTGAGGAAGGAGAATGAATAACACCGGCTGCCAGAGACTCCGACAGATAACTCTCCATAGCCGCCCGTTCAAGAGCAGACAGGGAGAATAACTGTCCTTTGGGCAGAGAAGTGCCATGGAGGAGATTAATGGCACAATCATAAGGACGGTGTGGAGGAAGGGATGTGGCCCGGGACTGACTGAAGATCACCCGCAAATCATGATAGACCTCAGGAACTCGAGATGGTTACCAGAAGTGACAATGACTAAAGGAATAGTATGAGAAATCATGGGGAGTTCTCTGCCATCAAGAGCATGAGCTGTAAGAGGGGGAACAAGAGCCTGAAAAGCAATGCCTCTCCTAGAAGCCCAGGTGGAATCCATGAAATTTCCCTCAGCCCCTGAGTCTAAGAAAGCAGATAGATGAAAATTAGCACCTTTGACCACTACAGAGATAGGAAGCATGGACCGGAACCTGCAGATGGGGTTGTTGAGGTAGCGCTCGCCAGTACTCCCTTAACTACTGACGAATGCTGGCTTTTGCTGGACAGGTTTTGCTGGCCGCAAAGTGCCCCGGCTTCCCACAATACAGGCAGAGCCCTTTGGCGAAGCGCTGTTGCTTCTCTGTGGCAGATAGACAATACCTGCCTAGCTGCATAGGTTCAGGAGAAGGTAGATAAACCAGAGCATCGGGAGCCATCCCGGCAGGAGCTGTAACCTGAAACGATGTGGGCACAGAGGAGCGAACTCTATGACGAAGGTCCCGCCTATTGTCCAGTCGATTCGCCAATTTAACCAGCTTGTCTAAACCCTCAGGAAGTTCACGTGCATAAACCTCATCCCGTATATACTCTGCCAGTCCCTCCACGAACCTGGCTGCCAGGGCTTCATCGTTCCACCCACTTGATGCAGCCAGAGTATGGAACTCTACTGCAAAATCCTCCACTGAACGCCTACCTTGCTGAAGGGCTGCCAAGAGCCGACCAATCAAACACCATCATTTCCACCTTGAACAATGAAAACTCCTTGCAGCAATCAGCCTCCTCAGACCACACAGCATGGCCCATTCCCAAGCCCGTCCGGTGAGGAGGGAGATAACAAAAGCTTCCTTAGAAGAATCCAAGCCATAAGTGGTGGGTTGTAAAGAAAAAAAACACCTTGCACTGGATGAAGGGTCGGCACATAGTGGGCTCACCAGAATAAACAGGTGGGTTGTTAATCCGTGGCTCGTGGATGGTAGGAACACGTTCAGTGGCAGGTGGCTCAAGGTCGCAGTCCCTTTGCATCCGGGAGATAGTATCCGTAAGCTCTGTAACCTGGTGCATCAAGGTGTCAACGGCATGATGTGCTGCTGTGAGCTCCTCCTGGTGACGTCCAAGCATAGCACCTTGCGCCTCCACAGCTGCACGCATAGGTAACTGATCCGCTGGGTCCATCTTGGCCAGAGTGTGATGTGAGGGCTGGACGGAAAACAGAGAACCAAAGAGCAGATCAGTTCAAACTGTATTTATTAGAACAAAAAGTAAAGTAAAATAATAATTGGCTGCCCAATTAAAAAAACAATATTTAATTGGGCAGCCAAGCTGCCAAGCAAGGAGAAATAGCTGATGACGTAATCCAAGGACAGGCAAAAGTCAGCAACGGCTAGACAGTCCAGTGAGGCAATAATGCAAGAGGGCAAGCCAGGAGAGTGGTCAAGAAGCAGGCAGGTTCAGGACCAGACACAGTCCAAGGTGTAGGGCAGAGAATAATCCAAGCACAGGCACAGATTCAATAACAAAGGGCAAAATCCAAAAAGGAGATGGGAAAACTGAGCTGCAGGGCTGGGCTGGACCGGACCAGACCGGACTAGGAAAAACAGAACAGGATCAGAACTGGACAAAAGTTAGGCAAAACTAGATTAGCATTTGAAAGGCTAGAGCATATATAATATAAAAATATTAGACATATCATTAAAATTTGGAGTGCTATAATAAAAGTTGAAAGATGGACATATGACTGGGGATTTAAGATGTCAGCTACTAAATCATGTTATATGCTCTTTACAAGAAAGAAAATTAGGAAATATATATCTTAACTTGTATGGTCAAAGTATGGAAAGGGTTCAAAAGTTCAAATATTTAGGATTATGGTTTGATGAGAGATATTTATGGAAGAAACATGTTAAACAGATTGAAACTAAATGTAATAAATTATTAAATCTTATGAGATCAGTTATGGGTTATGATTGGGGCGCAGATAAACGGTCACTACTGGCTGTATAAATACGATCAATAATACGATCATGTATTGACTATGGGTGTATGGTATATGGAGCAGCAGCTAAGAGTGTCCTGGAAAAAACTAGACAGAATACAATTTAGAGCTCTTAGACTTAGTATTGGTGCTATTAAAACAACTCATACTAATGCATTACTTGTAGAAACTGAAGAACTACCATTATACATGAGACGGTTAAAGTTGTCGCTGACATATTGGGTTAAGCTAAAGGGATATTTGGTTCATGAATATGTTAAGCGGAATTACTACCATTATATACCAATATTCACTGATGGATCTAAAGATTTAAGGAATGATCATGTAGGAATAGGAGTGTACATACCAGAGTTTGATGTAACCATATGCAAAACAATTAATTATAAATTATCTGTATTTACAGCTGAAGTAGTAACCATCATTTTAGGTTGCAACGGGTAGAAGAAGTAAGACCTCAAAGAATAATCATCTGTTCTGACTCTGTTGCAGCACTCCATAGTTTGAATTCAACTGAAACTATAAGAGATGATTTATTTAAAGAAATAGCCATGATACATGAAACAGCTCATATTGGGTTGGCGGGTAATGAGAAAGCAGATTTGATTGCAAAGAATGCATTGAAATTAAAGGATGAGGAAATAATGAAAGTTCCATTTGGTGAAGGTGAAGCCAAATCATTGATTAAAACAGCAGTGAGAGAATCATGGCAAAAAGAAAAGAAAAAGAAAACAAAAGTGGGACGTAGATAACAAAGGAAGACACTATTATAATATTCAGAAATAGATTAATGTCCAGGCTTTTAAAGGAAATATAGAAGAGAAAGAAGTGATTATATCAAGATTAAGACTTGGGCATACTGGTTTAAAATCAACCATGTTTTTAATGGGAAAAAGCATTTCAGATAAATGTGATACCTGTCATGGTCCAGAAAATGTGGAGCATGTCATAATGAGGTGTAAAAAATATAAATTTGAAAGGAGTATCTTGCAAGATAAGATATATCTTTTTTTTTTTTTTTTTTTAACTACATGACGCTCTGAAGTTGCACACCCCGGTACAGTAGGTGGCGGCATGCACTATACGGAGAGAGAGAGAGAGAGAGAGAGAGAGAGAGAGAGAGAGAGAGAGAGAGAGAGAGAGAGAGAGAGAGAGAGAGAGAGAGAGAGAGAGAGAGAGAGAGAGAGAGAGAGAGAGAGAGAGAGAGAGAGAGAGAGAGAGAGAGAGAGAGAGAGAGAGAGAGAGAGAGAGAGAGAGAGAGGTGAAGGACAACAAGTAACGTTAGGTGGCGATATTCAGACAGGATGCAATGCGCCAAAAAACAGAAGAAGAAGATGACGTCATGAAATCTCCATTGTTGTACAGTTTTTCCTCTTCACTTGATGCCATTTTTTCGCGGTCTATTTTGACTGAGGCTGAAATATTTTAATACGACGGGGTCCTGATGTATTTTTGACAGCGTTTTTCTGTTTTACTGGTATTGGGTCAACTCTTGTGTTGCGAGTTCTGAAGATGGCGGCGATACTGAGCAACAGCCCGGGCGCAGACTCATCCCACAGCGGCACAGCCGCTGCCTCCGAGCGGCTCCGAGCGGAGGATGGATCCGGTAACTTACAGCACACATTTCCCTATTTCCTTAAAGCACTCGTTTCACCCCGTGTAGACCGTTATAGATTATGCGTTAGACACCTAAGTTAATACTGCTGAGTAGCGTATCAAAGTACCGTGGTAGTTCCATGTTTTAGACACGGACCATGGTAACTTTTAATGCCATGGTAGCTTATTATTTGAATTACGGTGTAGTGTCATTTAAGATGTCATATTATATGCTATAGAAAGCATTAATTTACAATACAATTTTACTTTTATGCGGTTACTGTGTGATACTATTACTGTACCGCATGTTAATGGCATACAAACTTATAATATATGGTTGGAAATAATATATATATAATATAATATTTTTTGGCTTCATTGGTGCATCTCGGCTTTTGGACAGATTTTTTTGGACATTTATAGGTTACTCCAAGTCAGCAGCGTTCGTAGCATCATATGTTTCAAGTCAGTAACGTGGGGGTTCATAGACATGTTCTGAAGCAGCACAATTTTAGACATCATAGCCCCATTCACAATCTGGCCTTCATAGGCATTTTTTGACCGTCATAAGTGATGTCCAAAAAGCTATATATATATATATATAATATAGCTTCACCAGTCACTGTGGCTAGTAGTTTTTTCAAAGTTACTAGCCACTCAAATCTTTCAAAAACCATGCATAAACATTATTCTGTTAAAAATACAAGCATGTACATACATGTTGCTCACATATTATGCACAAATGTCAGAGCATGTCAAAACTTCTAAAGGGCCCCAAAACAGCTCAGACTCCAGAGAGTTAAGAACAGTCCACTGGTCCAGGACTTAACCCACCTTCACCCCGGATCTCAGCAGCACAGGTTCAAAGTGAGTGATGAGCTCCTGCACATCAGCATCACCAAAATCTACAATAAGAGATTTAAGATGTAGAAGATGTGTTAGACAAAATATATCTCATATTTAGCTAATTTTGCATACAAAAATGCCCCCAACTCACCAGCAGTTTTGTCTGCCTCTGGCCAGATTCAGAAGTTGGTAATCCACATGGCACGCAGAATCCCCCGGTTGACATCTCCAATCCTGTTCTCCATTGTTTTTGACAGCAGGTCAATAAGGTGGTCTTTGGACTTATTTAGGGAATGGTCGTCACATGGCTTTAGGCTGACACCTTTATACTGGTTTGTTCAGTCTCAGTTTCAGTGTCTTCAGTTTAGGCCCAGGTCTACAATGAGCGAGAGAGACACTTTAAATGACTGAAGATATTGGCAGTATTATTATTATTATAAAATATTAAACATGCACTTAATGAGTGCACAAATAAATGCACTTTATTTTGTGGCTGTACCTGGATTTGCATTAAGCATTAAAAGTAGAGGACAGGCAGTCATGGACTTCGGCCATAGTTTGGGAAAAGCTGCTGAGCTGAGTCAGCAAGTCATGAAGGTAGCAGGCAAATTTGAGGACAGTCCCATCCTTCATAATATGGAGAAATCCTCTGGCTTTTGTCTTGTGTAATTCATTCCCGGCTACTTCAGGTGACTGTATCTGACATTATAAATGCATAGAATGTAATTAGCATAAAATACATTTTAAAATTTCAAGGGATTATTACAATTAATAAACACTTATTACATGAATAAAGCACATTGAAACTAACAGACTCCTGTGCTGTTTCCAACCTGTCATGCCCTGACATTTCTACCTTTGGGAAATATTACTATCATAACTGTCTGTTTCCTACCTGTAGTAGCCTACTATACCTGCTCTAGTTGGAGTCCCTTGTACAAACCCAATTCCAAAAAAAGTTGGGACACTGTACAAATTGTGAATAAAAAAGAATGCAATACTTTATAAATCTCATAAACTTATATTTTATTCACAATAGAATATAGATAACATATCAAATGTTGAAAGTGAGACATTTTGAAATGTCATGCCAAATATTGGCTCATTTTGGATTTCATGAGAGCTACACATTCCAAAAAAGTTGGGACAGGTAGCAATAAGAGGCCGGAAAAATGTTAAATGTACATATAAGGAACAGCTGGAGGACCAATTTGCAACTTATTAGGTCAATTGGCAAACATGATTGGGTATAAAAAGAGCCTCTCAGAGTGGCAGTGTCTCTCAGAAGTCAAGATGGGCAGAGGATCACCAATTCCCCCAATGCTGCAGCCAAAAATAGTGGAGCAATATCAGAAAGGAGTTTCTCAGAGAAAAATTGCAAAGAGTTTGAAGTTATCATCATCTACAGCGCATAATATCATCCAAAGAAAACAATCTCTGTGCGTAAGGGTCAAGGCCAGAAAACCATACTGGATGCCCGTGATCTTCGGGCCCTTAGACGGCACTGCATCACATACAGGAATGCTACTGTAATAGAAATCACAACATGGGCTCAGGAATACTTCGTCGGTGAACACAATCCCCCGTGCCATTCGCCGTTGCCGGTTAAAACTCTATAGGTCAAAAAAGAAGCCATATCTAAACATGATCCAGAAGCGCAGGCATTTTTTCTGGGCCAGGCTCGTTTAAAATGGACTCTGGCAAAGTGGAAAACTGTTCTGTGGTCAGACGAATCAAATTTGAAGTTCTTTTTGCAAAAAATGGGACGCCATGTCATCCGGACTAAAGAGGACAAGGACAACCCAAGTTGTTCTCAGCGCTCAGTTCAGAAGCCTGCATCTCTGATGGTATGGGGTTGCATGAGTGCATGTGGCATGGGCAGTTTACACATCTGGAAAGGCACCATCAATGCTGAAAGGTATATCCAAGTTCTAGAACAACATGCTCCCATCCAGACGTTGTCTCTTTCAGGGAAGACCTTGCATTTTCCAACATGACAATGCCAGACCACATACTGCATCAATTACAACGTCATGGCTGCATAGAAGAAGGATCCGGGTACTGAAATGGCCAGCCTGCAGTCCAGATCTTAAACATTTGGTGCATCATAACGAGGAAGATGCGACAAAGAAGACCTAAGACAGTTGAGCAACTAGAAACCTGTATTAGACAAGAATGGGACAACATTCTTATTCCTAAACTTGAGCAACTTGTCTCCTCAGTCCCCAGACATTTGCAGACTGTTATGTCCTTATTTCATGGCCTTGTCCTAACTTTTTTGTAATGTTGATGCTATGAAATTTAAAATCAACTTATTTTCCCCTTAACATTATACATTTTCAGTTTACACATCTGATATGTCATCTATGTTGTATTCTGAATAAAATATTGAAATTTCCACATCATCGCATTCTGTTTTTATTCACAATTTGTACAGTGTCCCAACTTTTTTGGAATCGGGTTTGTACTTCTGTTCTTTATCTGCTAATGCAGCTTCTAATCAACAAATTAATTACTTGTACTCTACACTAAGTTTCCCTGTTGGTGTTTTAAACGTGCATCTATTGTGTCAGCGCTCTCTGTGCAGCGCAATGTCAACAACGCCAGTGATAGTTTTTATTTCGCCTCTAGTGCTATATAATACCAGCAGACCCTTTTCAGAGTTCTTACTGTGTAATGACAGCGCATCCTTCTCAGCCGCTC
Organism: Paracanthobrama guichenoti; assembly: GCA_018749465.1. Lineage (NCBI taxonomy): Eukaryota > Metazoa > Chordata > Actinopteri > Cypriniformes > Gobionidae > Paracanthobrama > Paracanthobrama guichenoti. Next base: position 12,521,187 of record CM031954.1, read on the forward strand.
CAGCAACGGACGTAACCCAGAAAAACTATCGGTATGGATTTTGGCAAAACCGATGAATCGGTCGACCTCTAGTTGAAACACCCCATAATCACAGCCAAATGAAGCAGTATCAGACTCATATTCTGACTAGAATCTGAGTATGATGACATCAGGCTAGAAAGTAGCTTTGTTTACAGGGTTTACCAATGTAATGGCTGCATATCTGCTGTTCCATCAGCGCCATCTGCTGTCAGAGTGAGTGTGCATTTTCATTCAGCGTGTCTCCTTTACTCGTTCACAGTGCTCATGCGTTTTGGGCTTATTTACATCAGTGAGTGCATGCCTCTCTGACGCAGCATACAGCGGTGTTGTGCATTTTAAATGGTTGATGGGGAAAAGTATTCTTAAAATGCACTGTAAAAATCGGAATAATTCATATTAAATAACTATTCACTGTATTTTGAAGTGACCGCGATGATATCGTGCATGTTCATTATTGTGAGATCATATTACTGCATACCAGCACATGTCTAGCGTTGATTAGCATGAAAAGAAAATTAATGTCTAAATTAGATCAACTCAGTATTTGTATCGTCTCCGATATGCCATTATTTGCCGGATTGGGTATCATCAGACAGGACCAATCCAAATCCGATACTGTGCGTATAATATTCTGTGTTATTGTTAAGCCCCAGTGCCCCACAAAAGGCACAAAAACATTATAAAGCATCATCAACGCTTTGTCCACTATATTAAGTGTTCTGAAGCCATTCCATAGTTTAATGTGAGGTACAGATAAATATTTAAGTCATTAAATTCAAGTTCACGTGGACGCTGCGGCTGTCAGTCATTCTCCA